>CM029133.1:17944401-18271901 GCA_016859345.1 Istiophorus platypterus | reverse complement strand
GAAGCGAGTTTTCCAAAAAAGAAAAGAGTGAAATATTTGCCAGAAACCTTTGTGAACTGTAAACCGGGTGCCTAGATTTTGAAGGTTGAGAACCGTTTAAGGGGCGGGGAGGGTCTACTGAAGGATGCCGCCGAGTCGCGCTGTAGGAACTGCAGTATCTGCCGTTTTTTGAAGCTTGACTTATAGTGATGAGTTCGGAATATGTCAGCTTCTCCTGCATCAGTTATGGCAGTTTTTGTTTTTTGGGGTTTGTTTTTTTTTTTTTTTTTTGGTTTTTGTTTGTTTGTTTTTTTCCTTTTTTTTTTATCCGTCCCATCAAGACCTGCAACTTTATGGACTTATAATAACTGAGGAAAGATGTTAAATATTTCTGTACCAAGCATCAGGTTAAAACATTCATCAACTTCTTCATCTTTTCTGGTGTGATATCGTATTTCAGTGTTTTTTATTCATAAATCCTCTTTGTCTACCAGTTTTCCTACTGTATTTAGATACCGACAGATGGTTTTCTGCTTAAAGTTGACTCCTCTGCTTTGCTACTTAAGAGGGATTAATCAATCATCAACTTAGTTTGCAAGGCATAGAGCAAAGCCACACCTAACTCCCCACGTTCTCCTGCTTCCTTAGAACTTGCTTGCGTTTATTTCATCTCTTCTTTTGTTTCTAGTCTGACGCCAGAGACGCGAGCGGTCATCTGGCACCGTACCCTTCGCTTTGCATTTTCCTGTGAGGGTGCAGAAGGTGACGTCAGGGTTCCAAATCCCCGCAAAACAAGTATCCCGAGGAACGTTACCTGTTTCATGTTACACTACATTAATGCCGGTGCTAAAGGAGACCTGTCCATGGTCTTGGATCAGGTCCTGATTGATCTCTCCAAAAGACTAAAATATCAAAAGGTGTCGAGACTTCAAGACTTTTGATTAACGCGTTTGAAGATTTCGGACGTGTAAATGTGTGTAATCTTTTCATTTTTTAAAGAAAACTTCCTTTTTATAGTCCTGTTACGTGATCTTCCTTTTCTGTTTGTTGGCTGGTTTGTGTATTTGTCAGCAGGATGACGCAAAAACTACTGAGCCGATCGGCTCCGAACTCGGTTGTGGGATGTGACGTGGGCCTGGCACGAACCCGTTGGATTTTGTGGGGCAGATGCGGGGCCTGCTCTAAGAAGTTCCACATTTTCCCCCAGAGTCTGGTGGACATTGTTTAGCGTTGGCCTTGGCGGAGGTCTGCGCTCCACCCGGTGCGCTTCCAGCTGGTTTGTTTGTTCGCTGAACTTTCTAACTACTGCACGGATTCTCAGAAAACTCGGTGGAGGGATGGGGCCTGGGTCTGGGAAGAACCCATTAAATTCTGGGGCAAATCTAGAAAGGGGGGCAGATCCAGGATTTTTGTTTTCATCTCTTTCCTAAACATTGCAATATCCCGGCATTTCAGGCTTTTTTTTCTTGACATATTCATCAATATTTGGCCTTGGTGGAGGTATGTGCTCTACTGATTCATTTGAAACATTAATCCCCCCTGGATTAATGTTTAAAAGACCAACTTAAAAAGATAAAATAGATAAAAACAAACAAACGAAAAAACCCATCCCAGGCAAATGCTACCACTGACGCGAGTGTCATGTTAGCATTGCAGTGTAGCGGTACAAAGACAGAAGAACAAGCTCATGGGGAGGGAGGGTAAAATTAACCGCAGAGTTAATGCTTAACTGCAATTAATGTTTAAGACATGTTGGCGCTTCACCACTTTAACACTATTACCGGCTACAGGATTTACAATGTGAACACACAGGATGCACAAAGTTGATGTCTGGACCTTGTCACTGCCTAAAGCCGGGACCAAGTCGGCAGAGACCGGGGAGCAACGACTCCATGACTTGGAGAGGAAACACTCTTAATGAAATGCTAATATAACGCTGATAATCAGCAGATATATAGAAGATAAGTGTAGATTATACATCTACACATAAGAGCACAAAACACGCCACACTTTTGTGGAGTGGCAAAGCTCGACTATGTGACTTATCCGAAAACTCGAGAGCAAATTAAAACGAGGGTTTGTTTAAAGACTTCCTGAACAATGTCATATTTTAATGAGGCTGCGGAGAGCACATAGATCATGAAGAGTGCCGTTAAAAAAGCAATTCTCTTTGTTTTTCTGCATTTGTGCCCCTTTTGTAGATGTGCTTTTAATCAGATTTTTTTTTTTTTTCCTTTGGGCCGAATGAAAAAAACTGACATTAAAGTTGGTTTTCCTTGCTCGATGTGCAAAGATATAATCCTCTTTTAAGATAGTTTAGTTAGTAATCAGGCAGAATTCAGGCTAATTCTGCTGATTATTTAAAAAAAAGAACAACCCTCTAATACGGTAACTCAGTACGTCTTAATAAGATGAGATGTTTTCTGCCAGAGCACAGTGTGAAATACCTGTATCACTATTGGACGGGCTTTTCATTTCTGGTGTTTCAGTGAAAATATAAAACCTCCTTGCTTTACTGCACCTGACAGTGAAGTGGCGCTTATTATTTGTCTTCACTGATTTTCCTAAGACAGGAGAGGAAAAAAAAAAAGGGCCTCCGCAGAGTTCAACCTCTGTACTTTCACATGTAATGACGGGAGGAAGCGGCATGGAGATAGCATGTTTGATCACTGCAAACATCACAGGAAGAAGAAAAAAAACACCTCGGAGGAACTTTGGCGCCAGTTTTTCTCACACGCTGCCTCTGTAAAGTGTTACAGTGCAGCAAAATCAGTGGAGGAAATGTGCAATATGCAGAAAATAACAAACAATGTGGAATAACACTAATAACAACCTGCACTTTGAGCTAAAACAATACAGAACGCAAACAATTCTGGCAAGACGGTGTCGCCAGTCAGTTTTCAGTGCTGAGGTAAATTTAAAAAATCTGTAAAAAAGGTAAAGGTTGTATGTTGTTAGTTATTCTTCTTCAGTCAACATTTTACAACAACTTTATTTTAGATTCTATTTTAGACCCCAAAGATCCAGAAGACACCGAATATGTCCGGCTGGACTTTAGAGAATTGCATGTAAAACGATACACATTATATTGCATTTTATCTCCGTGTGGTGGAACTTTGCAGCCATAAATGCATGGAGTATTTACTCAGTGTAAACACCCCAATGCATCAGTGAAGAGCTGGAAGACAAATGAGTATTCAGACCCCTTCACTTATTTCACTTTTTTTTATGTTGCAACCTTTTGCTAAAATAAAAAAAGATAAGAATTTGTTTCCTGCAATAATCTACACTTAACACAATTTTATGAGAAAACAAAAACAGAAAATTGGAATTATTAAAATGCAAAAGCAGAAATATCTCTTTGACATAAGTATTCTGACCTTTTGCTATGACACTTGATATTTGAGATGTCTTTGAGATGTTTCCACACCTTGATCAGACTCCACCTGTGGTAATTTCAGCTGTTTGGAGATGATCTGGAAAACAACGCGAAGCGAACAGTGGCCTCTGTAATTTTTTCGACGGAAGAAGTTCGGAACAACGGGGACTCTTCCCAGAGCCGAATGCCAGGCCGAACCGAGCAACTGTGGGAGAAGGACTCAGAGACAAGAGGGGTATTGAGTGTAGACTGATGAGGGAAAAGTGATAATCTTTGATTTCAGCAAAAGGCTGCAACATAACAGAATCTCAAACACTTTTTTTTTACCCAATATTAAAGTTACTTAAATTATAATTCCAACTCTGCATTCGCCACCTCCATTCTTGAGACTTTTAGGAAACAAGGACACGTCGTTATGGATGAGAGAGCTGAGCATTTGTCCAGTTAGGCCTCTGTGGTTATTTTTTTGGGAGGTAAAATATAGAAGTCTCCAGGAGGAAAATGGTGATGAGCGCTGTCCTCCCTACGCCCATACATCATAGTTACAGTGTTTTAACTGCTATAATCCCTGTAGACATATAATTTTTTTTTTCCCCACAATCTGGATTCCGCGACAGAAGATTTCCTGCTCTGTCGTCTGGTCCCTGACGTAATTCCCCATCGCGTTTGGCTTCTTGAGTTTCCTCAGAAGGGGGGGTAACGGGGGCGGAAGTCGGCCTCGCACGCGCAAGACAAACAGAGGAAGATCCTATTTCTGTTGGCTTCATTTTCCTAATTGAGAGCTTTCGACTGTCGGATCTGTTTTTGTTGTCCCCTGCGGATGATTATTGTGACTAAAGTGCTCTCTCAGGCGGGTGTGAAGAGAGGGACAACTTTAATGAGCCGAACACTCTCCTCCTCCCTGGTCAATCGAAGAAAACTGTTGGGTGCCGTCGACAAAAACGGCAAAGAGCTAAATTTACTTAGAATCAGGACTGAGCTGAAGACAGTCAGGCCATTGCTTCAATCTCACAGTGATAGAATCACTGAACAGACGTCATAAACAGTGAATATAAATCTCAGAGCCGATCTCAACAGAACCAGCGAATTGGCGAGTCGCAAGTTCCACTCGCTGACGATTCACGGTGGCGCCGCCCGAATTTCACCGTTGAAATCATCCCTATTGGATGGAGGTTGCATGTTGTTGGTTCTTCTTCAGTCTGCTTGACTCCGAACTTGCCTCTGGATGAGCGCTCACCTTGGATCACGGCACAAGATGTCGTCCACATGCATCATTTCTGTGTTTTTCCGGCACAGTGGTTTTCCGTGTCACATGCTGGGCAGACTTTAATGGGGCTCTACACAAAACTGCCAAACTCCAGGAAACTTTGCGGATCCCCAGAGGACCCCGGTGATTCCAGCTCGGTCAGCGGTCTGTCATGTCAGCTCCCTCCTGCTGCCCGTCCCCTTCTGCAGCGCTGTCTTTCACTGTGGCAATTTTGACCAAGGCGGCGGCTTCGTCCGTCACTTTTCCAGCTTGTTTGATCTGATAATGGAATTTAAATCACTGTCTGCACCGGTGAAGCCTTAAGTAGAGGCGGATTGAGCTCTCCAAACCTCCAGTGCCGATCCTTCAAGATTTAAAGGAGAGAGAACCGACTACATACCCCCTGATGAACCTTTACCTACACCGCAACTGTTAATTTAACTAATCCTTATACTAATCTTAACCCTTGTGAGGGCTTTAAAAAAAATGCCAAAAGACAAGCCAGAGAAAAAAGACCTCACTTCCCAAAGATTATCCTCATTCCAAAGATTAAAAACTCAAAGAGAAGCACAAGGACACACACCAAGTGATCAGCAACAGGGTCCAAAGGAGTCTACGGTGAGGGAGGGGTGGAAACGTGCCCTTGAAAAACGGGAGTTTTGTCATCAAAATGGCGGCGACGGCAACCTGTGACCCCTTCAGATCCCAGCACCTAAGAGGCGGGGGCTCCACAGCCCAGCGGGCGCTCTCATTGGACAAGGTCGTCGGGCATTTCAGCCCCGTGGGGGGGGTGAAGCTTTATGCAGAGTGCAGGATGCGGGCGAGAACAAGAGACACCGACACAGCATGAGATAGAGAGAGAGAGAAGGAGGCTGAGACGAGAGAGATGGATGGATGGATGGGAGGAAAGAAGGGGAGGAAGGGGTGTGTGTGTGTGTGTGTGTGTGTGTGTTTGTGTTTGTGTGTGTTCGCGTGCAACAGAAAAGCCCAGATAGCAGTGTGTCAAGAGTGCTGTCAGTCACTCATCCATCCAGCTGGCTAATTGGCTCCTTACCCTCTCTCTCCCTCTTTCTGTCTCCCTCTCTTTCCCTTACCCTCTTTCTTTCTCTCTCTCTCTCTCTCTCTCTCTCACCTCCCTCCCTCCATCCCTCCCTCCCTTGCTTGCCCTCTCTCTCTCTCCCTCCATCAGGCGTTGCTCCTAACTGCGCGCCGGAGGCCAAAATGCAGATGAGCTCTGCCTCGCGTCAGGGGGAGCTTCTGCTCTGCTTAATTATCTGTGTGTGTGTGTGTGTGTGTGTGTGTGTGTGTGTGTGGGTGTGCTAGAGAGAGAGAGAGAGAGAGAGAGAGAGAGAGTTAGCTTATCAGCTTACCAGCCCACACACACACACACACACACACACACACACACACACATACACACTGTTCATGCTGCTGCTGTTGCTGCTATGCTAAACAGCAAGGCATCCTGGGAATTGCAGTGACAGCTCATTTTGGTTTTTTCGCAGTCTATGTATGAAAGCTGCTGAGAGACAACCTTTCCCTCCCCCCTGCCTCCCCCCTATCCCTCTCCCCTTACAACACACACACAAACATACACACACGTACAATGACACATACAAACACACACACATTGACATATACGCACTCTCACACACACAAAACCCTCTCTCTTTCCCCGGTGCTCATGGGAATGGGTCTGGGGCCTGTCACTAACCCACCCCCCAACTCCCTCACCCCTTCCCATCCTCCCCCACCACCCCACCCTCCCCTCATCGCCGCGGTGACAGGGCTTGTTGACAAACGCCAGCAGTCATCAGGGCACCATGACGCCTCTCTGACACGCCATACACACTCGCACGCACACACACAGACACACACACACACATGCACGCACACACATGCACGCACACACATGCACGCACACACTCATACACAAACGTACTCCTCACAAACGGCTGCACGCAGCCGCACACTGACACAAATGTCACGCTCGTTACAGACACAAACACACACACACACACACACCATTCATGTCCACATTGTGTGTCCACCATCCTTCACTCTTCCTCCATCTCACTCAACTACTTCAGTCTGTGTGTCTGTGTGTGTGTTGTCTGACAACTAGTTGTGTATGGATATTTAGTGTTGAGGACTAGGGAGTGTTAATGAGGATACGTCTATGAATGTGTATGGCTCCTAATGAGTTGTACTCTGGAGTATGCATGTGTGTGTGTGTGTGTTTGAGAGAGAGAGCGAGAGCTACGGTGTCTCAGCTCTCGTTATGGATGCTGCGTATGCGTCTGATCAATAACATTTACAATCCCAACAGGAGATCGAGCCTGGCGGACAACCTTAACTGACCGTTATGAGAACATGATGAACTCTGGTTAGAGCGCACACACACACACACACACACACACACACACACACACACACACACACACACACACACACACACACTCTGATACATATGGGCAGCTTCTCTGGACAGCCAATTACCGTTCCTCATAATCCACTTGCTCCACACACCGCCTCTGCCATCCATCTGTGTACAGTTTGCGTACAACCGACAGGCGTCGAGATCTATTTGTGTGTGTTTGTGTGTGTGTGTCTGAGGGTTGCTGAGGATGCCAGAGCTCCCTACAGAATCCACAAAGATACAGCATTTCGAGCACACACAGGCCCCTGATCGGATCAGCGCGGGCAGTTTACCACATTTCGTTGCACGGGCGTTGTCAGGAACCGAACCCTCTGACCGATGTCTGAGGGTTCCACCGAGTTGCGGACGCTGCAGGTTCTGTCGACGGCGGAGGGAGATTACGTTTAGAGCCGGCTTTGGGTGTTTTCCGGAGGGGGGACGCAGGCCCAGCGAGCTAAACAAAAACCCAGAAAACAAAGATGGCGGAATTGATCACGTAGAGAAACGAGACAGAAATCACCTTAGGACACAGGAAGAGGTGATGGAAGATAACAAAGGTCGTGTCTGCTTTAGTTTACAAGCGGAATCTACAGTTTGTTCTCAGTTGAACAACAAAATCTTAGTGAGGTACAAAAAGCAGGTGATTTACTGCCCCTTCCACTCCTCCTTTTATTCAGTACAACTTTATTTATCATTGTAAGGGCGATTGTGTGCAGCACCTCGCCACCTCGATCAAAACTAAAAGTAATCAAAGGCTGTAGGTTCAACAGACAACAGGTCGACAACTTTTCCAGCCTGCTTAGATCTTTGTCGGGTCTTCACGGTCTTCACAGCTCAGTCCAGGCCAACCTGTGCTGACACCGGAGAACCGAACAGCGGAACCACTGGTATAATGGGATAAATGATTGTGATATGAACTGTGGAGGGACCCACCTACAGGTTTGAGGCACCAGTCACCTCTGGGTTAATTTCGTCTTGAGTTGTATGCAAGCAACACTGACATTGTTTCTCTGAGATGAAGGTTTATTGTGAAGAGGCTTTGGGTTTGCAGATCAGTTTGGTTCCAGCTTCTAAATGTGAGGATTTTCTGCTTTTCTCTGTTTTATGTCATTGTAAAGTGAACGCAGTCATTCATCCTGTCCAGCTCCAGTCTACACTAACGATGCTTTGAAAGAGCCAGTCTGGTTGTTATTTGATAGTACGTGCATGTCACCCGCTACTTAAACGATTGTGTGAAATCTTGATGAAACTTTTTTTTTTTTTGGTGGTATCAACTTCGAAAGTCATTTAAATTTTGTTCTTGTTTGGCTTGAGGGTTGTCCCTGTTCTCTCCTGTACATCAATGTCTACAAAAGCCTTTAACTCAAAAGTTGCAGAGAGCGTTTATGGTTCCAACAGAGAGAAAAAGAACCAAGTGGATTTCTCTAAATTTCTCTAGATTTCCAGGTGGAGGTCCAGTTCTCCTCTTCCTCCAGCCTACAGAACATAGAGTCGACAAAAGGTGAGTATTATTTGTGTGTGTGTGTGTGTGTGTGTGTGTGTGTGCGTGCGTGCGTGTATCTGTGTGGGATTGGCGATGATTGCTCATCAGTGATTGATTGATTGATTCTCATCTGCACAGACCTCTGAGTTCTCACTTGTACCAACCTGGTTAATCGTTATCCAAACAAACACACACACATACACCAGTACTAAAAGTTGCACACGCACTCCCTGTCACACACACACACACACACCGGTGGACCTCTGTCACCTATATAGTACATATGAAAACACCACATACACCTACTCACACTCATCTTGACAAAGATGTATAGTATGTGAGATATATGGAAACCTGTTAACACACACACACACACACACACACAGATAGAGATGAGAGAAAGATATATAGAGATGAAGGATCTTAACAACAAATGGTACAAACCATTTTCTGCTGTTTACACTAACATTGTAAATCTTTTACAACCTGCTCTGATAAAACTCTGTATAATTATGGTCCTGCTCATAGATCAAGAGTGAATTTGAGACAAAGACAGAGCTGAAGCCGGCAGAGCTCAGCGAGCTCTACAGACCAAACGACCACATGTGATTCAACTGAGATCGCATGGGGCTAGTTAACGTACCAGATGTCAGGAAAGGTCAAAACTCTTAAGACGGGCTGGATCCAGGGTGATTCAGCGATTCAGGGGGCCCGGAGCCAGACAGGGGCCAAGTTTGTCCGAGCTGTTGTTAAGGGTTTATCAGGAGGGTTACAACTGATCCCATCACCGTCAGTCAGTCATTACAATCATCTTAAAGGCGTCTTAAAACACACATCATCCCAATATTGGTGAAAAAAACAAACAAGCAAACAACAAAAAACTGTCTAGCCCAGTTCCAGACTCCTCGAATGACTGACAACAGCAGACACCTTAGAAAAAAGCAGCTGCGACTCCCTCGCTTGGTCTGGAGCTTCGGCAGACGCGACGACGACCTTGTGATCCGCTCAAAAGCTCCAGAGCAAACATAACAATCTGAATAATTCAGTTGTGCCGTTTGTACATCAGTAGTGTCTCTAAACACTGAGCAGAATCCCAGTTTTAAATGTATAAGCATCTGAATATACTTAAAGTACTAAAAGTAGTCATTAGTCAGAATGATGAATTTCAAAATGATTTACAGAATGTTGTTGGATTATAATTCACCTCGGATGCATTGATGTTTGTATTGCTGGGAAGTTTAATCTATGATAATACATCATAATCTATTGGTTTATTATATTTTGTGTTAATAATTTGAATCTGCAAAAATAACTAGTAGTTTTAAAGTAACTGTAGTGGAGGAGAAAGTAGAATATTTCCCTCTGAAATGTCCTGGAGTAAACTATGGAGAAGCTTTAGAATGAGATACTCACGTAAAAGTACCTCACAACTGTACTCTGGTAACATAACTTAGTAACTGAGTTACTTTCCACCGCAGAAAGAAAAATATTTTGTTAATAGAAATTCGATTTTTCTAAAAAAAAATCAGGGAAAATGTAAAAAATAAAAAATAAAAGTTGTCACATCTTCCCTACGGCAGATTATTCCATCATTCTGCGCGCGCGTACAAGCAGCGCACCGACACTTGTTCGACATCACGCGTAAACGCACGCGCCCGCGCACGCGCACACAGGTATCCACGCACGAGACAGCGAGCGCGCGGAGCAGCGGGGAGGGGAGCGCGAGTCGAGAGCGACCTTCCGGCAGGTGCCCGACGAGATGAAAGCCGCGCGCACCCCCCCCCACGCACCTCCACCCCCCACACCCCTCCACCTCCACCTCCACCCCCCCACACCTCCACCTCCACCCCCACACCCCTCCACCTCCACCCCCACACACACACCTCCACCCCCCCACACACACACCTCCACCCCCCCCCACACACCTCCACCTCCACCCCCACACACACACACCTCCACCCCCACACACACACCTCCACCCCCACACACACACACCTCCACCCCCCCCCACACACACACACCTCCACCTCCACCCCCCCACACACACACACACACACACCTCCACCCCCACACACACACCTCCACACACACACACACCTCCACCTCCACCCCCCCACACACACACACACCTCCACCTCCACCCCCCCACACACACACCTCCACCTCCACCCCCACACACACCCACCTCCACCCCCCCCCAGCCCCACCCCTCCTCGCGCGCTCGGTGAGGTAGATTTGTCGTGACAGCGGCGGGTGCACGCGCCAGTCGTTCCCCATAAAAGCTGCGACGTGATCAAAGCCCTCGCGAGGCGCTGAGGCGAGGAGGCGGCTCGCGACGTCGGCGTGTGTCTGCGCGTCTCCGGCGTCTCGCGGGGTTCAGTGGTTCTGAGGCTTTAAACACACACACACACACACACACACACACACACACACACACACACACCCATTTACATTCGAGCTCCGTTTCGCCGCCGCAGTGAAACGACGGTGCGGTTGTTTTAATTCCCCGCGCCGCCCGCGGCCCGGGTGACGGGGCCCCGTCCGCGTGAAGCGAGGATTCCTTCCAACCGGAGGAATTAAATCTTTAAATACACTTTAAACGGGAGCGTCTGACTGATGTATGATAACAAGCAGCCATCCCCCGACCTCAGGTGTGTGTGTGTGTGTGTGTCAGATCCCCGCTGGGTGGGGGACGGGGGGGGGGGCACCAAAGCGGAGCAGACGCGATGTGTTGATATAAATCCATCCATCCGCAGTCAATTAGACGAACGCTTTAGCGGGTGTAACAGTTCGCTTTCCCTACGACGGGAGACAGCGCAGCCGACCCAGCGACCTTTGAACCCGTCACCCTAACGCCCCCCCCCCCCAGCGTCCCTCTGTTCTCGGCCCATTCATCTCCGGTCTCTCCTCCGAGGCTCGCAGCCTCCTTCGCCATCAATTAATGGCGGAGGAATCCAAGACCGATCTGAGGCTGACACATCTGGGTGCATCTGGGTGGAGGGGGGGGGGAGAAAAAGAAGAGAGAGAAAGACAGAGAGGGAGAAAGAAAGAAAGAGAGAGAGAGAGAAAGAAGGAAAAAGAGAAGAGAGAAAGACAAAGCGAGAGAGAGAGGAAGAAAGAGAGCGAGAGAGAGAGAGAGAGAGAGAAAGAAAAAGAGGAGAGAAAGAAAGAAAAAGAAGAGAGAGAAAGACAGAGAGAGAGAAAGAGAGAAAGAAAGAGAGAGAGAGAGGACAGAAAGAGAGAAAGAAATAAAGAGGGGGAAAAAGAGAGAGAGAAAGAGAGAGACAGAGAGAGAAAGAAATAAAGAAAAGGAGAAAGAGAGAGAGAAAGAAAGAGAGAATTTTGTGATCTGTTAAAGGGTAAGTCCCCCCCATCTCCCAGTTCAGTTTTCGTTGCCGTCCTCGTTGTTATTGTCTGCAGCAGCGTGTCCTCGCGATAGTTGAGGTCCCCCTGCTGAACGGAGACCCCGCCCCCCACGTCGACGTTACCTGACGTTGCGGGGGTCGCCCGGAAGTCAAGCTCCGCCCTCTGATAAGACTCAGCTCTAGAAACATATTCCGGGAACGAGGCCACTGAAATTTACATAACGAAGTCAGGGTGTGATTATCTTCACCGGTGGAAGATTAAAACCTGGTCAGTTAGGCTGGAGCTGCCAAATCTTTAGTCTGAGACCATGACAATGAGAAAACCATTATCTTAAAGTCCTATTTTTCAGTGAGTTTTCTATTATGTGTAAATGTGTCCCAACAAGAACATGTGCTTATGGTTTTATTTTTTTTCACACATGACAATTTCCCAATGTCTTTATTATTATTATTATTATTACTACTACTACAATTATTATTATTATTCTTTGCTAATCTCCTTGGTTTGAAGTGGGCGGGGCTCAGCTAGAAAGTGATGTCACGAAAGAGAACTGAACTTTCTTTTTTAATGTGACAGTTATGGTTTTTTATAATGCCAGGATGTTGTTAGTATAAAAAACAAAACAAACAAAAACCTACTTCATGCACCTGTGACCTTGTGACTGGTGGAAACTGAAAAATGAAAAACTTCATCTACTGTGGCTTCAAGTGAAAAAAAACGAAACAAAAACCAATTAACATTATCGACCGATTATTTAAGTACTTGTCACTCGGCCAACGATCGCCAGATGCAGTCATCTAGATACTGTATTTACAAAGCCAGCAAACTTTGATTGGTTCATAGATGAGAGACATAGCGGCCTTATTATAATATTACAAGAAATCGTGTTACATAATTTTAACAAGTCACATTAAGAAAAGCATAGGTGTGAATAACAAAATGAATAATGGCTGAATTCCATTCAGCTGCTTCAGTCTCAGGGTCCTGGTACTGTGCACGCTGGCTCGCTGTCGCACTGTCATGGCCGATTGGGACACTTTAGTAGAACAGAGCTACAGTTAAAGTAACAACTAACGCCTGCGCTTTTCCAAATCTGACAAGTCCGATACGTTTGTGGAAGAAAAATCCCGTTTCAGTTGCAGAAAAGAGCAGCAAACCCAGTGAGCACCAGTGTGGTTATCATCATATCATTTATTTTCCACGGTTTGTAAGAAAAAAAAAAAAACAACAACATATCACAGCGTATATAAACATTAGCACTGTGGCTCCTCTGAGTACTCAAACTTTGCTATGTTACATTCGACTCACTGATAATGCCGACACGATGCGCCTCAAAGTCCGCAAAAATTCAAAAAGGCAGAAATTCCTCGGCAGCACTCTGCTATAATTTAACAGCCTCTAAAGCAAAGTTTATTATACACAAGCTTCCTCACACACACACACACGCACACAAACGCACTCACTCACATACTGCATCTGACTCCTCTCTGATCAAGGCAAAGTGGTGCTAGTATGTACACTCTGTCATCTGGAAGTTAGTGTGTGTGTAGCCGTCATGGTGATCCCCGAAGACTAGGTTGCAGATGTGGATTTAGGAGCTTTACTGGGGGTAGGCCTCGATCACCATGGCATGACCCTGGAAAGCACAAGAACACGAGCGTGTCAGGTCAACAATGTCAACTACGATGGTTTGGTTTTTTTGGACTGAGTAGAAACATAAAATCATATTAGGATAAATATTCTCTTTAATTCTCTTTAATTTTTAACGTCTCAGGAAGTGGAACCAAAACTGAAAATGCCTGTGAAATGTGAATATGAAGAGCTGGTGTCATTTTGCTGTTTTATGAGCAACCCATTCGTTTTTTTTGTTTGTTTTTTTACCTGTCCTCCGGCAGCGCAAGCCGCCACCAGGCCGTACTGTCCTCCTTCCTTCTGTAGCCGGTGTGCCACTGTGGTCACCAGCCTGCAGCCGGTGGCGCCGAACGGGTGCCCCAGAGACAGAGAGCCTCCCCACAGGTTGAACTTCTCCATGGGAGGGGTCCCCACCTGCATACGACGCAACACCGGGTAAGGGGCGGATATTATTATGACGGCGAAAAATCGAAATTCAGAGATCTGACTGCCAAGGTCAAAGCTCAGGTGAATATGTTTCGGCTTGAAAATTCATAATTGACAGACTTCCATATGACTGGAGTGCAGCTGAAATGAATAGGAAGCTATAGAAGAAGGGGAAGAATCTGCACTACAAACACTAACTGAAACAATTTTGCAAGTTTTTCTTTGCATTTTAATCCCTTAATACATGAAATTATTTGGTCATTATGATGTAAATAAACCTAAAAAAATATCTAATTCTAAATGTGATATCAGACCAAACTACCAAACCAAAGAATTTCAATTTCTCTATCAAAATACAACCATATACATGTATGATTTCACAAATAGAAAATGCTAATATAACATTTTCATTCTGTGTATCTTGGCCAAAATGAACTGTTTACACAATGTTTATCTGTTGCAGTATGCAAGCATCCAGATGTAGTGGACGGATCCATCCTGACCAGCAGCTGTCTTTACCTTTGATTTCCTTCCCATGTACGTCTGGGCGAACCAGTCCGAGTCCATAGCCTTCAGGTTTGCCATTATCTGGCCCTGGAAAACACACACAAACACACACACAATATATATATTTATCCACAGAGTTTCCATAGATACCACGCTGTAAACAAATCGATTTCTACTGATTCAATGTGCGAGTTATGAAGTAGACCAGTCAAATCTTCCTCCAACATTGATGTCCATGTGTAACACAAGCCACAATGGGATCAAGGCAGACACAGAAACTTAGAGATTCTGGTTCAATTATTAAAAAAAGAAAAAAGTACATATAAAACTTATAATATCTTGGAGATTGTCAGAATATTAATGGATCAATACATACATTCAACTGGCTCACTTACCGCGAACGCCTCGTGGAACTCAAACACATCGATGTCACTCATGGACAAGCCGGCCCGCTCCAGGACTTTGGGAGTACCGTACGTTGGCCTGTGGGAGTCAAACAGAAAATTTAATGACTTCTGTTTTTCCCCACTCAGTCAAACTGTTTGTCTTTAAAAGGAGCAATGCATATTAAAATGAGATAGATACAAATGTAAAGTAGGTTCAAAAATCACTCACAAGGTTAGTGACCGCAGTTTTAATAAATCAAAAATAAAATAAAAATAAATTAATTAAAAAAAAGCTTAAAAAAAACTAAACAAAAAAACCCTGGAAAATGTTTGACAGGCTTTTAGTTGGATTTAAAACCTGTTAATAATATAGGAATTTTGACATAAGCTAAAACACCATTAGCTGACTTTTCTACCTGAGAATCGGTGAAAGTAAGAATAAGAAGCTGAGGCTCACCCCAAAAGCAGCTGATCTTTGGGATCCTGGGACACGTAGACAAAGTCTCTGCCAGGATGGAAACAGAATATAATTAGCACATCATGTGAAACAGCACCACTGGGGGAAAATGAGGCAGTTATGCCAAACAGAGAGGGGGCGGATACCTGAGGTAGGCTTTAGGCTTGTAACCCATAGCCAAAGCTTTCTCTTCAGACATGATAAGCACAGCGGAGGCACCGTCAGTCTGAGGACACACACAAACAAGCAGTTCACGAGTGCTGCCAGTGTTTCCGCTTGTGAGCAGGAACAGTTTGAACGAAAATCCAGAGAGATATTTTGGGTGGGTCCATACATTTCTTTTCACCAGTGGGCTCAAAATGTCAGAAAACATTACCATGGAGCCCAACACGGTGCTTAAGTTAACAGTGAAGACAAAGACAAATTTTCTGTCTGAACTGCAAAGACTCACTATGCTCAACCAAACCAGTATTTTGCTTCTGGTAAACTTACAGCTCTGTTTTTGCAGCTTTAAGTGAGCGCAGCTTTCTGTGTTTGTTTTACACGGAGACAGATGCTGATATCTATGCTGAAGGAGGTTTTGAAGCAGGAAGGAGGAATCACGAACAGAGAGAGTGTGTTTGTGTGTGTGTGTGTGTGTGTTTGTGTGTGTTTTTACATGCTTACCAGGAAGGAGGAGTTGGCAGCAGTGACTGTGCCGTGAGGTTTAATGAAGGCGGGCTTCAGTTTGGCCATTTTCTCCATGGAGGATGGACGGATGCCATTGTCCGTGGAAACAATATCGCGACCTGGAAGTGACAAAAAATACACAGTCATTGTAAAACAATAAGAAAATTCTAGACTAGCAATTACCTGTTAGAATTTGTTACCGCTCTGGTATTCAGTGTCGTGTAATCTTTTCAATTAAAGTTAAAATCCATCATTTGTGTCTGAGGTATTACATAGGATAAACAGCTTGTTAAAGAAAATGACTGAACTTATCCATAGCCAAAATGTATATTAACGATTGATGCCTATTATCTTATGTTGTAACAGTTGCTAATCTTCTGGAGAGCCACACAATACTAATGTGTTAAACATTAATATAGTCATGAAAGAATGTTCCAAACCAAAGCAAAAAAGCATTTTATGATATTGATAAACCAAAGCAGCTGATCCTAACACGGCACAACCGAATTAATTACAACTAACAACTGGGGCTGAAACTAATGACTATTTTCCTTATTGATTAATATTCCAATTGTTTTCTAGATTTATTAATAAATAATTTGGTCTTTAAAAGGTTGAAAAACCCAGAAGTAATATCCAGTTTACACTGATATAAAACGCAGAAAAGCTGAAAATCCCGAAAATTAAGAGGCTGGAATCAGCAAATGTTGGGAATTATTGCTAGGGAAAAAATAAAAAACAAACAAAAAACTTCAAGGATGAGTTGATTATCAAAATTTTTTTTTCTGTCTTTAAACTACTCAATTTCAGTTCTACAAAAGCTCATCGACATCACTGAATAGTTCAAAAATAGCGCTTAAGAACAAAATTAATGCAAAGAATCCACCAAACAAGAACAGACAATTGACACTGAGTAATTACAACAATGTAAGCAACCACCAAGTGCAGCGACATCCATAAAATTAATGGAAAGCTGATACAACATATACAGTTTAAATTTGCAATTTCATGTGTTTCAGTTGAAAGGGTGAAGCAGTGTTTACCTGGCACTTTGAAGGAGATGAC
This sequence comes from Istiophorus platypterus, assembly GCA_016859345.1. NCBI lineage: Eukaryota > Metazoa > Chordata > Actinopteri > Istiophoriformes > Istiophoridae > Istiophorus > Istiophorus platypterus. The sequence continues at coordinate 18,254,887 of CM029133.1, read as the reverse complement.
ATCCTGCAGCAGACCGCTATCCTGGGCCTTTTTGGCGAGTGAGTGTGACCGCAGAGCGAACTCGTCCTGCTCCACTCTGGAGACCCCGAACGCAGCAGCCAGACGATCGGCACTGTGGCCCATCGTTTCAGCCGTGGAGAACTCAGCCACCGCAGGAAGCTACATGCAAGTGATAAAAGGTTAAAGGAGGAAACACTACACTTTCTGTCAAAGACAGACTTCAACAAACTGAGAGTGGTCGAGTGTGAACTTGTACCTCTGGGGAGAGGTGCGCCAGACGGATGCTGCCGATCAGGCTGAGCCTCTGGCCGAGGGTCTTTGCCTTGTTGAGGGACAGCATGGTCTTCCTCATCTTACGGCTGTGACGGATCGGAACGTCAGACATGAACTCCACCCCGCCTGCCACAACGCTGTCGCACTGGCCCGCCGCAATCAGACCAACAGCTGGAGAGAGGGGAAAAGAATAAGACAAGAAAAAGGTCAAACGAGGAGGGGGGGTGACCCAAAAAACTACTTGAGACATTTTAAAAAAAGGTAAGTTTTTTTTCCTTAATGTTCTTAATGTAAGTGCCATACAGTGCAGATCAAATGGGAGTGTCCTGGTGTGGATGCTTGTTTGATACCTGAGGTCATTGCCTGGTTGGAAGAGATGCAAGCCATGGTGACGGTGTGAGCTGGGATCTTGTCTGAGAAGCCCGCGCCCAGGGCTGCCTGAAAATCACAGTAAAATAAATATGGAGGAGATGCACAACAGAGCAGCAGCTGAAAAATTTAAAAACAGCTGGATGGCATAGGACAAAATCTTCCCTTAGTTAAGATAATGTCTCAGCATGCAGTGCTGATGCTTAGAAATCAAGATTTAAAGGCAGTACATGAAGCATGCAAAGAAGGTGATGCTCCAGATACTATAGCCATTCAGGGTTATAGGAATATATATGTGTGTGTGTGTGTGTGTGTACCTCTCTTGCTACATTGCTGGTTTTGACCTCCTGGATGACTGTTCCATAGATGATGTAGTCTACAGCGTCCTTGGATATACCCGTCCTGTTCAGCAGACCCCTAGAGAAACCCAAATGGAAAATTTCAATTCACAGTGGCACCGAACAAAAATAGCATCCTCAGTGAATGTCTTACATGACAGGGGACAAAAGTAAACTCTTGTTTTCAATGAAACACCTCCCCCACACACACAGCTCTTTCAAATTGCTGCTCCAATGCCCCCCTCCCTTCAAACTGACACCTTTCAGAGATTTTCAGACGCTTTCAGGCCTAGATAATTACAGTCTGTAATCATGTTATGTTGGTTGTCCAAACTGTAAATCTACTATATGCTCTATTTTGTGCACACATCTATTGCATGTCTGTGCAACCAGGAAAAGAAATCCCTCCTCAGTTGCTCTTCCTGAGGTTTCTTCCATTTTTCCCCCCATTACAAGGATTTTTTTGCTGAGTTTTTCCTTATCTGGTTCGAGGGTACTGTGTGATGTACCCTTTGTAAAGCCACTTCAGTCAAATTTTTGATTTGTGAAATGGGGCTAAAATTTGTCTTCACTCAAGTTGACTAGATAGAACCATAGTTACAAAAGATGTATCCTGGGTCACAGATATTTCACAGACTTTTGGGGGTCTAGAGGTCTCTGGAAAAAATTACTTTGGTTGTAATGAACACTATAGAATGGGACAAGAATCAATAGAATCGTAGCAAACTTTATATAGATTTATGTTGTGTTGATGAAACTGCTATCACAGTTAAAAACAAAAAACACAACATGAGGAGACACTTACTGTAGAGCTGCTCTGGCCAGGTCATGGGGCATCAGGTCAGCATATCTGTAAAACACAAACCAGGAAGGTTTCAACTTCAAACCACTGAGATTAGCTCCCTGTAAAAATGTCCTCTGACTTAAGGTTTCCCACGAGTGTTCAAAATTTAAAAGGGCAATGGAGTTCATCGAACTTTCCCAGTCACTTCAAGGTCAAACAATCTTTTTTGCTCTTATCAAAGTACCATATACAAATGATGGCCACATGTTAAAGCCAGTCCGCTTAGTCATAAGAAAGAAGCAGAGACGTACGTGGTTCCAGACATAAGGAAAGGGGTTCGGACTCCCTCCACCAGCACAATGTTCTTCAAACCAGGACGAGCCAGCGTCTTCTTGCTCTTTGTCTGAACTGAAAGGAAGAGAGGACAATAACATGTTGATTGACTCTGACAATTGTGAACTAACCTGAGAAATCACTTTTTTTTTTTTAACCCTTTAGATTCCACCTAGGGAAAATAGTTTTGCGCGGGTTCTGCCCTGTTAAATAAATGAATCAAACTTAGATGTTTAGCTAAAATTTTTTAAAAGGTTGATAACAACAAAACTATCATCTGGATATTAATGTGAATGCAAATGATACCACTTAAAGTAATGACTTACCCTGAGCCTGAAGCTGGGCCGTCGTACTGAGAGAGCGTGCTCCTGAGACACATCGAGATAAATAGTCATTATCATCCTCAATCTAAATTATTTTGCCAAACTTCAAACGGCACAAACATTTCAAATGATTAGCAATACACACTATAGGACAACATAAGCAAATAACAGTGTGATGTAGCCTAGGTCTACACAGCAAAAGTCCGTATTTTAAATTGGAATGTAAGTTAAGGTTACAGCTGAAAAGGCTGACCAAATAAAACTGACAGTAGCCAAAGATGATATTTTTGTAACTACAATTATACAGTATGTATTCAAAACCACTAACAGAGAGAGAAACAGTTTGTTGTCAGTGTATTTTGCATTTCTGACTCTATTCCCTTGTTGGAGAGAATATTTTTCCCTCTTGCTTTGACATATTATGGAATCTGTTAAGTAGGATGCAGACAACTCACCGAATCGCACCGCCCAGGAAGGGCTGACAGAGCAGCTCCGCATCGAGTTCAGCAACATGGAAGCCATTGTGTTCTACATAGAAAGAAACTGTCATCATTTCTGCAGAGTTCTCACCAGTGTGCAGGTAAACATACTGAATGTATTATTCAGTATGTTGAATACCCATTTATATCCATGAGGGCAGGCTAAATAACAACAGCAACAATAAATTCAGATTCTCCAGAATGATCCCAGTTGAATCAACACCTCTATAAATCAGCTCTAACAAAAACTGAGCATTAGTGCAGAATTTTTGCAGAACCGTGATGTTAGACTGTCCAAGGTTTCTCTAGGTGTACCTAATAAACTGGCAACTTAGTGTACGTTCCCTCACGTCTCAGTGCAGTGACCTCTTTTCCTGGTCCTTGATGTTCATGGTTTTCCTCCCCTGAATTTGAAATGACATTTTCATTTTACTCCTGAAAATGCGTAACCCATGGGAACAATGTGTGTGTGATAGTGCAGCCTGGAGAGTGATATACCCACACGACACCGCCGCTCAGATAACACTGAGACATTCAGCTCACAGTTGACCTTTGGCCTACAGAAGTAAATCTGAGCTGCAAAGGACGTCATAAACCCTCACTAATGAGGCTTGTAGGACTGTTTCTAATTAGCTAACTCCAAACTGTGACTATTCAGATTATGTGGTTTAATGTGACAATTTAATAATAATAATAATAATAATAATAATAATAATAATAATAATAATAATACCAATATTATACGTTTAGTAGAATATGATGCGTCATTTGAATTCATCTTGAAACACAAACCTACCTACTTTAATATTTGCAGTGAAGAGTGAAAAAAAGCTGAAAAGTGCAAACATCAATGGGTTTTTGACCTGAATACAGACTTACACAAAAATACATAGAAGCTGTTTGTAATATATATATATATAGAGAGAGAGAGATAGATAGATAGTATGTCTGTGTCTTATTCTGTGCTTTATTATGTGGTTATAATGTGACATATCATTGTCGGTCACCCGCCCAACCCCCCTACCCCGAGTATGACCCCTCACCTAGATTCCTATCCTGGAGAATAACAGGGACAGAAATGCACAGACACCGGTCTCCAACCGGGTCGGACCCGTCTAGGGGTCGTCCAAGCGTTCGGTTCCTCAATATAACGTTTTCCCCTTAATTAAAAAGACATTGCTGGAGGCTAAAAAGCAAAACAATTACGCTGGAAGCTACACGTAAGCTAGTAGAGCTAGCTACTTTTTAGCTAAAGTTTCCATTCATTGGTATTTTATTTCGCTGCCGTCGGGACGAAAAAAGTGTTGGCAAAGATTAAACCCTTCTTTCCGCTTCTCTTTCCACTTTTATTATCGACCCCGATGGTAAAGTCGGAGCTTACCTGTGCTTGTGCTATGTCTTTGCCGACACTGTCTCCCTGTCAGACGATCGGGCACACTCTGGAGCGCTACCGGACTACAAGACCCGATAACCGCTGTCAAGGACCCACCGATGTGCTGCTGACCGAAATAATGCCTGAAGGACCAGTGAGTAGTTTCGCGTATGCTGCGTTTAAGAGCGAATTTAATTACTGCTCATAAAGCTGGCATCATAAAAACACTTTTTTTCTCGGAAAAAAAACAAAAAGGATGTGAGCACAATCACAACTTCGGCTCCGACGCCCTTTTTCAGCACCTTATGAGCGAGGGGGGAGGGTTCGGTTCCTGTTTTTCTCGCCCGGCACTCCCGCGCTCCCGCCGCCGACGAGGACGACAGGTGCCGGTGTCGACTCCAGGATCTCTGCCCCCCGAGGGTCCGGCTCGGCGTTGACCGCGGGAAGGCGTCGCCCCCCCGGCGGACTCTTCGGGCAGGCGAGCCCCGGACTCCCGCGTCAGCCGCGGCCCCGCCGGCGACCCCGGCGGGACGATGTCGACCCTGCGCTTCGGTCAGCACCTCATCGAGGCCTCGGTCGTGTTCCTGCGGACCCCGCTGTCCTTCGCCCTGGTCAACAGGAAGCCCGTGGTGCCCGGCCACGTGTTGGTGTGCCCGCTCAGACCGGTGGAGCGGTTCCGGGACCTCCGTCCGGACGAGGTGTCGGATCTGTTCGCCACCGCCCAGAGGGTCGCCGACCTGGTGGAGCGACACTTCGGCGCCACCTCGCTCACCATCGCCATCCAGGACGGGCCCGAAGCCGGGCAGACCGTCAGGCACGTCCACGTCCATGTGCTGCCCAGGAGGAAGGGCGATTTCGAGCGGAACGACTCCGTCTACGACGAGCTGCAGAAGCACGACCGAGAGGACGAGGACGTCCCGTCCAGGTGGAGATCGGAGGAGGAGATGGCGAAGGAAGCTGCGGATCTGAGGAGACGGCTCCAGGGTCTGTAGGTGGACGGGTGTCCAACCAGTGTGAGCACCAGCAGGAGGATCATGACCCTGATCATTCACGTGGAACAGTATTCACTCACATCTTCATTCTTTTGCATTCCTCAATTGCTTCTATATATATATATATTGCTGTTTCAAAATAAAATGCAAATAAATAAAAGTTTTTCCCCCAAGTTCCACCTCCCCCGGAAAATATCCCTTATTGATCCGGTATGTGATACGAAATCAACAAATCGGTGTCTGTTTTATTGATTGATTAGTGATCAACCATCATTGGTAACATCTCTCAGAGAGAACGGCTTTATTAACCAGCCTCTTATGCAGTTTCGCAATTCAGTATCTACCTTCACTCTTAGATTTCAAGGCCAAGCGCACAAATTCGGACTTAGGGGGTTATGGTTTATTAAAACGGAACAAAACATTCAGTTTTCATTCAGTTGCGATTCTGCTGCTGACCGGCTGGTTTTCTGGGGCCCTCCCACTTCTAACAGTTCACAATATGCCTGTGAGTCCTTGAGCAAGGAAGCTGTTTAGGTGTGTTTGTGCTAACGTTCTCCAAGGACGGTGTTAAACTCGCAGAAATTAACATAATCCAATACCGTTAGCCCTCTGTGTGACGGCCTCTCATCTTTCTTTTTACTGTTCTCTCCATCAAGCTGCATCTCTCTCTCTAACACACACACACACACACACACGTCAGCCACGAGCTCAAGGATGATTTGGCAGTTGTGATACACCAGCCGAGAGAGAGAGAGGGAGAGAGAGAGATTATGTTTGTGACAGTCTTGACTACCTGTCTCTGTCTCAGTCTCCCACTGACGGATGTGACAGGATTAGTTTGAATGTGTGAGTTTGTGCGTGTGCGGATGAACACCCTGTCGGTGCGGATGAGGTCTGATGGGGGGGTGGTGGGGGTGAATGGGGCGGGGTGATGGTGGTGGTGGGGGGATTGTTTGAACGGTCTTCTCCAGAAGGCTGGAATATGTTGGAGAAGATGGAGAAAATCTCCCATCTCTACTGCCACCTCCATCCGTGGATCCCGCCTGGATGGAGGTGCCTCGGACTGGTAGCAGTGTCAGTGTGCTAGTGTTTGTGTGTGTGTGTGTGTGTGTGTGTGTGTGTGTGTGAAAGGACCAGGAGGTACCAGACACAAAAAAGAAAGAAAAAAAAGATCCCGGGGACATGAGAGATCACGCTGGGGCCGCTGCCTGGAGCGGACGCCACTCTGAGACCGCCTAGAAAATGGTAAACATACACACACTCATATTAATCAGCCTTTCAGTCAATAGCTTGAAAGCACCGCCGCAGTCTTGTGCTCGTGGCTACTGGGTTGCACTGGAGTAAATTAAGGTCAAGAGCCTCACTTGGGGAGGAGGGGGGGGGGGGTCAGCTCACAGTATCTACAACCAGCTTGTGCACACATGCGTGTGTGTGTGTGTGTGTTCGTAGGCGGGTCTCCCCGGAGCGGTTGACGTGATGCTGACAGGCAGGAACATCAGAGTCTCATGTAGACAAGAGGATGGCGCCCAGTGCACCAGCTTGTGGATCCTCTGGGCGAGTTCCACATGTGGCATGTCTTCATGAGAAAGTTCTGTAATCGGAGACATTAGCTCCTCCAGGAGAAGGTGTGACTCTTTTAAACTCTATTAAAGACACATAGCTTGGCCTCGCTTGCTTCTGTCTGTCCAGGCCTGCGGAGCAGAGGACTGTTCAGTGCCTTGAGGAGGCTGCAGTGGGTGCAGTCAAGGTAATGGCCAACAGGAAGGATCCCCTTTACAAAGGAGAAGAGCCTCTTGCAGTGCAAGTGAAGCCCGGTTCACTCTAGTTGACCCAGTGTCCCCAGGGGGCCAACACCACGAAGCGGGGTCATTTAGCCTGGGGTCCCTTTGGGTTACGTGGTTGCACGGGAGCCAGACACCGGCTGGTTATAAAATACCAGTAACACACAACTTTCTTCATGGTGTCCGTGCATCATCCCACTTTTTTTTTTTTTTTTTTTTAAATTCAAGGTTCAGGTTTGCGGACACGCCCGGTGCAGAGCGTTTTTGGGAGGCATTCCTGGGGAAGTTAATGGAAAACCCCCTCTCCCCCTGCCAGCCACCGCCGCACCACGCCAGGGACCCCAGGAACAAGTTTTGTAAATGATCCAACCCACCGCCCACAAAATGAAGCATGAAGATGACATCATGTTTCTGGATTCTCAAACAGAAACCACCCACGACTACCTCACTTCAGCAGACTGCAGCAAACTGGATATTTATTTGTGAAAATTTGTGTTAAGAGCTTCATTTTATTTTCTTCCCTCCTCTCCCAATAATCATCTCCTGACCCCCTCAGATTTATCTTGTGACTCTTCAGTGGGGCCAAGAACCATACGCTGGAAACCCCTGGACTGTTTATAAAGATCAATGTATATAGTTTATGATATGAAATAGTTAAAACTAGCTAAACCTCGACAATAAAATGCTGCTCACACATCGATGCATCAACACTGATCTCATAATGTCATATATAATATTAATAATCATTCAGTTACATTTTTTTCTGCTGAACAAATACTTGACTTTAGAGTCTTGGAGTTAATCTTTACTGAAGGAATATTTGACCTGCAAGGCTTTTACTCGTACCGAAGTATTTTGACATCATTATGACGCTTCTCTTAAATAAGTGAAAGAATCTACCTCCACCATCTACCTCTGCCTAACACTGAAGCGCCACCTTCTTCACGCTTTACATCATTCCTCACCAAACCAGGGCAAAGTCATCGGTTTTAACACTGTTACCGTAAAAGAGGAACCATTGACATCGTTTGTCGCGGTATGTGACACAAGAAATGCATTTTGTTGCATTTTTTTTTTTTTGTTGCCGATCTTTGTCGTTTTTCATGTATGTTAACGGTTCTCCCATAAGCTTCAGATTCATCTTGTGAATACTGGCTGTAAATGTTTGAGCTGTGCTTGTAAGTGCTTGTCTTTTTTGCCCAGAACGAGACGTATTAACTTACACTGGATGTTCATTAACTGTGGAACTTGCTGTCTTTTGTTAATTTGTCCTTCATTCCTCATACTGACAGTGTTTTGGCTGCGAGTACACAAGGCCGTATATCCTGTCTCACTGCCAATGTCTCTGAAAACTGACAGATCCAGGATGTTGTTTTTTTTTTTTTCAATATATATCATTTTCTATCATTGCAGATACTGTGCTGCATCCGGCCTTATCTCCAATAAGCCTCGCGGCCTCCCGTGTCCCTGCGTGTTGCTATGACTCTGGCTCCCCACGACAACCGGGGAAAACAAGAGAGGATAACTTGATTTTCAGAGGTCATTAAGTTTCTATTTATTTTGTATTCTTGTTTATTTCTTCATTGCTCTTCTTACAGTGGCCTTGCGGTTACATGATCACAGAGTGTACATCAGTATTATGTAGGTGTAGTAGACCAAGGGGGAGGTAAAGTGTGTGTGTGTGTGTTGGGGGGGGGGGGGTCATGAGAAACAGTTTTTGAGAAAGTTGGTATTGGTAAACAGCCTTTGGGAATTTTGGAAATATGGAATTTAAAGAGGATCATTTCCGACGCTATGAGAGAACAGCAGCTTGTATGGCAACATGAGAATCACAGGAACTAATGAACAAGTTCACCTCATACATTTACAACAACACAAATTGCATTTTTCACAGTTATCTGGCTAACTTGGATGATCCTGCTCCGTGAAATAATCCTCGGTGTAGCTGAGGCTACAGTCCCTAATTATAGAACATTATTATTACTGGAACTTGTATGGAGGTATAATTTCTACCCCTGATTATAAAGACATGTAGTGCGTGTAAAATTTGTAGAGGAGGCCTCCATTTAATTCAAATAGCTGGAAGAAAATGTCTCCTTGGATCGACTGATGTCTGGATTCACTCAGAACCGGCCATCTTTATTCCTGGAAGAATCAAGCTAGAGACTCGCATCTTGCCTGTGTGTGTTCATAACTGATTCTTTCTTATTCATTCTTTACATATTTCATTTGTTTTGGGAAGAATTTGGAGGTAATATAATAAAAAGGGCTGCAACTAATTATCATTTTCCAATAGTCAGTTAAATATTTATATGAAATTTAAGAAAATAGAAATGAAAAAAAAAAAAAAAAGTCCCATCAAAATTTTCTTCAACTTACTTTAGAAAGTGAACTTTAAAAGGAATTTCCTATTAAATTATTACTTTTTTAAATTATTTAACAACTTTAAAACTAAAAAATTGTTTTAATATCTAATGCAGCATTACTAATCCTTCAACAGTTTATAATTCTATCATCGTCTGTGGGGCTGTGAAACATTTCTTACACTGCTTTTCTTTATACTGAACCTATTTTTTTTTTCAAGCAGTCATCGGTGGGTTTTTTGTCTCATGTTGCACAGCGGGGAACAGAAACAAACGGCTACGTGATCATACCGGTAAGTACGGCCTCATTTATTGTTACTCGTGGCTAAATCAAGCATAATATGAAGAAGGGGTCTGAGGTACATGGCAACACGTCTCTGTATCGGCATCCTGCGGTTCCCTTTAAGGGGGTTAATAAAAATGTCCCTGTCCCAAAGAACAAAATGATCTCGATACAGAACACCGCATATTCTCAGATCGATACCAGAAACTCAGTAATTAATTGGGTGCCAAGATATCAGACTTTCTAGATTTTCTTTTTTCTTTTTTAATTTCACTTCGAACAACTATCTGTTTCTCATCTCCTCCGAACGTCTCACTTTGTTATTCATGCCAGTTACATACCACCGGTGCTTGTTGATGAAGAGGCCTGTGCAAGACACACTCGTGCAGGGGACTGGTTCGGTCTCACATCTGTATCTCCTATTGGTCAACAAAAGAGACTGTGAATCCCTTAATGCCCCTTGTACTTAAAAAAAAAACAAAAACAAAACAAAACCCTCACTTCAACCCCCTCAACTGTGGTGTAATTTGTGCAACGTGTAAAACCTGCAGGAATTCTGTTGATTTGTCGTAGTAATTTTCACGTAAGATTAAAGTATGTATTCCCCTCATATCAGATTTTATGTGAGACCACAGCATGAAGGCTGCAAAGGTTTAAGTAATGCTTCAAACCTTTTTGCAGTCTTTTAGCATGAAAATGTGGTTGACTATCTGCCCCACATACATACAGGGCACTTTCCTCATGTACTCTGCTGCAGCCATTTGTTAGTAAACTAGTCCCAGTCTTTGATTCGGACAGGAAGTGTGCAGTCAGCCTGTCTGAGACTCTTGGCTCGAGAGCCAGTCGAAGTGTCAGTTTCTACGGTTTGACCACAGGGTGGCGTGGTTTCCTTTTTAGCAAAGTCTCGGCTTCAGTCAGCGGGGGCTCAGCAGCCAGTCCGTCACAGTGGAAGGCACATTCAGGAAGGCTCGGGAGCCAACAGGCACATTATCAGGACTGTGTGTGTGTGTGTGTGTGTGTGTGTGTGAGTGTGTGTGTGTGTGTGTGTGTGTGCTTGCTTGTGCGCGTTAGATTTTGGGCCTCCAGCCCTGTATGAACTGTGTGATCTTGGTGACATGGAGTCGGCTCAGGTGGAAGTCATGTGACAGGATGTCCTCAGTCAGCTGTACCAGGAGGCTGCCGTCAATCCGCTCCCTCTGGAACACGGCCACGGCTCCCTCGGATAGGCCGATGAAACGCAGGCACGCCGACACTTCCTCCAACGACAGAGCGGACAGGTCGGCTGGAGGCCGCCAGGTTGGGTCCGGGGGCGGGGACAGCCCCTCGGTGACCCCCGCGGACGTCCCGCCGCCCTCTGCCCCCCTGGAGGAATCCGCCGCGGGGCTGGCAGCAGGCTCCGGCGAGGGGCAAGGGGACTGCCGGTTGAAGGGGTTCAACGCCCCAAAGGGAGCGAATCGACTCTGCGGGGGTGGCGGCCTGAGCCGGGGTCCGGAGGGGGGGAAGGAATCCACCCACGGCTCTGCCCAGGTGGCCTGTGCTGGCTGGGGATTGGCTGCGCTGTCTGCGGGGACGGCGGGGGCCGACTCGGGACTGGTGGGGTTTGGGGCCGGGCAGTCCGCCCAGGAGCACGGGTAACAGTACAAGGAGGCGTCTGGAGAGGGTGAGCAGCTGCGAAAGAGCAGGAGAAAATGAGATCATATGGTTATTTCCCCATATCAGCTAGTTATTTCCCAGCAGGCATTTATTGAGGATTTGCAAGTAAAATTGCAATATTGAATATTAGTTACTTCAACAGTATTCACACGACTATATTTCATGACTAGATGTTAAAATATAGCCAACAAAATTACTGTACGTCAGCTAGACCTGGAACTGTATGTATGTGAAATCTGCTTCCTTGCCAAGCACTTTAAGGACCATCTGCTTTATGATGGCCTTAAAGCTGTGTTTTTATGGCACTCAGGAAATAATTTAAATGTGAACATATACAGTTCAATTACAACTGGGCGCGCTCCACCGGCTGATGAAGATTATGTCACAAATGTGAAAGCTCCAGAACAGCTCATAAATGGAGCTTTTGGTGAGGGTGTTTTTCAGTTGCTGTTTCCAAGGTCATGAAGATCTCTTAACCTCAAATTTAGTGCAGTTAAACTCTGGACCTCTAGACATGTTTATACCAGTTCATACTGTGATTGCACGGCCAGTACCTGATATTCTGTAGCTGTATTTAATTTTTCCCATTATTTTTTGTTTATTTTTCCTCAAAAATGCCAATTCTTGTGTCCAAATACTCTTTAGACCATAAAAATTATACTGTGATTTAGGATTTTACTAAAAATAGTAGAGTTAAAATCATTAGTCAATTATTTTCTCAGTTACCGAGAAAAAATTATTTGACAACAATTTTTGATAATCAATTAATCATGCATGTGCTCCTTGGAGAAATCCAAAATGTTTTGCAGTTTCAGCTTCTTTCTCTGTTATCACATTTCTATAAAATTAATATCTTTGGAATTGGGATGCTTGGGTGGACACAACAAGCCATGTAAAGATGTAGCTTCAGGCTCTAGGAACTTATCGAATGCATTTTTCACCATTTTCTCTTCCCTTATAAACTAAAAAGTTAATTGATTATTAGAAAAAATAATCAATAACTGAAAAATTATTAGTTGGTCCACTGAACAATAATAAAACATTACAATGTGGTTAAAAAACGTCAAATAAGGTAAGGTCATCTTATAGAAAACCAGTATATGTTGATAATTAATACAATAAAATAGAAATCGACCAAACTGCATCATTCTGGTGGCATCACAGGATTAGGAAACACTGGTTGGTTAAACTCAACTCGAGCAAGAAGAATGCAAAGCACATCCAAAGTAAAACAGTGTCAAGGCCAGAAGAGGCAGACGATCCTCTCAGAAATTATAGTAATAATTCCGAATAAATGTAATAAAGATTTGTTGGTAACATAAAGACGGATTTGGTGCATGTTTTCAGTAAAGAGAAAACCTCCATGATGTACCTGTCCTGAAGTCCGGAGGAGTAGAAGGAGAGGTTGGGTCTCAGGGAGGTGGCGGTTTTGGGGAAGCGAGGCGGGATGGGTGGGCTGGGGGCCGGACTGGAGATAGAGCCCCCTTTAGAGCAGCGAGGGGGGACCGGAGGGGCGATCAAGTAGCGACATTCCTCTCTCACCTACATGCAACCACACACACGCACACAAATGCACACACACACAAACACACACACACAAAGAAAAATGAGAGCTACAACAGTAAAGAAAAATGTGACTCCTAAAACTTTACTTGTCAAGAGGCAGCAGTTTGTGTGTTTGTGTGTGTGTGTGTGTGTGTGTGTGTGTGTGTGTGTGTGCTGACTTATCTCAGAGTCCTGCTCGGTAAATGTCAAACTTGGTGACCTTTACACCTCAGACAAATTCCCTCACACACAGTAGGAAGCTCTTTACAAGCACACGCACACACACACACACACACACACACACACACACACACTCAGAGGGTCTTGGCAGGATAAATATCGGGGAATGAGTAACTGTGTGTGTGACAGGGTATAATCCAGCTGCAATACAGACATCAACACCCACACTCCCTTTCTGTACTGCTGCTAGCTGCCATCATCTTAAAAGAAAAAAGTTAATTAAACAAAACGAGTGTGATAATGCCCCCTTACAAACAACCATAGACTAACTAATGCACACTAGGGCTGGAGAACAGCAGCAACAAGAACAACCTTGTTTTCAACACGAAATACATTTCTCTGGTTTAAAAACCATTGTTTTTTGTTTCTTTTCATATATAAAAGTACTAGTCATCTTACAGAGGAGCGTAAGAGCCATCAGTTAAACATCAGGAGCATGTCGAACGACAGCAGTGCATGCACAACCCTAAAATTAGTAAAGTAAAATAGTAAAAAAGTAAAAAAGGAGCGCCAAAAATCCCAAAAAGAAATTTAGCCACAGTTCTTATAGTAGAATTTCCTCTAATGCACTATAAGAGGAATGGTCCACAACCTCCCCCTTTGTGTTTAATAAATTTGATTTGTCTGTTTCTGTGCAAAAAAAAAGGTTCTACAGATATTGATGCATTTCATGCTTCCAGGCAATTTTCAGTCAGTAGAGGAAGAGTAGATGGGTCAGTACAAAAGTTACTTTCAAACAACTTTAAAACTAGTCGGTCAACTACTCTAGATTGAGTTCGGGGTCATTGTCTCCATAAGAAAGAGCCAAAGTCTGGCCCCCTTTTCCTAACTGATCTCTCTTCCAGTACCACAGAAGCTGTAGGATTTGAATGTACACAAAATAACTATAGCTTGGTTAGAAATAGCGGGTGCATCCATTTCATTTAGCTTGAACTATGGGCAGGAGACCGCAGCAACGTGTTTAAGCTTTTTCATCGAAAAGCCCTGATGAATTAACTAGTGAATGAACCCATAGGAAGTTAGGGGGACACAGGCTGTGCAGGAGGAGGTTGGCCGTTCGCGTTATAACACGTAAATATAATGTAATAATAAAACTGTGGCCCTAGTTGCAGATGTAAATGCAGAGTAAGCGGTGCAGCCCCACCTGAACATATGTTGGATTCTTTTTTATAATTAAAAAACAACATCACCTGCAGAAACTAAAACTTCACTGAAACTGACAAGTGATTTCTGGGACTTGCAGAGCTGATACACAGCAATTGCAATAAACAAAGCCCCTGGATTAGCACTTTTACAACAGCATGCGTATTGTGATAAATTTTGTTTTCTGGTGTAGTCCTCAGAAACGGTTTGACTGTTGCTTTGTTGCCACGTTTTATCATGAAGTCAACATTCATTTGGTTGTTTTTTTTTCCGACTAGAGGTTCAATTAGTATCATACTCTGCCATGGGACTAAAATAGCTCTGTACCATTTATTGAGTTATTGTATCCCAGCAAATGTAGCTGTGTCCTTAGTGATGACGTATGTATTTATGTGCTGCGAGTGTATGGCAGCCTTTCCAGTAAGGCAGTGTGTGTTTCTGTGTGTGTGTGTGTGTGTGTGTGTGTGTGTGTGTGTATGTGGTGTGTTTAAGAGCCGTAATCTATGAATAATTCAAGCCAGGCATCCTGACTTTTACAGCCGGATGCTGCCGTGGACGGATAAGAGGAACAAGAGACAGAGGGACAAAAGGGAAAGACAGGAGTCCAAGGCAGAAACTCACAGCATCAGATTTGGGGGGTACGGGCGGCGGGGTAGACACTCTAGTCACCATGGTGCCAAGAGAACCATCCAATGAGGAAGACGAATGGAAGGAGATGAGGTTTGGCTCCTTCCCCAAGCCCTCTGCGTTCTGATTGGTCCAGAGTTCCTCGTAAGGGATTTCCTCACTGGTCCTCAGTTCAGCCTCAGTCCACTCAGGAGTCACATACTCCCTCTCCTCACCTGGCCCCTCCCCGAGTCTCTCTCCGAGAGAGTCCCTGCAGCGCTGCGACAGGCTGTCCGAGACCCCGCCCCCGTACCCGCACATTGAGAGGCGCTGCAGTGCCGGCACCAACGAGTCCTGACCCGACACGCACATGCGGGAACGCCGCGGGCTCACGCACTCCTCCGTCATGCACTCCAGCTCCGGCCGGGTTTCCCTGACGGCGCGGGAGTAGGCGTCCGGGTCGAAGGCGTGCCGCAGCAGGAGGCTCTCCAGCGCCGCCGTGTGAACGGAGGCCTCGGCCACGTTGAACCGGGGCATGCAGCGCAGCAGCAGGAAGTGGGAGGGGGAGACCTCCAGCCGGCGGAGTACCATGCAGAGCACCACCGTCTTGCTGACGATGTTGAGCAGCTTGTAGCGGTGGCCCTCCCGGACTGCGTGGCGGTCGTAGGGGTTTCGCGGCGGTCGCGAAGGCACAGACACGTTGACGGGCAGGCGGACCCTCTCGATGATGCTGCGTACCGTGTGCTCCCCTCCCAGCATACCTTGCTCCAGAGGGGAGCGCGTGCAAAAGCGCCCGCGGCAGCCAAAGGGCAAGCTGACGCTCTGATTGGTGCGATGGTTCATGCAGACCAGGCAGGGAGTTTTACCTGCGGAAACAGAATAAAAGAAACTAAGGATATTGAGCGGTAGAATATGGTATATATGGATATTTATAGTTTTGAGTTCAGAGGTTTGTGTGTATCGACAGAGTTGCTGTGGTGATGTCTAACTCCTGAAAAAATCTTACCACCTGTCAGAGCTATGGTTCCTGCGTATCCACCATGTTCGCATCAGAAGAGCAATAATTGGTGAACCTATGTGTTTCCGATGCTGGCGGAGATGACGATGTGGCTGATAGTAGAGACAATGTTAAGCGAGCTGAAGAACGGCTCGGTGATCTGCTTGTTTTCGCCCGTAAACATCCAGCTGAGCCGTTTCCTCCGCAAACCCTAATTCTCACCGTCAGCATAGCTCTAACGAACGAGTGAAAAAAACGCAAACACTGCAGGTGGACGCCAGTTTTCTCCTAGCTCCCTTTCCAGTTTATTCTGGTGAAAGCAGACTACAAAGATATAAAGCTGAAAAGCTCCTTGCACCATTTTTTTTCTGCAGACATTGTAGTTTTATAGATGTTTTAATTTTTAGTTATTTTTTTTAGATTTTTCACGAGTCCTAATCTTTGAATTGAACCAACCATACTGATTCAAAAATCAACAGTAAGTGTCCTTCTCCAGGAACGAAAATCTCATCCCCTACAGTATCGCCACTGATGTCAGCGGTTCCCTTTTCCTCGTGTGCAACCACTGAAGCAGGACTCCATGAAAACACGGAGCCTCGACACACCGAGTTTGGCCTCACTTACTTCTAGGGGTCTTCCCCAGGCGCCTGAGGAGCGCGCTCAGCCCCGTCTTTTCCTTCGAGGGCGTGGCACAGAGAAGCTCCGCCTTCCCCATGAGTGAAAGCTCATCTCCAGCCTGCAGAGTGAAGCTGTAGGGCTCACTGTCCTCGCTGAACTCCCCCGAAACCACCTGCGGCACACACAAGCACGGGTGAGCGCACGTGACTGAGTCACATTTTACCCAAAAGCTATGAAATAACCTGGAGCGGGATAAACCAGGATACAGCATTACGTGCATATTTAAGGCTAAAGAGAGTAGAGCTGGAAATGCATTATACGAAGACGTGAGAAAGTGCTAACCTTGACACTGAAGGTTATCGTCTCCATGACAAAGACCCGGTCAGGGAAGACTCCAGCAACTTCCTCCACACTGGAGAAATATTGGACAGGATCCCTGACGTCCCGGTCTTCATCCAACAACTTGAACTTGCCTAAAGAGATGGTGGAGGGTGATGGGGGAATTGGGGGGGGGGGGTGACAAGGTTGGCAGAGAATCAAAGCGGATGAGGAAATGAGTTGGTGAAGGAAGTGAAGGGAAGGACAGAAGAGAGAGGATGATGAAGAAAAAGGGGAAAGAGATGGGAAGGGAAGAGTGGAGGAGGACAAGTAATGAAGAAAGGAGAGCAGGAAAGAAGAGGGGAGAAAGGAAGGAAAGGGAGGAAAAGGAAGGATAAAAAGTTGTTTTTGTTCTGTCCTTTCTTCTTTCTGACTTCCTGCAGTCTATCTCCAAACACACACACACACCCGCAGTAGACACTGTTTGGATGAGAAGAATACAAAGACACCTCCGTGACCTATGACCTGGCACCAGCTCTCGGCCAATCGACAGCCGACGGGGTTGGCATGGCAACCAATAAAGGACCCCCATTCTCACGCAGAGCAGACACATCACCATGGAGACACTCACACATACACTCTCTCTCTCTCACGATCACACAGACACACACACAATCACACACAC
Organism: Istiophorus platypterus; assembly: GCA_016859345.1. Classification (NCBI taxonomy): domain Eukaryota; kingdom Metazoa; phylum Chordata; class Actinopteri; order Istiophoriformes; family Istiophoridae; genus Istiophorus; species Istiophorus platypterus. The sequence continues at coordinate 18,237,392 of CM029133.1, read as the reverse complement.
ACACACAAAACTCTCTCTCTCTCTCTTTCACCCTTTCTTTCCCTTGCTCATCCCTTCCTCCGTCTCTCACACTTACTGCATGCACTCCATCGTTGTCGTCCAGTTACCGTGTTTGTGTTCTTTAAACTGTAAATCTTTTTCGGGTCCTTACCACTTTTTTAAGACGTAAAGAGAAACCACTTACGGTTCTCCGAGTCAGCTGCACTGAAAGAACCTCTCTAATGGTTCTCACATCATTCCTTCACTGAACCTTGATAACCCCTGAAAGGATCCTCATGGGTTTTTGGGTTTTTTTATCTCACAGTCGAGGTGTTTATGTGTGAGGGAAAGAGACATGAGAAAGTTTTGGGGTTTTTTTGTCTGGGCAGCAGAGCAGAATACAAAACTCCACCATCTTCCTCACCAGCCCCCAGCCCTCCTCCTCCCCCTCTCTCCCTCTTTCTTAAACAGAGCCCCTAGGATCAGGAGCTTCCGCCCACCAAACAATACCAAGCAAGTGCTACTTTTCAACACAGCCCACTGACCCCCTTCACTAAAAAAAGTGACAGGCTGAGGTGGTGGTGGTGGTGGTGGTGTGTGTGTGTGGGGGTGTCAAAATGAAACAGGATTTACCACGACGCCAAACAAAACTCCAGCTCCATCTTGGCAACTCCTATGAGTATGAGGATTATTTGGCAGGAAGCGAGATTCCAAATGTTACTGCGATGTCACACCATATTAAAACGCTACTATAACTCTGTGAGAACATGTTGTTCCAAGAAAATAAAAACAGAATCGCTCTTGCGGTTTTAAATCCCTACACGTAAAGGCTTGGCCACCGCTTCCACATTACAAGAGTGGCTGTGGCGCCACTTGCTTCTCTGAAACCTATTAACGACAAGGGGTCATTCAGCTTGTCTGTCCTCTACACGTAGGTCGTCGTTGGCTCTCGCTGATGGACAGAGGAGGATACAGACAGTCGTGGCGGGGAGGAGGAGGAGGAGGAGGAGGAGGGAGCATCCTGTTGTTCATCCCGAGGGAGGAAACATATATTGCTCTCCTCCTAAGCTTATTTAGACTTCCTGTATGAAGTCATCACACAGACATTAGCTCATCACTGGCAAAGGCCTCGGATTCAACGACAGCTCACCTGTTATAGTTGCAAGGATGTAAAGTTGTTCCTAAAAATATGCACGGGTTTTAATTGGATATGCTGCCTGGCTTTTTTCCTGTCACTGGGTTGATGCAATGCTACAGGGTCCAGCGACAGCAATGCCCACAACAATCCAGACTCGCCCCGTTAGACTCTTACTGTAATTCCGCTTTGGTTCCTTATCCCCAGTTACTTCCCCCTGAAAAACCTTCCTGCCATGAACATCATTAAGTGACAAGACGAGGAAATACGCCAGCCCGTTTTTCCAAAAAGTGGAAACCAGTTGATTGAAAGGGAGGAGTGACAAGCGAAGGCCAACAAAAAAAAAAGGAGAAGCAGAGGAAGATCAAAACCCAAATGAATTGTGGAGCTGCTGTTCTGCATCTTTTAAATTTCAGAGACTTAAAGTTTGAGATGGCAAAACTGAAACGAAGGCTACTAGGTAAAGTCACTTTGTTCTTTTCCAAGATGAAGGCAATTTTCCCATCCCTTCCTCCTAATCTGCCTTAAAGTCGTAATCCTTAAAATTTCAGTTCAAAATAATGTGCACATGAACCAGCTGTTGTCCCTTGATTTTTGTCCAGTACAAGCATGCATGGTTTCCTGTGAATCCCGTGGGGAATGAAAGACTCTGCCACTGACAATGCAAACTGCTATACTGAGAGGTGGCTGACGAGTATAAATGCATATAATGGCCAAATAAGAAAAAATTACATCCATCAATAGTATTAACAACTGTGTTTGAAGTTTAAAATTAGACATTCCAGTGTCCCCAGTGACAAAACTGAGTTAAAGAAACTTGTGTAGCCCCCAAAGCGTTTCATTACCTCTAGTCCTTGGATCTTTTGGGCGATAAAACGAGCCGGGCTACACCAGTGCAACCCACTGTTACACTGAAATGGCCCAGGCCTTCCATAACTTTGGGGAAACCCGAGACAGTCTGTGTAAGACTCACTAAGCCTGCACCTATTTACGTCTCAAATCTATGTTACGTTTATAATTCTTATTTATTATTTAATACAACGACCGTTTGATTCCTTGACCCTGGTTCTTAGAGCTGTTCCCATGCTTCCAATGCTGAAAACAACAGTGATCTCAGCACACCCCCCTCCCACTCAAATGTTCTCGTCATTCTTCCAAAGAAGGGCCCTGCAGGTGGGGGGGGTGGTGTGAGGTAATATCAGTGCCCCATCACCGGAGGAAGCAGGGGAGTGGAGGCATTAAGATCCGGTTACACAGCGAATGATGTGAATGGAAGGGGAGTCGGAACAATGGGATTGTGGGGATGAGCTTCGGTGAGGTCATACTAACTAAACTCATTCAGCAGGGAAACGATGAATGACTGGACAGTGGAGGGAGCCAGCGAAGGTCACATCTACAGTAGCTGGTTGGTTGTATGAATATGGAAATGCGGTGCGTTTGTGTGTGTGTGTGTGTTTTTGTATGTCCGTGTCTGTGTATGGATGTACGCACAGGTGTATGTCTGTATCTGTATACTCAGGTTAATACTATGGTTTTACTGAATGTTAAAATATTCACTATCTAAATGTGACCATTTCATTCAGGTTTTAATACATGACCTCCTCACCCAAATCACAGAAATCACTATTTGTGATAATGTAAATAACATCACTCTCATCCAATAAATACTACTGGATGAACGTGATGTTAATTTGGTCCCACGATATATATATTTTTTTCCCTCCGGATTCCCTTAAATTTTTAAAGGAATTGTTCAGCATTTTGGTAAATACAATTATTTTCTTTCTTGCTTGGCATAAGGACTAGAAAGCACAAGGGAGAACAGCCAGACAGGCCCCGATCAAAGGTAACAAAATTCGCTGCCAACCAGCACTTCTAAAGATCATTAATTAACATGTTCCACCTTGTTTGTTAAATCTGAAAAAAAGGTGTGAGAAAATAATAATTGGCTCTTTTAGAGACTTTTTCTTGTTCAGGATCAGCTGCCCAGGCAAGCAACAGAGATTCCACAGTTATTGGTCCAACACATACTCTCCTATCCATTAAAATGATGAATTGTTGTACTTATTTCCTATGCTGACGTCAGAGTGGTATAAAAAAAAAACCCAAATAAGTTTATTTCCCAAGATCTCAAACTATTTCTCTACGGTTGCTCTGATTACAAAATCTCTGACAACATCATGTATCTTTCTTGTTGGCTTGTTCCAGCTCGTCTTTAAGTGCTAATAGCTGAAAACTTATGAGGGTATCAGCATGAGGAGTTGTTTTTGTACTTTAAACTGCAAAAGTCGCAAAGGCAATTGGCAGAAAATGTCTAGCATCCCAAGGCAGAAACCTCCTGTTTCCTCAGCGGGTATAATTAGCTGTTTTGCATCCAACAGTCTGGTCAGAACCCTGGATTTCATACGGTCAATGTACTGAAATGTGCTGTATAGAAGGGAACCTGGTGAGGAATTCTGACGGAACTGTATGGAAAAATTCAGCCTGATGTATATGCTCCCTTGGGAAAAATCTAAGGATATTCACTGGATTTTAAAATACACCTCTGTGGCCTCGAACAATGTTTGGCTGCACAAATTTTGAGTTTGAGCCGGCCCAAATATTTAGGAGCAGCGGGAATTCACAGTGCTTCTGCATCACTTGTGGAATCCAGTTGTGAGCCCAAAGCGTTGATCAAAGTCAGAGGCACAGGCAGAGGGAAGTCACACAAACATGCGAAGAGCACGCAAACTCCACAAAGAAAGGTTCCAGTCATCCCCGGTGGGGTTTGAACCTACAACTTGGGCTGCAACTTAAGTTCATTTTTTTTCATTTTCACTGATTGATAATTATTGGGATTATTGAAAATTTGGTGAATCCTGTCCAATTGCCAGTTTTAAAACCCAAAGATACTCAGTCCATGATCACACAGGGCAAAGAAAAGCAGCAAATCCTCATGTGTGAGCAGCTGAAACCGACGAATGTTTGGCATTCGTGAAAAAAAAAAAAAAAACGACTGACAATGAAAATCCGTTACTGAATAATTTTCCTTCAATTAATTAATCGATTACTGGCACAATTATTTCAGCCCTTCTTAAGAACCAGCTATAAGCGAAGCAAATGTACTATTTCACTGCTGAAAAGTTTAGATATTACATTGTGACTGGAATGATTACGTGGAACCCATTCTCTTCCTCTGTAAAGAAAACACTCTTTGGAAGTTTATATTTGGGCCATTTGCTCAACACACTTGAATGGTCTGAGATTTTGAATGGTATTATCTGCCAAGTTAATGATTACTCGCTAAATATGGAAAAAAAATTAGGAGACTGTTGTACTGAGAGCTCTACTGTGACCACAGCATCTTGTGCTGGGTTGTGTGGCTTTATGCTTTTATTTTCAGTTCCTGTTTATTATCTGAGTGACATCAAAACCAATTCTGATCAGCCGGTTTGAAACGGGGACGAACTATTGAACGCAAAATTATTTTAGCTCTTTAATTTATCTTCAGGGCAACCATGTGGCTCAGAGGTTGTCTAATGCAACTGTTTCTATTGTGCGTGTTTGTTTGAATAACCCCAAGTAGACACAGATTCCCCACCAAATATAGAACAAGTGGAAAATATTGACCTTGTGACGGAAATGTGTTTATTTTTCCCCCCTAGAGAAAATGGACATATTAGGGAAAGTTCTTTTTTTTTTATAAGGTGAGAACAAACTTCTATTCAAGACTATTCATCAGTGTGTATGCACGCACTCACCCTGGTACTGCAGAGGGATGTCAATCTTGGGCCCGATGACGTAGTGTCCTTCCTCTAAGCTGTGGGCCGTCACTGTGGTCCACTGACGACAGGAGTGTAAAAGCACCACATCCTCCTCCGACAGACCCTCCACGCATTCACCTGGAACACACATGCACGCGCAAACACACGCACACACACGCACACACACGCACCCACACACACACAAATCAACACACAGAATTGGATTGCGGATAAACAAACAGTTCACTGGCCTAAGGTTTTAATTTCTAGGGTCAAAGTAAGTGGCTCAATGCAATGGAAAACAGTAAAACACCTCCCCATACATACACACACGCACACACACACTCTCTCTCTCACTCAGATGCATTGAGGATTGAGTGTCAATAATTACCACCATCAGTGACGGTTCACCACCCCTAACCTACTCATTTGGTCCCCGCCGTGCAACTGGCAACCTACTATTACACAGCCCCCATACATACCCACACACATACACACACACACACACACACACACACACACACACACACATACACAGCTCTCCAGCTTTAGGGTAAGAGCCATTGTGTAGCTCAACAGCATTGATTTCTGATAGTGCAGTGGTACAATTCAATCACACAACATACATACATAAACACAAACTCTCTCCCTCTCACTCACAGACTCACACACAGATTGCGTGGTTGTACATTTTTTTGTTCTTGTTACTGAGGGAAAGCTGTTTACTCCCAAACCTTTTCGTTGGAAGTGATGTTGACACGTCGCCAAACAGAAAACATGAGGGAATGTGAGCAGAAATGCAAGAGATCCTCTGCAGAAAAGATAATTATCATGACAGGACCTTTCTCTCTTTAGGGAGTTTGACACTGAAATTCATATCCATGTTTCTCAGTTTACTCTGGCTGGTGAACGCATCAAAGTTTTTGTTGTGTGTTAAAGGTTCAGTTCACCCAAATCACAAACAGACATATCTACCCTCTTATCATTAGTGGAGAAGAGCCACACAGACAGGACTTTTTCCACAAACACATTTATGCCTAATACAAACACTCAATCAGTTGTTAGGGCTCTGATGAAGAGTTTAAACAATAGATTGAGCTTTGGTCTGTTTGACCAAGAATTTTAGATGAAAGCTTGAGACACCTTTTTTTGTGTTGGTCCATATTCACTGGAATGAGATTTGAAACGTTTGTCAATTAATGGAGCAGTTGATTGACAGGACAATAATTAGCAACTATGATGATAACCAATCATTTGTTTTAGTCATTTTTCGTGCTGCCCATTCTCTGATTTCTGTTTCTCCAGTGTGTAAATATGCTGCTTTTTCCCCTCGTTATTTCACTGCGCACAGAATATCTTTGGGTTTTGGTACAAAACAAGACGTCAGAAGAAGGTGCCTCTGAGATTTAGATTAATCGGGACTGAAGATAATCAGTGGCTGCAGCTTATTTGTACAAATTGCAATCAAATCTGTAACTATCCCTAGGGAGGTGCAGCACGTAGATTACCTTGAGTGTCTTAGAATCGCAACTAAAAGTGATACGGGCTGAAGTGTAGAGAGAAGACGGCGTTTTTGTGACGTGGCCGAGCTGCCACTTTATGCACAGCGAGTACGCGGTGCAATGACTCTGCATGGAATAATGTCCTCTGCAACCATGACATGGCTTTGTCTGATCTGATCCGACCGTTTACTGGGCGGTTTTGGTTAATTTGAGAGCACCCAGTCTGGAGCATTCATACTGTATGACGTAAGCCCCCCCCCATCAGCCACTCACACACACACACACACACACACCACTTAAACACAGTCACTCCATCCACTTAAAACCCTGTTGTTGTTGTTGTTGTTGTTTGTTTTTGTGAACATGATGAAATGGAGGGAGAAAAGCTGGCCCGCTGACATCACACCCTGTCTTAAATAACTAACCACCATCTTTCTGTGTGTGTGTGTGAGTGTGTATGAGTGATCTGTGGACTAACCACTGTGCAGTTAATAAACACCTATGGGTGCTTTCTCTCTCTCTCTCTCTCTCTCTCTATATATATATATATATATATATATATATATATATATATATATGTGTGTGTGTGTGTGTGTGTGTGTGTGTTATATGTGTTTTATACATATATATATATATAATAATTTTCGAGGACCATGACAGGTCTCGGGTGCGCGCCTCTGTCCACCGAGGAAAAGTCGGAGTTTCTTCCCTCATCCTCCTCATCCTCCTCCTCCTCCTCCTCCTCCTCCTCCTCCTCGCCGTCGTCGCTGCTCGTTGGTATTCACCCCGTTCACCGACAGATTACAGCATTTACATATGAAAAGAATTGAGCGGCACTTGAGCAGCACAACAGACACTTTGTGGCTTTCCGGGTCTCGCTGGACTGGAACAAGTTCGGGCCGTGACACCCGAGTCTCGGGTTCGGCGTCGGCGTGAAAACGTAAGAGAAATGAGTGGAAAAGCGGACACGAAGGTCTCGACGACTCTCACACGAGTCGGGGACTGGTGCGAACTGTGCGAGTCCTGAGTCCGAGGAGAAAAACGCTGCGACCGCATCAATTTAGACACGTTTATCCCAAATGTTGACGGAAATAGGGCCATGTTGGTTTCAAAATAAGAGGCATCAGACGTGCCCAGACAGCTGATACAAGTACTCAACATACTGCACACCCGTGTAGTGCTTTGCAGTGGCAGCAGTAGTGGACTCTCTAATGTTTTTTTCCAAATTAAATCAATAATATCCAGTAACAACCGATCTATTCCAAATCAAAGGAAATCTGGTATATTAGTCTGGATTCATTTTGTATGACAGGGTGCCTCATTTTAGTTAAAACCTCATTTGACTCATTTATACATTTTAATTCTAGGCGAATCTGGGCCGTATCTTTATTAGACCCGTCAGCGAAAAGTAAAAAGTGATGCTAGAAGAGCAAAGCACATGCAAGACTGGGACATCATAAGATTCACGTCTTTGATTAAAGCAATTTTTGATGTCGCCCAGGTCTAGAAACTGATTGATTAATCAATTAGCGCAATTAAAGAAGCATCAAATAGGCTCATAAACAGCTGAGAGAGTCTCTAATCTATTGTGTGTCGTTTGGTATAAGACATAACCAACCTCCCGTGTTAGTAAACATGACGATACCATGTGCTGTTTACTAGAACCACTGGGTGATGGTGTTCCGACTGTTAACAGGCGACGACGATGTTGCCACTCTAGTCATCATGTATAATTTTAAGTGACATAACACATATTTGCCCAGCTTTCAATTAAAAGACAACCTTTTATATGCATATTGTAAGTGAATTTAAATATCTGTTTTTAAACTCTCAGAGAATCCCCCATTAGGGCTACAGCTAAGGAGTATGTTCATTATCAATTATTCTGCAGATTATTTAAATAATTAATTGATTTATCCTTAGTCTATGAAATGCCAGAAAATAGTCGATAATGTCTTTTACAATTCGAAAAGTCAAAAGGGACGTATTTAAATGTCTTCAATGGAAAATATTTAGTTTACAATGATAATAAACAGAGAACGGTAGCAAATCCTTACACTGGAAAAGCTGCAACTCAAGAAAGATTTTTACTTTTTCTTGCATGTTACCCAAATAATCATACGGTTATCTAAATATCTGGTGACTCATTTTTTGTCACTAGATAAAATCAACTGTTTCAGCTCTAATCCTCTACATAGTGTGCCTGCCCAAATTGTTTTACAGATATTACGCAAGGTTAGCCTCTGAGCTACTCACAGTTGATACCATTAATTATATTATTTGAAAAGGTTCCGAAGCCATTTTTTCCTCATTAAACACTAATTTATATTAAAAAAAAAAAAAAAAATCCGACAGGTTACGGGTTTTACTTTGAAAGTTTTGGCCGGAAGCGGAACTCTTTTCCCGTCAGCCTTGACACAGCCCGCGGCGCCGCGGATTCTCCGGCAAATCGCTCCACTTGTTCCACCATCTCAGCGCCGTTACCCCCCGAAAAACCCCGCAGAAACACGCTCCACTCGACACATGTCCGAGTCTTTCGCTCTCTCCTCCCCCCTCCCGAGTGTTTAAACAGAGAAAACAAAAAGCGGGTTTCTCTCGTCCGTCCGTCGGTTATCTCGCCTCCGGCGCAGCGGCGGAGTTAGCTAACAGTTGTCATGAGAACATACGACAGCCCCGAAAGTTTCTCTCTGAATTTCGTTCCTTGTTCTGTTCAGTTTTTCCTCCACCTCATCGGTCGGAGCCCCGCTAGCGGCTCGTCTCTTACCGTGGGCCAGGCGGACCAGGGTGGGCAGACGGAACTTGCTGACCACCGCGTCCAGCGGCAGCGCCAACGGGCTCCAAGTGATCTCCGACAGGCTCGCCGACAACTTCTCCATCCTCCCGGGTCATCACGGACACGGAGATCACGGCGACGGTGGTGAAGATGGGGATGCTGGTGCTGGCGACGACGATGGCGGTGGCGGCGTTGCTGTGGCTGTCGGTGGCGATGGCGACGGGTAAGCGGAGGAGGAGGAGGAGGAGGAGGAGGATGAGGGTGGCGGTGGTGTGATGGCAAAGAGTTTCGCCATGTTTGAATGTGGGGAAAAGAGCGAGCGCAGTCACAGTGGGTGCGCACGAGCGGTGGGAGGGAGCGCGAGCCCTCTCTGTTTCTGCCTCTGTCACTCAGTTTACCCCCCCCCCCAAACACACACACACACACACACACACACACACTCACACAACCCCCCCCCAAACACACACACACACACACACACACACACACACACACACACACAACCCCCCCAAAACACACACACACACACACACAACCCCCCAAACACACACACACACACACACACAACTCCCCCAACACACACACACACACACAACCCCCCAAAACACACACACACACACAACTCCCCCAACACACACAAACAGAAGAAAACAGCAAAACAAAACTTTGATTTTGTAGTTTTTATCATAAGAGTGTAGTTCAAAAACACAGGCGTAAAGAAGCCTCCTCTCTTCCTTCCCAGGTTTATTTAATCTGACAACCTGTCCTGTATCTTCATGCCCCCCCCCCCATTAATTATTACACCACTTTGTCCACACAGGATAATCTGAACAGGTGTGTGGGCGGGAGAAGATAGCTGGAGGGGACTTTTTGGGCAGGATTTCACAACCGTCTCTGGCTTCCTGTGGGCTCAGTTTTGAGATACCAAAATTTACATGAAGCGGGCAGGCACGTAGATGTACAGGCACGGTAGGGTTTCTGAAAAAGGCCGACCGGGCACATCAGCGCGCCGGCCCTGGGTCAGAGCCTCTAAATGAAGTGACATTTCTTGTTTGAAAGTCACAGAGCTACATTAAAAGATACAAAACGATCACAATGAGGCAAAAATCAACCAAAAAGAGAAGCAAAAGGATTTCAAAATGATGTAAACTGACCCTAATGACACACAAAACAACAACAGGCACTTAAAATGACCACAAAGGGACAAAAAAACAACTCAAAGGAGATGCAAAACTAAAAGGAAGAGACACAAAACAACCACAAAGACACAAAATGACCTTAAAGAGACACAAATCTACCACAAAGAGGCGCAAAACAACCAAAAAAAATAAGCAAAATCATTTCAAAACGATGTTAAAGGACCATCAAGAGACACAAAACAGCAACAGACATGCAACATAACCACAAAGAGGTGCAAAAGAACTGAAAGGGATGCAAAACGACCTTAAAGTGCCTCAAAACGGCCAAAAAAAGAAGCAGAATTATTTCAAAACGATGTAGAATGACCACAAAGACACACAGATCCACCACAAAGACACAAAATGACCACAAAGAGACACGAGCCTATCACAAAAAAACTAAGAGATGCAAAACAAGCAAAAAGGGACACAGAACAGACATAACGCTAAAAAACAACTAAAGAAGAATTAAACAGAACAACTACAAATGAATGAAAGTGGGAGTGTATAGGAGGGATGGGGGGGTCTTTTAATGGGTTGTGCCAAGGTGCCTATTTTTCTCATAATCCATCCATGTATATCAGTCATGTTAATGTGATATTAGCCTTTTCATGGTGGAAGAAGTAAATTTACTCAACTGAAGTACAATTTTTAGCTACAGTACTTGTGCTTTACTGAAGTGTTTCTATCATAAGCTGCTCTATACCTCAATTAATGTACCGTTCCCAGCAGTACATTTATTTCCCAGCTATAGTTGCTGGTCCCTTTGCAAAATAAGATTTTATGCATAAAACCAAAGAAACTGCTGGCATATGACATTGTGTGACTCAGACTGGGATATCTGTGGAGGCGATATTCATAATCATAAGCTGCTCTATACCTACCCTAAATTAACCGTTCCCAGCAGTACATTTATTTTTTTTTAGCCTTAGTCTGTGGCCTGCAAAAAATAAGATTTTATGCATAAAACCAAAGAAACTGCTGGCATATGACATTGTGTGACTCAGACTGGGATATCTGTGGAGGCGATATTCATTTATTCTTACCACAGAACTAAATAACAAAATTCTCCCGTCAATTGCGACATGTAACTTGAGCTCCTCTCCCATGGAGAACAATAACAAAAAAAAGGAGGTGGTGGTGGTGGGCTGTGTGTTGCAGCAACACATTAAAACACAGAAAACATACCTGACGACAGAAGTAAATACAAAAAAACCTCCGGTCAATTGTGACATGTAACTTGAGCTCCTACACAAATTAAATGACACGGGAATATGTTAGCGTACTGCACAATGTGTTTAAGCCCACAAGTAAACTTTATACTCTTGTTTTAGCAGTGAAAACCGCAATGTTGCTCACCTCTCCCATGGAGCACGATAACAAAAGGGGAGACGTAAAGGCGGGAGACATCGTTTTAGAGTGGGGGAACCCACGGAAGTGAACGTCGGGGCCAAGACACTGAGACTTAAACCTTCGAAATACTGATTCTGGAACAGAGGAATATCAGGTTATAAACATTTACACAGATTCTGTGTAATTATAATACTAAATATTACTCATGTGTATTTGACATACTATACATATACTTTTACTGCTTTGTAGTTGACTTATAAAATGTGATGCATTGCACCATTTCCCAACGAGATGCTTCAATCCCTAAATTTCTGTCAGCACTCACATGCAGCTCTTAAAGGGGCCACTTTGCACAATGAGTGCATCTACTTTAGTTATTTAAGCACTGTTTTGCTCATTTACTTAAGATTTTAATGTAGGAAATCAAATATATAGGCCAAACAAACGCACTTTGTTTATCTAGATGTCCACGGCATGATCAGAGTCGGCACCGGGAACAAGACACAGACCAAACATTTATTTAATGATGTAATGTTATAGTGGACTAAGTTATGAACGCCTACACACCAGACCAGGGTTTCAACCCTCCCATCGAACGCAATGGATTCACCTCAGTCCCATAAGGAGAAACTCTACAAAATTCCACTGCACTTGTGGCATTATTGAGGGAGGGACAGAGTCATACGACAGGAGTCACCTACACTGGGTTTGACATGGATTCTATATGTAGCTTTAATCCAACTAACATGGTCTCTGCAGACTTTTACTTAATTGTCACAACAAGAGAAGCAATACCAGCTCTTCTACACCCATCGTGTAGGCGTATATAAAGCATTGACACCTGTGCACATTGGCCTTTTGACCAGCACGAGGACAGTGGTGATGTGTTGCAGGAGTGGAATTGGTTTATCCACCTCCTAACCCAGCACTAAACTTCTGGCCCCGGGCAGGACTCCGGTCAACTCACTCTCAGTTCAATGAACCAAACTGTAAACAGAAACTAATTCATTTGCTATTGATTTTTTTTTTTTTTTTTTTGCCAGCAAACCAGTCATGATGCTGCAGTCCTTTATGCCACAACGCAGAGCGAGCAGTTTAAAAAAGGATTATATAACCGAGATCAAAACTCATGCATTGTAAATCCCGGCACAATTCAAACTATCTATCGTGAGAGGGTCAAGTGTGTCAACACAGGTCATCGGTTATCAAGCAGGCAGTTCCAATCACGAACGTCTGGTTTTAATTTGTATTGTCTGGCTCCCTAGAATGAGCCAAGTGCACCAACGCCCACTCACCACCAAATATGGCAGTGCTGCGCTGTGTGCCTGCCTGTTCAGTTAGTTAAAATGTAAACCAATACTGTGATTCATTGGCTATTAATGGCTCACTCATTCTCAGTTTTCACTCTCACAAACAGGATATGGCAAACACTTCAGATCTGAAAGGTAACAATTGTCCCAAGAAACAAAAAATCTGGGTCGAATCAACCAAAGAGCTTTAATATTATGATGAAATATTATGAAATTGATATTTTGAGGGATTTATAGTTTTTAGCTATCACTTACGTCTCCCCTAAACATTGTATGTACAATTTAGCAACACAAAATTGGGATGCATTTTCCGTGAACTTTTCATATTTGTAGTCAACACATACAGTGTTAATTGTAAAATGAAAGGAAAACCAGTGTTTGTGGGAGGCACTTTGAAAAAGCAGATACTAGTGCTTAAAAGTCCCAAATGTCTAATATTATCTGTTGGGGATATAGGGTGCTAAGATGTAAATATGTTAAATAGTGTAAGTCTAGTGGTACATCAATTAGCATCCCTGTAGAGGCTGTAGCAAAATATGTATTTATCGTGTGAAAAAACAAAAAAAATGGAGCAGTCTTGCTAAGACAAATTTATTTTCTGTGGAGACAAGTCACCTCACACTGATTTTCCAGATGGCCTCAGGTTATTTCCTGTACCTGTATTTTGATTACAATTTCTTTCTCTTTACAATCTCGTGATGCATTACTGTTTGGCCATAGTGATAAGAAATGACTCAGAAAATGCCAAATAAATGACCAACGTTTTGGATAACAACTTTATTTGATCCATATTAACAAAAATTCAAATATGAGGCTGGACTAGCGACTGGGGCATTATTTGACAGCAGGTGGAAGGGTGGTCAGCATGGTGGGCAACTCAATGGGCAGGCTCTGCAAAAAAAAAGTGAGGACAAGTGAAAAAACACACACATTTAATGACAAAGACTGATGAAAGACCTTGTTCAGCCAAGCATATGTACTCTACATTGAATTTGTTCCAGTGTCAAAAAATCCTCTAGACCACAAAAAAAAATAAAAATAATAGTAACGTTCCTCTGAATGTCACTGACACCTAGAGGAAAACGTATGAAACCACACCAAAACCCGACATGATACTACTGATAATACTTTCATACATCATAAACAGGATTGGGCAATATGGATACAATTCTCCTTTAAGGAACAGAAATCTTATATTATCCATATATTATCTATATGTCATGATATAGAAAATTATCTGGAAAATTAATGTCTTATAGATGAAAAATAACCTGACATTTTCTATTCAGCTAATCAAGCAAATTGAATAGTTGATAAGTCCATGTAAAAACTTGGTGTCAAAAATCAGTCCTGCTTATTAATTTGTAACATTGTCCATAATGACCGATACACACAGAAATCATATATATATAGTGTGACTTAAAAAACAAACAAAAAAAAGACTGGCTACTTACTGTCCTTCACAGCCTTCTTGCCTAGAATGAAGAAAAAAAAAAAAAAGTTATATTAATGACATTAACCCATACCAATGAGTCACCAAGCATTAAAATACTGCATATTTAAGTAACTCTGGCAGCAGCTGCTTATACAGCCTGTGTCCTGGCAACTGATGAGGCGTTTAATGATGCAGGATCATGACATTTATTCAGCGAGATGAAACGCACTTTTATTTCACACCTGTTTCCACCTTCAGTATTCTTATCTTACAATACGTTGTACAGGAGAGTTGCCTTTGTTGTGCAATATTTATTGATGATGTTTACTGATGAATCCACGTCACCCAGCACAGCCAAGTGCAAAGATCAATTGCTTTTCAGTTGTTCAAACCATTAAAGTTATGCCAACTACAGCATAGGGTGTAGAGGATCCTACCAAATGAGTAAGAAGATTTCACATTTGGCAAACAAGACATAATACATTGCTTTACATTCATTGCAGCTGCACTTACAAATCAGTAAGTCTTTAACTCACCCCCATAGGAAACTTTGTAGTACAGGTATGTCATGATGCCAACGCCGACCCACATCTCCTGGTATGCCTTTGTGTAGTAAGGGCTCATCTTGGCCCACCAACTTTGGAACACACGTCCAGCCATCTGTGGGAGAGAGCACCGACAGGCTGTCAAAAACCAGTGCTCATGTACTCGGCCAGTGCAATGACACAACCTTGAGCAGGAGTTTAGTTGAGCACCGTCATGATGGAACATCACAGGACCTACCCCACAGCATCTTGCATTCTCCGTACAGATAAAGACTACCCCAAACTTCATTCACAATTCTACTATTATTTCTGATGTGATGCTCTTCAGCTTATTCGACGTGACTAGCTGACTTTAATTATAACCTTATAGATTTTTATAACTTCTGGTTAATGCATTTAATACCTTAGTTGCAGTAACTTTTAAGTTTTAAGCATTGCTTCATTCATTCATGCAAATGGTATTCAACATAAAAGGACTCAGAAAGCTAACTTGACCCTCAGCTGTGTCAGGCCAAGCTAATGTCTATGGCCAGCTGGGAAATTGTGTTCAAAAGACGGAGATAAGATAATACCACTCCTTTCTCTTTTCTTATTTTTACTGCTAATGAAACAAGGGACACCACTTATTAAATTGGTCTAGCTAATTTTACCTTAAGGTCAGTTAACCTAGTTGCCCAATGCTAATGTTACAGCTAACATTGTCTTAGTAAGCGTTAGCAATGAATGAATGAAAGTCGGTCAGACTGAGGAGAACATTTATAAGTAGACATGTAGTTGATATCAATATTGTGCTCATATGACTTGACAAGTTAACTACTTTAATCAATGAATGGCTCCCGACTAGCGTGTTAGCATCTTCCCTGCTGCAGAAACAGGAGTGAACGCTAACTAGCATCAGCAAGAAGCTAGGCTAGCTAGCAGAGTAACACCTGAGAAAGTAGCGTGAACCGCCACGTTAAGTAGAGACGATAGCTTCAGTTTTAGATTCCAGTTGCAAGGAAACAACAGATTTTACGCTTATGATTAGAGTCAGTCTGCTAAATAACTGTAAACTCTCCTCGTACCTTTCAGTTTGTCACGTTAAAGAAGGAAGGTCAAGACGGCCGCTGCTGCTAAACGTCAAAGTCGTGGGGGAGGACTTCTTCTACTCTCTTCTGTGAACTACTTCATTCTCGTTTTGTGTTACAGCGCCACCACATGGAGGTACGCGATTGGTACAACTGATACCTGACTAACCTTGGCTCCACCTCGAGGAATGAATCATACATTACTAAACAGTTATCAGTGGATAATGTAGATGGCTCTGATGACGGATAATGTTATATCTTTATTACTTAATTGTATTCATTTTTGCCCGGTTTTTGTTTTTATTACTTAATTGTATTCATTGCAATTTAATCTTTATAGGCCTCTGAATGAAATTTGACATTTGCTGTCATTAAGCCATTATCACTGACAGTACAATTTCCATCTGGCAGTGGTATGAAGCCCTTTTTGGGATTTCTGGATACTGGGCTTTCTAAATACTGAAATGAAACCCCCCAATGATATTAACAAAATAAATACAATCAAGTTATGGCTCTGTCAAATTGGAAGGACTGGCCAGCCACAAACACTTAAAATGTTTGTGGGCATTGTGTGCCGGTGGCCAATAAGTCTTTCATTGTGTTGGACTTTTATTGAGGTGCATTGGCTCCATGTATCTCGGTAAACAATAACTGATCACTGAAAAAAAGTTCTAATTAAGCAGGTAGCGTGATTAGAACCCAACCATTTACAAGTCAAAATAGCCAGATACAAAACTCTCATGTCGGCAAGCAAGACTTGTATGACTGTCACACACACTTGTGCTATTAAAGCCCATGCCATTTTACTTTAAATACTTTGACCAAAAAAAATGGACAAACACTACAATAATCTTTTTAGTGTATAAAAAAACCAAAAAAACAAACCCACCTTCCTCACTTTTAGCTTCAATCACAAGTTCCTAACTACGTGCCATACTCCTTTCCTACCAGGAACAAATCACAATCTTATTACCTGTTCTGCTTTTATACAGCACTTTGTTCTGCCACTGCCGTGACTTAGGTGGGATTTTGAGGTTAAGGTGCAGCTGCTGCTGCTTGGCACACAGACCGTTCACCAGATCTGTCTGCTCACCATAGTGAGACAACAAATAAAACGCTGGCAATGTGTCTCAAGGGTAAAAATGTCATTGTGAAACAAGCTCATACTGTTCATGCACCCTCTTTCTCTTCAGGTGAAACAAATAAATAACACTGAGAAAATTGATATTTAATAGTCTGAATTCAATTGGGAAATTCTTAACAGATTGCTATGAATCACTACGAAACCCTCTGTGACAAGTGAAAGAAGATATATAATAAATACTGCATACTGGATAATTTTTCTGGAATAACTCTTAAGAGGAAAGAGAAACAGTTTCACATTAATGCATGAAACCAAACATCTTTCCCAGTGTCCTTGTTTCTGTAACTTTATCACAATAGCATACAAGGAAAATCAAGGGAAAGAAGACAAAATAAAAAGATCTAAGTAGAGACTCTTGTTGCATTTTTGTTTCCTGAAACACCAGTAACAAGTTCTGCTTTTGCAAGAAAAGCCCTGAACCAAAGCAGTCGACTGTGGGATTTGTCAGGATATGATTACTTTTTAGGCACAAAGTTTGTGTGCGAGCCTGCGGGAGTGATCTGGGCCGGCAGCGGGCGTGGGCGGGACCTTCCGCTCTCTTTTACCCCGACGCTCTGACAAGCAGGAGGCACCTTGTTTCATTTATGACAGCCTAAAGGCAAAGTCCTGTTCGAAGGCGCTCAAGACAGTGAGCCGACGTGGAGTTGTGCTGATATGAAAGGACACAGCTGAGGAGGTTTACTGTGCGCCATTCACACTCCACTAAGGTTCCTCATTGTGATATGCACCACTGCGGCTGCCGGCGGTGAACACATCCCTGCCTCAGGTATGCTGATTTGACCGGGCTGTCTATTTATATATATCTACATTATGGCACTGTGCTACAGTCTCTTTCCATACAGCACGACCGTTCTTCCTGTATGAGCTCTTTGTTTGAGTTTTTGCATGTGTATACTTGCATCCGTGTGTGTGAATGAGTGTGTATCTGTGTGTTTGTGTGTATGTATGTGTGTGTGTGGTAATGAGAGGGTGTGGATGTGCATGTTTTTTATCTGACTAATCAGGCAGTGCAGGCAGCTCACATAACTCTTCAGGAAAAAAAAATTTTGACACTGTAGCATTCACTTTTTTTTTCGGTGGTTTTGTCCTGAGTAGATGGTTTTCTGATCCATGTCTCCTGAACCTGTCCTGAGGTCAGTTTTTGTCCCGAGGTCGGAGACTTCATGGCTTCAGGTGCTGCAGAGGAAGGCGATGGGGGCATTCCACTGGACATTGACAACGTGCACATGCTCCTCCAAGGTCAGTCTATTCCTGTATTTTTTATAGATGTTGTGACATGTGCCAGAGTGGGGAATCGCAGCAGTGGCCAACAATTTAGGGTTGACTAGTCCTCAAATACTGATAATATTTAGGGAGATGTTTAGGGAAAATACAAGGAAATAGGATCTTGTGGAGATTCTATTTTCCTGTATTTTTCTTAAAATATACATGTGCATCAATCAATAACTCAAAGAAGTGGCTAAACCAAATTAAAAAGGAAGTAACATAGATGTTCGACTGTGGATTTTTTTTAAAAGGTTAACAGGAATAGTCTGCCCAGAAATGACAGCAATAAAATATGTAATCAGGCCTTAATTGTGTCTTGTTAGTGTTCGGTGATCCGGTAGAGGCCTGATCGGTCCAGGTCCAGTCTTGTCCGTGCTGGACACAGCACTGACCCAGTGTTGTCACTTTTATTTGGCGGCTATGTTTTTGCTTCGCTATTCGTGGAAATTACATCATAGACATTTAAAAAGCAGAGCCACCTGACTCACATGGCACAGGACGGCCCCGTGGTGTCCCAGCAGTCCAGGTCCAGTCTGTTATTACAGGGGGGGGGTTTGCAGTTTCTTTATTTATTGTCACCATTGAATAGACTTATGGCCTCCTAATGCACAGATATAATAAAACATCTGCCAATGTCATTACAAATGCCTGCACAATGTCCATCTTTCTATGGTATGTTACTCCATTTCCTGTTTAATTTCATACAGTCTCCGTTGATCATGTTGTTATCAGTATCATAAAATATGTTTCTGTTGGACACAGTGTAGAATCTTGCCAATCAGCCAACTTCCTTTTGAAATGGGTTAAATCTGAGATGTCCGGTCCATGCCATGGAGTGTGTGTGTGTGTGTGTGTGTGTGTGTGTGTTTATGTGTGTCTGTAATTAAACATAATTAAATATTTAAAACATGATGGTGATCGCAACCTTGTTATCTCAGCTAAATCAGCTCTGGAAAAATCTTGTATTTTCGACTCAATTTTAATTATATAGCACCATATCATATCAGACATTATCTCAGGGCACCTTTCATGTAGAGCAGGTTCTAGACCAGACTCTTTATAGTTAATATTGACAGAGACCCAACATTTCCTCCATGAACAGCACAGGGCGACAAGGTGTAATGAAATACTCCCTTTTAACAGGTAGAAATGTTGAACGGATCCTGGCTCGTGGGGGGGGGGGTCCTGCCTCGACCAGCTGGAGAGAGGGATAAAGCGAGAGACAGCGGGGGGGGGGTAGCAGCACAATAATGGGACTTATAGCTATATAAACTATAGTTATACTAACAGTGCTAATAATATTACTAAAAGGACTAAATTAAATGATAACGGTAGTAATCATAATAATTGAAGCAGCGGCTGTTGATCAGGCTCATGGGGCAGTAGATGAACTGCAACCATAGAGCCAGACTCAGGAGTAGCAGAGGCTACAAAAAACCTGAAGAAAGTGGCAGAAGGAGAGAGGATAGAGATGAGGAAGAGGAGGAGAGAGGAGAGAGGAAGCACACAACTGCGTGAAAGAGAGGAAAGACAGTTATGAGATGTTAATGCACACAGGGAGAGAGGAGGAGGCGGTGGAAAAGGAAAATTTAAAGCCCATTTTAGTAAGTGTTAAATCTCTGTAAATGATGCACATATCAAAAGTGAAGAAATCTGGCCTATATATTCTGGCAATATTAAATATATAGATATCACTTATTTAACATTACTGCCAAGTGTGCGGTTACTGTATGTGTGTACAGGTTTAGGGAATATCTGATATAAGCAATTTTGAAATTACTTAATTGTTTATAAACTTCCACAAGAGCTCTGTGATTGTAATTTGACCTGAGAAAACACAGTTGACCGATGCCGCCTTACAATGGCCTGAGAGCAAGTCGTTCCTGCCGTGGTGAAGAGTCTCACTTCTGTTTATTCTGGCTACGTCCGGTGGACCAAGCAGAGTCGAGCGATGAAAATGCTCGGGAGCTTCCTGGCCTGGTGGCCTCCTTAATGAGCAGTGTAGTTAGTGAGTCAGGTCCGTGGCCAGATCTGATATCAGCAGGTCGACCCGTGAATGCGAAAGTGACTGTGTGTGCCCTTTTTTTTCCTTTTTTTTTCCTGGCCGACTCGGTCAAAGTCTACAAGTTTGTGTATCCATCAGGGACGGAATCATAAAAAAGGCAGAACAGCTTGTTTGTAAACATAGTAATGTTTGGTCTCCAGGAGAACTGATTGTGGAATTATACAGTTTAGGCCTAATTGTAGTCTAAACCCACAACCTATCATCTGAAACTGAACCAACATTGCACAGAAAGTTGTGGCTAAAGGTCTATGAAGGTGATGCCGGCAGAATCATTTAATTATGGGCAACATCCAACCTTTCATGCTTGATACAGGTCATGCGGTTAATGCAGAAATAGTAGAAAGAATAACTGATTATGAACAATTTCGAGTCCTTAATAAGCTTATGTTGGACACCATAGTTATCCATGTGTTCCCAGGGAGTCGTTGCCTCCACTCACCTTGTCAGTACGCTCATCAGGCCATTTCCAACACAGCAAATAACTTTCATATTTCTTTTAGCTCTCTGTCATCTCCATATTACCATACCAAGAAAAGCCTTTACATGGGCATATATGGTAAAAGGTTCATGTTTTGGCAACAGAAGCTTAGAATCTGGTATAGAACCTCACAATATCCACGTCTGCCTAGAAACCCCTCCGTGCGTGTTTGCATATGTCTGCCTGGGAGTTCATCATGGCCGTGAGTGTGTCTCTGCGTATATTTGCTCTGTGTGTGTGTGTGTGTGTGTGTGTGTGTGTGTGAGCCTCAGTATCTATGTCTGTCCAGTGTCTTGGAAGCCATCCCGTTGCCAGATTGCAGCCTTACTTCAGCTTAAAGAGGAAGCCTTTCGCTCTAGGGTCATCCAGTGGGAGAGAAGGGTTTTAATGTTGTTTAAGTGGACAGTCCCTTTGGTTATTCGACCATTATATTATTATACTCTTTGGTTATTATATTATACATGGGTCTGGTGACTAAAGGTCAAAGGAATGGCAAGTAGAAAAGTCTCTCAGCTCTCTGATGTTGGTGAGTAGTCTTCGACCTCGCTTCCGCTCAGATCTGGGTTTCTGTGGCTCTTGACCTCAGATCTGTGTGTTCAACACGGCAGAAGTCAAGAAAACACAGGTTGTTGTTTTTTTTTAGGAATGTAGGGGAAAGTGTTTGGTGCATTTATTGCATAAGTTGGTGGTTTTCATTGCAGCTGGAGCCGAATCTGACACTGTATCAGAAAAAAAAACAGCTTTCAGATTAAACGCTTTGCTAGTTTTCTATAGTGGATAAGTGGAATTTCTGTATACATCAGTCTCTTTGACTGTATTTGCATTTCTATTTTCAGGAAAAGGAAAGGAAGTGTGCATCATGTGTCAATATGGTTAAATATGCTCTATTTTAACTTCATTGATTGAAAGACATGTCTACAGGCATGTAAATAAACCAACATAACATGATTGGACTGTCATATTAATAGGACTGAGATATCCCAGAGATGCGGTTGATTATTCTGTTACTGTATGTATCTGTAGTGTGTCCTGCTGTCAAGTTGTGTAATGTTTTTATTAATTTACAGCAGAAATATTTTGGCATGCAGAACATCAGCACTGTAATAATGGCAGAAATCAGAAACCACGACATTTAGAATACACCTTGTACTGTATGTGTATTAATAACTGTTTCTCTCTCTGTTTCCCAAACAGTGGAGCATGAACAGATTCAGAAAAGAACTTTCACCAACTGGATAAATGCTCAGCTCGCTAAGGTATG
Source organism: Istiophorus platypterus (assembly GCA_016859345.1). Lineage (NCBI taxonomy): Eukaryota > Metazoa > Chordata > Actinopteri > Istiophoriformes > Istiophoridae > Istiophorus > Istiophorus platypterus. The sequence goes on along the minus strand of CM029133.1, from coordinate 18,215,158 downwards.
TTGGGATGGCACATTTGTGCGTGACGCTCGCAGTATGAATTGAATGCATTTGGGAAATGGAAACAAGATATCACAGCAACCTCATTTTGTTGACAGGTGACATAAATAAATATAAATATATTTGTAAAGATAAAACCGCTCCTGGAGCAGTGGTAATGCCTTGAACACACAGGTGATCTCTTCTTTGGTTGTCGGAGCATTTTTTAAATTTTTTTTATGGTGGTATTATCAGATGGCAGATACATTTAAGAGATTAAAGCCTGATGCTCTATCAAAGATTTTCCTGCACAAAAGTTAACATTCAGTTGTCAAAAATTATTCCTTTTATTCTGGAGATTTTTATTATGACAGTTGGAGATTATTTAAGAATATAGTGGAGAGATGCAGGAGAAATATAATATAGGAAGGGACTGATGGGAGCGAAAACTTTCAAGGCTACAGGTGTATATACTATGTGCTGCCTCAGTTCACATGGAAAAAGGAAATTGTCTATTGTATTTATTGCACAGCTCATTTTTCCTAATGCTTGAAATAGTCCAGCTGTTGGTGTTTTACTTTTGTTTTATAGTTTTATAGAAGGTTTGAGCCAAGTGTGTGTTAAAAATAGTCAAAACCTTCCTTTTAATGTGGCTTGTGTCTTAAAACCCGATCAAAAATGTTGCTTAAAAAAATCAAAAATGTAGCTTTTAAAAATTTCTACAAAATCTTAGCACTCAGTGTAATAACATTTGGGCCAGAATTAGCGGCGACAAATAAAACGTTTCCAAAAAAAACCTTGAGAGCACAAAAAACGTGACGTACACGCTGTGCGTGGCTGTCGAAGATGTGAAGCAAGCCATGGAGTGTGACATGCTGACTCACGGGTCGGACGACGAGGTGCGGCGAAGCAGCTCAACCCCGGCTCTTGCTGGAAAAGGGACCTCGAGCTGCATGTGACATTCGCCCGGTGTATAAATAGGGCTTCAGAGGAACAGGGCCACAAGAAATCCGAAACCCGGCCTCCCCTCCGTAACCTCTTGTCCGTGTGACTGCGCTCCGACGCCAGATTCACTCGTTCATAGTTTTCCATCTGTTGCTCCGCTCTGGCACCGGTTACTGTCGTCAGCAGGAGATGTTATCAGGGACGATGTTCGCTGTTGTGACTCGGACTCGAAGCTCTGACCCAGACACTGGACTGTCTCTGAGTGAATCTGTGCCAGAGTTTGCAGGCACTGTTCCCTTAGGGTTGGGGGGGTGTTAGGATGCTACCTGTATGTAGCTCAATAAATGTATATATGCAGTATTTCTATAATGACTATAAAAGCATGAGACCAGGTCAAGTTGACTATAAAAGCATGAGACCAGGTCAAGTTGACTGAAAACCTCTGCGTTACACAAGTAGTGGTATTAGTTTTTAAGTGTTTCCCAAAATATGAGTATCTTTTTCCAATAAAAGTTTTTTGTTTGTTTTCCTTTTCCGTCTCCTATAGGGTAAACACTTCAAAAATTATTTTCCCATCAGCCTTTAACCCTGAACAACTTCCCGTTTTACATTAAAATGATTGAGCAAATTTCCAACCAAATCTGTCTCCGTGACCCTGGGTCGTTTACATGACTCCGTCTAATTTGTCATCTCATCTCTCTAATGTATTTATTATGTCCCAAATGACTGTGGTGTTATTGATTGTGTGTTATTAGCTGTGGCACATTTGACAAGATATTTGGGTCGGTGCTCTTACGGCAAAAAAAACAGCAAAGCTTAGATGCTTTAGTAAATTATGCTGCTTGCTGTTTTGTGGTTTTAATGCAAATAAATGAGAACAGTTCTTTTGCATGAGAGAACAGGTGCAATACATTTTTTTTGTACTTTTAAAAAATACAAAATGAGGATATATCAGTCTATATCTATCTATTTATCTAACTGTCTGTCTGTCTATATACATACATGTGCGCACACACACACGCACACATATATATATATATATGTATGATGGATAACAGATTTCAGATGAGCTCAACCACTCCTTTGTTTTAATGCATTGTGCAGCCAGATATATGGATGAATGAGTCAGCATACATTGTCTGCATTGTTACAGAGGTGCCCTCCTTCATTTGTGTCAGACCTGTTTTCTGACCTCGGTGATGGGTCACAGCTGCTTGACCTGCTGGAGGTGATGAGTGATCAGCCTCTGGTAAGTAACAATTTAATTCCATTATATTCCAATATATCAGTGAGTTGGGGGGGTGTCAAAATGAATATTATTATCACAACAGAGCTGATGTTGTAATTTGTCTCCATAGAAAAGACAAAGGGGCCACGGGGCGTTCCAGCAGAGGGCCAACATCGAGACAGCGCTCAATTTCCTTCGGGAAAAATCTGTAGGTTTTAACAAATTAGAAACCATAAAGTACTGAACATACAGTATTTCTTATTGTTAACCTATCCCTTGTGGCTCGTTGCTGTAGATCAAACTGGTGAACATAAACATCCCAGATATCATAGAAGGACGGCCCTCGATCATCCTCGGCCTCGTCTGGACCATCATTCTCCGCTGTCACGTCAGTACCAATAGTAAAAGCGAAAATATATAAAGCGACTATATATATTACCCTACTGTTGCTATTGTGAAAAAAAGAGGTTGGAGGCAAAACGGAAGGAGAAACAGAGTGTTGTGAAGGGTCGTTAATTCCTAAAAGATTCTTATATGAAGACGTATAGTGAAAAAAAATAGATTGTTTCACCATCTCCATCCTAGATCGAGGAGCTGGCCTGCACTCTCTCCTTCAGCTCTCGTCACTCCTCCCTTGACTCTCTGGCCAGCCTGGACTCCCTGTGTGGTAGCCCCCTCCCGGCCAGCCCAGTCCCCGGGGGCCGGGCATCTCCCCTCCACAAGCGCTTCAGAATATCCGCCAAGAAGGCCCTGCTCATGTGGGTCAGAGACCAGTGCAAAAGGTGGGATTTTAAGATCGCGCCTGAATGTTTAACAAACGGTTGTTAAATCGGGAAGAAAACAGGGTGTAAATGGATATCTTCTCTTCTCCAGGGTCGGCAGCTCCATCAGTGTGAAGGACTTTAAGTCGAGCTGGAGGAGCGGGGAAGCCTTCTTGGCCATCCTGTGCTCGCTCCGGCCACAGCTGGTCGATCTCTCACTGGTCCGGTCCAGAAGCAACCGGGAGAACCTGGAGGAGGCGTTCCACCTGGCCGAGAAGGAGCTCCAGATCCCCCGTCTGCTGGAGCCCCAGGGTGAGGCTGACGGGATTTCACGTGGCGTTTTTAACGGACGCCACGAAAAACAGGCTACTGATACCACTCTTTATAATTGAATCACATTTAAGTAGCTTTTGGTTTTGGATGCATAACAAAGTATTTAAGATGAACTTTACTTTGTGGTGTTTTTGTGTTGGGCACAACCGTCACCTTGAGTTTTGCGGTTGCAACGGAAAAGCAATAATAAGCAAATTAAAGATTTACTGCTGTTGAGAATCCTGGGAAATAGTTAACATATATTTCAGTGTTTACTACCATATTAAAGTCTCGTGCAGCAAAAATCTAAAACTGCTTTTTCTTAATGCTTTTTTAGACAACGTCTTTTATTTTTGCAGTGGAGCTGAGTCTCTCACTGAAAGTCCTTCTCCTTTATCCCCAGATGTCGATGTCAAAGAGCCCGAGGAGAAGTCCATTATGACGTATGTGGCCCAGTTCCTGAAGTACACCAACGACCTGCCAGCGCCTGATGACCATCTGCAGGTCAGCGATCACGGCGTCACATTCATATCACGCCTGCTGAATAAAAGAAGGATTTATTTCTTGGACAGCTCAGACCAATGAATGCTTACTGCAAAGTTTCGTCGTAAAGAAGTCGAGTTCCCCTGAGTTCCCCTGATTTGCAGCGTTGTCCACAGTGGCCTTGAGCAATCGTACCTCAGTGGCTCCGCTCCCCTGCAACATATTTAATCTACAAATCAAAATTTACGATGCATGCTGTGCTCTTATGTCCTTTTGCCCTCTCAGATCAATCTAGCCTCTCAGACAAATTTACATCACGACATGGCGATAAATCTTTAACTCTCCAGATGGAAATAAGCTCCGTATCCTTTTCATTTCTACCAAATTATGTTTTCACACCAGTAAAGCATCTGGGCCCTCGGAATTAAACTGCAAGTCTAGTGTTACTGGTTCAGTTGGATGTTTTTACTGGCTGTTTTGGCCCTCGCCGCTTATTTTCCCTGTCCGGTCTTGACCCCACAATCCCCTGTATGACACCCTCAACCTTATTTTCTCACTGCTCTCTTTCTTCTGGTGACGGTGGCGTAGCTCTTTCCTCCGGATCAGCCCTCCTCCTTCTCACATGTGGGTTTTCCTGCTCACTTCACTCCAGCTATCGCTGTCTCGCCGTTGCGCCAGGTATAAGCTGCATGGCTTTTCCTAAAGGGGATTTTTTTCTATTCTTTAATTTTGAAATTTGCTGCTGTTTCCAGGGGCCTGTTCTAACAGAACTCAAACATAGTTGAGGTTAACTGTTAGGTCTGTATGTGTATGGCAAATTTGTCATGTATTTATCCAGTGATTGTGCAGCTTTAACAGTTTTCACCTTCACTCAGAGCATCAAAACGTTGTTGTTGACAGTTTTGATTGGGAAAATTTTCAGGTCTCTTCAAGTGAGCGGGCAGAAGAGGTGACTCACTGGCTGCAGCAGGCCTTTCAGGAGCTGTCAGAAGAGTGGGCGTCCACAGAGAATTCAAGCTACATGGCAAAATACCAAGTAAGGCGGCGCACAAGAACTGAACGAAGGAAAAACATCCACTGGTGTGTTTTATTTTGTGTCGTTGCGGAGTGATCAGGGCTGCGTTTGGTTCACCAGGTGTTCCAGAGATTCACTAGCTCCTTCACTGAGCAAAGGAGGCCGGTAACGACCCTCCTTGCCACCATAAGGCGCCGCCCCGAGCTGAGTCAAGAGCAGCAAGCTCTGAGGGATGCGTGGAATCGCCTGGAGGAGGAGGTGAGGAATGCCAGTGCGGATGATGAGGAGGGCCACACTGACCCCGTTTCCATATATTCAGTGATAATGAATTTGTGAGGGCATCGTTTATCATCATGCAATATGGAATTAGTGAGATAAAATGGGAAAAATTATTTGCCTGTAGGCTGAAAAACAGGCCCCTCCAGAAATTTTCACAGAGTGCTTACTCCAGGTTGTGTGTGTGTGTGTGTGCATGTGTGGGTTTGTGTGTGTGTGTGTGTGTGTGTGTGTGTGTGTGTGTGTGTGTGTGTGTGTGTGTGTGTGTGTGTGTGTGTGTCATCCCTCAGCTGCACAGATGTAAAGCAAACCTGGACCTGAGTCTTCCTCCCCCTCTGGACTCAGTGGTTGGGTGGCTGCAGCGTGCGGAGGCAGCGCTGACGGAGGAGGGAGGAAGCACGAAAGATCACGCAGACGCTGCTAGAGAAGCGAGAGCTCAACAAGACACCCTTAAGGTTGATTTTTTATTTTGAAGCTGCAGAAGAAATTTGATCTTTCCTGCTCCAAAAAATTTATTTATTTTTTGTGTTCCGAAACCTTGAAACAACTCTGAATTGATTCATTGACTATGGGAGAAGAATGGGGCAGATGTATGATTAACAGGCAGCATAACAATATCTCAGGACCTTGAAACTTCATACACGGCTCCACATGTTCGTTATCTTTGTTTTTCGTGCTTGTAATATGTTTACTGGTTTTCCTCAGACTTTAATTAAGGAGATGAGCCACCATGTCCAAATCCTTGATGACTACCGCAACGTGGATGGGTCAGGCAACGCGATTGTGCCCCTCGAAATATTCGATGAGATAAAACGCCGGTACGTGACATAATTGTTCAAAGACATAAATCTTAAAATCACACTTGATAAATTAATCCACATTAGCTTCTTTTGTACCAATAATCAGACTAGATAAGGAGTTAATACTCTTTTTTTCTTTGTAATTTGAAACCAGTGTAACCCACATCAGAGTCACAGCCAAATATCAGGGGATCAAGCTGGAATACCGGGAATTTCATCTCACTGTCCTGGACCTGCTGAACCGTATCAAGGCTAAGATCCAGACCTGGAAAGCTCCTTACAGATCGAAGGAGGCGGTGTATGTGCTTCTTGAGGACTGGCATGTGAGTGTGTATCTGCAAGAACAAGATTACTAAGCTTTTACTAAGCTTAGTACTTTCAGCCAATATATTTTGAGCTAACAGTGAACCACAGAGTAAATCAGAGATAGTAATATCAATAAAATTCTAACAGTCTAAACGACTAAGTCATTTAGGGACTAATTGCCCATGGATTTAAGGATAATCATTGCACTCTTGGCTTTAATTGGCTTTAACTAGAATTAGTTAACCCTACCGCTTTATCCGCCTCCAGAAAAACCATCAACACCAATGACTTTTGTTGGTTTGTTGTCTAGGAAACAGTTGAGCGCCAAGGCATGGTTGTGATTCTGATGGACACCCTCCAAAACCTGAAGGAGAAGGCGAATGCCTACACTAGCAAGGCAGCGCTAGGTATGAGCTAAATGTGAGTCTGTGATAGGATGATTAACCTTGAAGATTTTATTTTAAAAAGGCAAGGCCACCCACTCTTCACTCCCCAGGTGAGGATTCCCAGCTTGTTAAAAATCAGGTGAAGGAGGCAGAATCCGAGGCCCAATCGGTCGCACAAGCTGCAGCGGCTGCGAAAGGGACGATGGAGAAGGCGGCGTCAGCGTGGGAGACTCACGACGGTTGCCTCGCCTCTCTGCAGGCGTGGCTCGCAGAGGCCACGTGGTCTGAAACTCCGTCTCCCGCCGCAGGGACGCAGGTAATCTGTACGACTCTCGCTCTATCAAGTCCGGTGTTTACAATGAAGCTGCGCAAGCTGTGAAAAAAACCCAAAAACGTTTCTGTCTTTTGTGTCGATTACTGCAGGATTTGAGCGAGAAGATGTCGTGTCAGGCTAAGCTAAATGAGGTGGGGAACTGGCTCCTTGAGGTGACAGAAGCTTCGACCAGCCGCACTCTGTCCCAGCAACTCAGCAAGGTCAACAAGCAGTGGGCCGAATATGTGAAGAGGACAAAGTTTGTGAGTTTGCAGGCTCTCTTTGTTAAGATTAAATGAACGCAAAGTATATTAAATGTTTACAATTCACAGAATTAATCTCAAACTGTTAACACCAAGGCCTGTTAGATGGTGAAAATATATCTGTGAATTGCATGTTTTTCTTAGGAAGTATCACCGGAGTCCAGTGTCGGTCCCCCGTGTCTCCAAGCGGTGCATTCACTGACCCAGGAGGCCAGTTGGCTCCTGAGACAACCACTGGATGTGGCCTCTGTCCCACTGAAGGCTCACAGGCAGAAAATACAGGTTGGCAAACCTTTACATTAACAAGAGGATGAGTAGATAAAAATATGCAGCAAAATATAGACAAAAATATTGAAATCTTTTCATGCCTGGTCTAGTCTCTCTTTTTTACCTCTACCGACAACATATACTTTTGCTTCTACCAGCTGCTCAATAAAAAGATGGCAAAAGTGGATGTATCATCGCTCAGTTCATCTCCAGACTTTCAAACCAGCGACATAAAGAACATCCAGCAAACTCTCCCACAGGTACTCCCCTTAAGAACTCAATGAATCACTGTGACGCCATTTAAAAAACCTCATTCCTAAACTCTATTCTGAAGACAGGCGTCATTGAAGTGCACAGGCAACACTCTGTAACCACAGCGCTGCCTGAATATTGAGAGCCTGGAAATAACCACTGTGTTTGTTATTATCATTATCCCGTGCCCATTGTCCGCTCTGAGGACAGTGCTCAGTCATTATCGGTCGCGTTTGACAGGCGCTGGCCGAAGCGGAGAGGATCTGCTGGGAGCTGCAGCGGGCCGCGTCCGGGCTGGAGGGCCGCCTGGCCGAGCTGGACCGATGGAGCGCAGACGCCCAGGACTGCTGCCAGCACACGAAGGAGAAGGGGCACGGCGGACACGCTGCGCTGGATTCTGCCGCCGAAGTCAGCAAACCAAAACTTTTTGCTCCTTCTGATTAGACTTTTTTATTTTTTAATGATAAAATCATCATAAAGACCCATGGGCCCTTTCACAAAAGTGATTTTTTTTAGCTTTGTTTACATGCAGATTGCAAATGATGGCAACATTACAATTCACAAAAGTACATCGCTTGTGAATTGCAGATAAGTTTGAGAGTCCCTCGGCTCCCCCATAGGACCCATTTATGGATCTAAAGTACAGTGAATATCATAGAGTGATTATTGAAACATGTCAAAATTATTGAAACATTTGCTGTGGCATTTTTACAATGTGTTTATCAGTGGTTACTTGTCGAAGGTGTGGGTAACAAAGTGGTGTGACACCTTTTTCCTTGAATTTTGGGTTAATTATGTTGCCAGATATGCAAAACTGACCCAAAAATAAAAAAAGGGGGGGGGGCATCTTTTCTACATACCTTAACATTAGACTCATCTGGGGTAGCAGGTTGTGTGTTTGAACTGAATTACAAAGTGGGTTAGAGTGACTGGGGTAAATATAAAGCATAAACTTTCCCATTGAAGTTGTAAAACTATGCTAATGTTTGGTTTAGGTCCCTAAATTTAAACACAACAGTACAAGTAGTTAAATATGAGCTTCATAACCCTCTCTAGGGGCTGATCTCTCGAGGGTTGCAGCTGGAGAAACAGATCATAACTGAGGGACGGGACCTGCAGGACCTTGTCGAACGAGTACAGAGGACATCCCCTCTGCAGCACCTCAGCACCTCTGGGATGCAGGACAGGATCTCAGAGGCACTTTCCCACTACCAGGTGGATTTAAATCATTTGTATAGTAACTTTTTTCAGTTGCTCAACAGTTACTCATATTCATGTGATTTGCTTCTTTTTCTTTTTTTTTTTTCCTCTTTCAGGAGATTCTTAGAATGTTTAGTTCCCTTGGGTTTAAGAAGCATGCGGATGACGCCGTCAGCCAGACACAGAGCCAACCTGAGATGGGGTTAGTTGTCGTGGCCAGAGCCAAACATTTGGATCAGACCGGGAATGTTAAGGTGCAGATCCAGGAGCCAAGTCAACTTTCGCCTCAGATCCCACATCGGACACCTCATCGAGAGACAAGCGATCCCCAGGGTCAGCCTAAAAATGAGCACATTGCCGGACAAGACGAACCAACCACTGCTATAGCCCATGTCAAAATCCAAATGCTGCCTCAGCCAGACCCAGAGACTCTTCTACACACTTCTATTGCTCCAATTGTAAAAGAAGTCAGATCCAAAACCGTGATACAGCCTCAGTTCTTTTCTGAATCCGATGCTAAAGCTTCAATTTTGAGTCAAAGTGATCAACCTTTATCCTCTCTGACCCAAAGTGCTGTGGAATCAAAATCTCCAAAAAATCCGGTTCTGTCCGAGCATGTAACAAGTACAGCAAAAGAGGCCCCCTCGCAAACTCAAAAATCGAAATCCGGAATGAGAGGGCTACAAAACGCTCCACAGGTTCATAAAACATCTCCGCGGCCACCGGTTATGGACCACGGTGAAGTTCACGCAAAAGCCCAGGCAATGGCGAGAAGCAGGCTGGAGAGGGCCAGGGTCCATCTGCAAGGACGCATCCAGCAAGCCATCGAGTTATTTGCTGGCAGAGAGATTTCTGAGTCGCAGGCCAAGAAGAAACAGGTATGGTGTTAAACATTAAAGGACAGAGAATGAGAGGACATCGCTCACCCAGACTGATTTTATATTTTATTTGTACAGTCAGGACACATTCCTCAAAGGATCTGTGGTGTTTCAGTTTGTGTGGCTACCAGCTCCGTTTTTGTGCGTGTTTGTCCAACTGTGTGTCTTTCTGTGCAGCGAGCCTTAAAGATTCTGCAGCCTGTCGTCCTTGACGAGTTCCTGGATGCGGTGGAAGGTTTTGGGGCCTTCTGCTCCGGGCCCCAGCTCCAGGACTTGATGCTCCTCTCTAACTCAGTCAGAAAACAGTGGGAGGTACGACGGAGAGTCTCAAAGAGACTGATTCACCCACCAGCAAAGGACGAGTCAAAGACGGGTTTTATTGAGATTTTAACCCAATGAGAAAGCTATAAGCAGATGCCAAAAGAATTCAAAAACACACCTAAGGCTTTCTTTGTTTTTACTAACTCTACTAAGTGGAGCTTAATGAAACGTAACGAGGGGATAACATTATTTTGCATCGGTTGTGTCACCATAATCTAAAAAGCAAATTATATATTTATGCAGCTGAAAATCCTATATTTCGACAGTGACTTTGTCTCTAAAGGTTTTTTCTTTTAATACTGATTTTACTTTTTTGTGTCCCAATATTTTACAGACCTCTAAATCATTACAACTCGACATAACACTCGACACTTTTCTAACAAATCTTCCTCCAAAATTTCCCGGTAGCAAGTCTTCTGCTTTGTCTGTGTCACACTCAGGATGTACGCAGAGAAATGGCTGCTTTCATTCCCGACTTGTGGTCTCAGATCAGAGGTGAAACGCGTACTAACGCTACTGACCTGACTCACCGTGACTCTTTGCATCAAGAGCAGGTATCTGATAACGTGGCACTAACATCCGAGTGTCTTGTGTGGCAAACTGTCTGAATTGACAAGAGATCGGGCAGCTGGAAAGAGAGATACTTGATCACAGTTTCTCAGAGGTTCATGCCCCCCCGCTTCCTCCCCAGGTCGTCACGGATGGAGCCGCACCTGTCGAGGCGCAGGCCGAATCGCTGCGAGAGCTGCGCGAAGTGGTGACGCCGCGTGAATCGTCCTGCCCGGCGACAGACCGGCCGAGGGAGTCGAACGAGCTGCGGGAAAGAGGACTCGGTGACACGGTGCTGCCACTGCACAGGTAAGATAAGGGCAAGGGTCAGGAGGGAAGTGATAAGATCCACGTCCCCTATGTGTGTTTCCACTTTGTCCGCTCTTCTCTGAAACCCCAAGACATGCAAAATGCAAGCCCTTGATTTTCCACAAAGAATTGAATCGAATTGAATCTGACCTCGTTAATAAACTCATATTACTTTAAGGTTTCACCTTTGCTCGATGGGAACTCTTTTCCTCATCTTTCTGCTTAGATTATTTTTTGTACATCTACAAATAAAATTCAGTTCATATATCAGAAAAAAAGCTTGATTTAATTTAAAAAACAAAAGAGTTTTGGCAAAGCAAGCTTAAGGTTTCATGTGTATTTTGATCATGGCAAATCCACTATGTGGGAGGAAAGACAAGAAACTGCAGGAAGAACTTTAGTTTAAAAAATTAAAATTAGGTCAGAAATAGAGAAAAAATTGTTGCATTACAATTTACACTTAAAAAAATATTCAGTTTAGGCAAACTGCATTTATTAATTGAAGCAGACAGCTTATTTCACAACTGTCATTCTGTAATCCTTTGAGTCTAATAATCTTAATGAGAAGCCTGTTGCACTGGTTCTAACCCACTGGCCCTCACATCCCCCCGACTTCACGTCTCTTAACCCAGCGGGGGGCTGCAGCCTGGGGGAAACACCCCGCTGAGCACAGACGCGCCGGCCGGCAACGGTCAGTCACAGCGACCTCCGGACGCCCCGACAGGAAGCAAGGACCACCTGACACAACGTGGAGCCTGCGGGTCGGGGGGACATCTAAAGCCTTCGCTTCGAGCCCGAGAGCAGGCGATGAAAGTCCGTCTGCTGAGCGCTACAGGGAGCGTTCAGCAAACCCAAACTCTCATCCAGGTATGAGGGGATCACATGCCAGCTTTCCTTTAGATTTTTCCTTTTTTTCCCTTGACTTTCTCTGCTTTTATGAATGTTTGAGCAACTTATTTTCCTAACATATATATCGAGTAAAGTGAAGTAAAAGTAAAAGTATTATAAAATAGTCCAGTTTTTCTATTTAATGCTTGAGTTTTAATTGCTCCTTTCTTTATGGAAACATTACATTATTTTTTTCTTCATTTTTTTTTTTTTTTACAGTGGTTTGAAATTCCCAGTGTACATGTGCAAACAGAGATCATAATTCGGGACAGTCTGGAAGTCCCTGTATGTGGCTTGCCGCTCTTTTTGCTGTTGCAGACAAACTATGAGACTCTTGACGTGAATTATTTGCTTCAAAGAAAGAAGGAGGAAGCTTCACAGTGGTGTCCTGGATGCAGCCATTTCCTTTTAGATCCTAGAAATGTGTGTTTTCTGCACATTTCTGCAAAAAAAAAAGTATGTTCAGGGTTCCCCTCCGGGCTTCCCCTCCTTTCTTTGATGTCTACCTGTGGGCCAGAGTCTCATACATATGTATTCCTTCAGTTTTTCATGTTTTCTTTGCCTGAAAATTATGCCAATGCTGCTTTGAATTTTACGTGAGACAGGTTTTGCTTTGTGTCATCAACTCAGCAAACCGATCGTCTTAAACGACAGGATGTGATTTGCAGAATAAAACAAGTTATATTGGAATATACATGTAGCTAATGTCATTGATCCCTAAATGAAACCTATTTACTTTATACTTTGCTTTCAAAGTTCCCTTCCCTCTCCCCAGTCAGAAAGTAACTCAGCAGTTCATTTGCTGCGACTGATTTGCTGTGAAGCCACAGCACCAGCTGCAGGGCGCTAATCCTCAGTAATTGGATATTCTCGCCGCTCCATCTTTTCCTCTTTTCCTCATGGGGCTGTCACTATTGTAACCCTCACATCTCCCCAGGCAGGCGTCGGCGTTTACACTTTGGAGACCAAGCAGGAGGCACATCGGACCGTCATCCCCGAGTCAGTCGCCCCGCTAGAGGAAGAGCGCCCCGCCGGTCTGGAGGCGCTGGAAAGGTATGGGTCCACACTTCAGTTAGACTTGATGGCACGTTTTTCTTTCTTTTTTTTATGACAAACCAAACTCAGATTTTTCCAACTAAGACCTGACGATGAGAATAAAGTGAGAGGAGCTCCATCTCACAGATTTTGCGGCAGGCTCTGTCCCCACTGTAACGCTTCACGCAGGAATCTTTCACTGCAGGTTCAAGAAGTCCTGCACGGCGTTGCGGTCGCAGCTCCGAAAGAACAAGCCACATTTGCAGGAGCTGAGCTCAGAGCCTGTCACTACCTCTACCTTGCACAACCAAAAGAAGCTCCTACAGGCATGTTGAAGCCTCACTACTGTTCCTTCACACACTTTGATAGTGCATTTTCACAACCTAGAACAATTGAACCTCTGCGCTGAGCAAGAAACATCCACATCCACATGTTAAAATGATATTTTCCCCTTAAATTACAATGGTTAAGACTTTTCACTTTGTCTTTTAATTGCTCTATAAACATGTGTCCTCTTAACAGGCTTTAAATCAGCAGACAGAGGAACTATGTCTTGATTTTGAGCTCCGGTATACCGCCCTCTCGCAGCCCGCCCATCTGATTACAGGGGTTGACCTGAGCGAGGCGAAAAGAGACTGGGAGCAGCTGAATCGGGGGTGGAGAGACCAACAAATGTGTCTGAACAGCAGGTACAGGGCAACTCTGGGATTAATCAGAAGTATTTGTAAAACGTGTTGGTGACCCTTCAGAAAAAGTTCAGAAACAGAACGAACCATGACTGTTCTCCATGAATGGGGTTAATGGTTAATGGAGTCAGCACTGCAGAATATCATTTAACAAGGACTGTAGATGTAAGATAGGTTTCAAAGTTTATTCTTAACCTTTGAAACAATTATCTCAATTCAGGGTTCATTTAATAGTAATCACATCACATGATCGTTGTTAAGCGATAACCATATTTTAATGCTACTATAAAAAAAAATAACTTATTGTGACAAGTAAAGTTGCCTTCACTTTGGTTTCTGTCAGGATGGCATCTCTACAGAACTGCACCTGCCTGCTGGAGTCTGCGGATGATCGGATGGTTCTGATCACACAAAAACTGGACAGGATCCATAGAGAACCTGTGGACATCTCCTCCTTCAACTTGGCTGACCGTAGTCTGCGATCCGACTTAAAGGTACATTGACAACTGGCACTTTAATTACGAGAGTGTGACATTCAAATATTAATATGATAATATAATAATAATTCCCAATTTGTAACCCAGGAGATGGGTGACGCGCTGCAGTCTGAAATGAGAAAAATGTTCAAACAAAGCAGCGAGGACAAGAGCCAGCACCCTAAAGCCACATGCCTCTACCAGGCTCTCGGTGTCAGTCAACTTGAGCGGCTCAGACAGCAGCAGGAGAGGGCCCAGTTGGCCGTCCAGGCTGTGGATCGCTTCCTGGCCACGGTGAGGAGAGTCAAAGCCGACATCACGGCCTTGCTGGCAAGGCAGGCTGCCGGCAGCCGGCCAGAGGGGGGAGACTGGGGGCAGGAGAGGCATTCTTGGCCTGCAGCAATGCAGCAGGCGCTGCAGACCGCTGCAGAACAGTCCAGTAGTGTGGACAGTGATTTAAAGGCAGCGGGGCTGACTCTGACCATGGATGGTGTGGCTGTGACGTGCCGGGACGTGGTGACATCGCTGTCCAGGCACGTCGGGGACGTGGAGAGAACGCTGATGGGACCCAGGGGAGGGGAGAGCAAAGACGAGACAGACCCAGCGGGAGAGGAACAGACGCAGAGGGATGAGGAGTTGAATCCCGTGGAGGCGAGTCGAGCCAAGGCTGGGGACGGTTCACTGCAGCGGGAGGGAGCACGGGGACGGGAGCATCCCCGTCCAGGTGGGGCAGAAGAGGAGTCAGGGCCGGAGGCCAGATGGAGCAGTCTGGACGGAGAGAATGACAGAAAGACACGTGGGGAGGATGTGCAAAAGGCTCAGACATGGAGGTCCGAAGGGGACGTCAAGGACCAGAGCAGAGGAAGCAGCCATGTTCAGAGCGAGGGAGAGGCAAAAGACAGCCTGGCCCAGAGGAAAGCTGCCTTGTTAGGGGTGCTGAGGGAGATAAGGGGGGCGGCTGAACATCTGGGGCTACGCGAGCCCACCCTGCCAGCTCTGCAGCAGAGGTAAAACACTGATCTGGGTCCAAAAAATACACTCCTATTCATTGTAACCTCTCTTGTTTCCCACTGTGGGTGGAGAGATAATGACGACGGTGTTAACTAACTAAAAAAAAAATGGCATATGTCATATCTTTGCACTTTTTGGGACGTCAACTAGAGTCTAGCATAGTTGTCCCCTAATTTGAATTTTTAAAGAGATTATTAAAACTAAGCAGTTAACAAAAAAATGCTGATTATATGCCTGGCTCATAGTATAAAATTGACACCAAAGGGGAATCAGCAGTTGATACTGGCAAAACATTGGTCCTCTGGTGCTCCGCACATGCTTCCATGTGACATTAGCTGTTTACTCTCACAGTGTCAGAATTCTCCAAACCTCCATAACCTTTCTATTTTCCTGCTGTGCACCAATGACCCAGCGCACTCATCGTTTTTTGTTTGTTTGTTTGTTTGTCTGTTTTTGTTTTGTGTTTTTTTTCCCCCTCCTCTTCAGGACACGGGCCTTGACAGAGCTGGACAGACGTCTCACCGGCCTCCTCCCTGAGCTGCGCTACTTACAGGATGCACCTTCATCGGGGGCCCGGGAGGATGCGGGTCAGATCAGCGAGGTGGATGACGTCCGGGAGGAGACGACGAAAGCCATAACCGAACGGTAAGGACGAGAGGACTGGTTACGAAGCACCATTTACCACCGCATCGCTCTACTTTTGTTACTCTGCTGAGTTCTGGGCTTTTGTTTGTGTTGCGCTACGGATCCCACGCAGGCTGGAGCAGTGTCGTGTCCTAGCGGAGCTGCTGAAAACATTTCAGAGCCTTCGGGCTGAGCTGAGCAGGACCCTGCAGAGAGCAGAGAGCACAATCAGCGAACAGGCCTCCTACTTGGGGAAAGACAACCTGCAGAGATTACACACTAAGGTAGAGCATGAAGATTGGCCCACGGGTCAGTTCGTGAGTAAACACGCAGTAGATGACGAATCATCCTTGCGTCACTGTTAAGTCGCCCAGCACAGGGTCTTTGACACTCGGACGCTCACATGCACAACACGCAGCCTTTGAGTGTGCGTCTGTTTTCGTGCGCTCACAGGTTCAGGAAACGAAAGCAGAGCTGAGCGGCCTTGAGGGCAACATAGAGATGGTCCGCGGTGTCTGCTGGCAGCTCCACACTCAGCTACGTCGGATACCAGAGTGCAACGTCATCCCGTTTGAGACCGAAGCCAATACTCTCATGGACGGCTGGCTGGACGTGAGTGTAGTCGCTTTAAACACTCAACTCACTATTAATTCAATTCAACTGGATGTAAATTTTCCATAAAAATATATTAATTTGGGAGTTTTAAGAGTGTACATCATGGAAGAATTTTTTTGTTAAACCTCTTCAGTGTAAATGTGATATTTTTTCTTGCTAATTGTTTTTTTGCAGATTATTGTGTTATGAGTTAATTCCTCCGGCAGTAAACCCACTGTTATTAAATAACAATTTACACCCCCCTTTGGTTTACGTGCGTAGGATCCCATATATGTAAAGGACAATGTACAGCTTGCAACTCACATCTTTGCAGATATCGGAAAGAACAGATTCCCACCTTGAAAACTTGCACCGAGGCCTGACTCTGTGGGACAGAGTCATCCAGCTGGGAGTGGAGGTGGAGAGCTGGACCGCCAGCAAGCTAGAAGTCTTTGCTCAATCTCCATCCTTTCAGTCTGAGGACGACATCAAGAGGCTGCAGGTGAAACCTGGCTCCTTTTCATCCCTCTGTAACAGATATTTTCAGACTTCTCTGGGGGTGTCTTATGGGAAATTAACTGATCTCCAGGTTTCCACAGTAGCTTTGACTAACGATGAACTCCCCCTCACTTTCCCCAGAACGAGATTGGGGCCCAGGAGAGGAGCATGGAGCGATTCCAACGGATGGCCACCGATATTCAGTCGCTGCTTCAAAGCAAAGAGCCCCCTCCGGAGCTACAGGTGCAGCGCATAGCTTTGGATTTCGTTTTCTGTTTAGGATGCACTGTAGGTGTTTCAGGCTGAAGTAAAGCTGCCAGTATGGAGAGACGATAATAAACAGATTATTTGAACTGATATGTTGCCACTTTTACACACTATTGCTGTAATTTCCTTAATTTCTGGATTTATTTTTACATGTATGTCAGAGACACACACACGCTTAAGTTTGTTTTTTTTTTACTAGGTGGCGGCGACCCAGATAAGGCAGAAGATAGAGCAGCTGAAGGGGCTGGCTTCTGAGGCTGAGGGCTTTTACAGGCAGATGGAGGCTACTAAGGGACAAATTGCTGCCAGGATGGACGAGTGCCTCAAATCCCTCCAAACAATTCAAGACCGCCTTCGCACTAACAGTGGTTCAGATGTTGCAACAGTCCTTGCAAAACTTGAAGTATGTTTAAAAGATGAAGTTAGAAAAGAATGTATTTTCATAAATATTTTGTCATCATTACACTCAAATTCTACCATATTATCCCACAAAGATATTTGTTGATTACATATTTAAGATGTTTCGTTGAAAAGTTTTTAAGTATAAATACTCACAGATCGTTGCAGACTGATTTAAAACATGCGGTGTTCACATCACATAAAATCCTGCACATAGCAGCTTTAAATTCCAGACTCTG
The DNA here is from genome assembly GCA_016859345.1 of Istiophorus platypterus. Taxonomy (NCBI): domain Eukaryota; kingdom Metazoa; phylum Chordata; class Actinopteri; order Istiophoriformes; family Istiophoridae; genus Istiophorus; species Istiophorus platypterus. The sequence continues at coordinate 18,197,600 of CM029133.1, read as the reverse complement.
ATCAACCAACATCATTCCTTTGCTTCAACAGGAGCTGTGTCAGCAGCTCCAGGCCCAGGACGAGCAGGCCGAGACGCTGCTGGATTACCTGCGTGGCGTGTCCTCCGTCGCCGGTCCTGGCAGCCTGCAGGGATTGTCCGCGGACGTGGTTCAGCTGCAGGAGAAACTCAAAAGCTCCCATGACCTCTTCCACAAAGTGGAGGAACAGACTCAGAGGAATATCCAGGACCTCCACAGGTGACGGACCACATGCCTACGTGTTCCAAGTTCATAATTCAATCCAGCTGTCATGTAATTGCTACAGATTTACACCTCTAAAGTGATATGTTGATTTACATCCTCTCAACCGTGAGGCATGCATACACACGTCATTCAACATAACGTGCGACATTGACAAGTTACGGTAAAGGCATGAGAGGGCTGCTCAACAGGTTTCTTTGGAGCGTGTTCAGAAAAACTCTTTCTTTGTCCCATAGCTGCTTGGTCACTTGCCTGTGTTTCAGTGGTTGACGTCAGGGGATCTTCATAGAGAACAAAGCAGGAAAAACCTTAGCTAGTGAGTCTGAAAGTGTACGAGCAGTGTAGGAAGGTCCAATTGTGATCAGTAAGGAATGAAGGATATGTATATATTATACTGCGAACCCTGTGTTAAACCACAGACATCACACTTTTAATTGCTTTATGTAATCAGTTGAAATACTTCAAAGAACATCAGATAAGAAAAAAAAATCCTTTTAGTTCTCTTATCTTTCTTTGTGAAATGAAATGTTCTGCATGAATCCATGTTATCGTTTTTATTTTATCTGTGATTCTAGTATTTGACCCAACTATAATTTAGGAAATACATTAAAAAAGGTAATTTTCATTAAAAAAGTTACTTTTCACTACCTTTTTTTAATAAAATATAGATTTCCTTTTTCAGTAGCTGAACTTGATTTAAAAGATGAGCTTACTTAATGGTATATATTTCTTAAATTGCCAACAAATCCCCTGAAAAACTCAAAACCAAGAATGATTCAGTTATGTGTTGCCAGTCGATACTCTGAATTTCCTCAGGCTGCCTGTTGCACTCAGACCTAAGACTGCCCATTCTAACTGAAGACATAAGACGTTGTCACAAATATATTCCTGATTTTTTTTTTTTAAAGGCTCTACATAAGTGTGACTGTCATGCACATGCCTGAATTCCCAGTGTATGTGTTGTAGGCTGCAAAGCGAGAGCGAGCATTTGAAGCGATGGCTGCATGATGCTGAGGAAAAAGCAGCAAAGGAGGGGGATCTTAGCCTCCTGCAGGAGGAAGCACTTAAGCTAAGGTAAACTTTTATCTGGTTGAGGGCAAATAATGCTTTGTATACTATTTTTCAAATACTGTAAAATTTAAGACTTCATATGTATTTATGAGCAGTGTACCTTACTTTTTACTATGTAAAGTTAATTTATTGATTACTAATATTATCGGGAATGTGCATTGTTTCAAATTGAAAATTCATTAATCCAGTGTAGGCGAATTTCTTTTCTTTTTCCTCTTCTTCAAACACACTTTGAAGGAGCTGTGAGGTTGTGACTGATTTTTCCTTTCCACTAAATTATCACTTCAGTCCGTCCTCGGTTACTTGGTCCTGATGAAGACAAGGCTTTATTTTTTCCACGTTTTTAACATTTGAAAGTGTGAGCAAACTGGAGCTGAACATCAGTTCCTTTTTCATACTTCCCTGCAGGCAGAGGACAGAGCTCCTCAGTCAGCTGGTGTCATCCTTACAAAGGAGCAACCTTCAGCAGTGCACACTGGTGGAAGAAAGCCGAAAACTGCTGGGACGATACAACAACTTCCTCACTGACACACTGAATGGCGCCGCGGAGAAGCAGTGCTCAGTGAGCAGGGATGTTGAGGTGTTCTGGGCTTTGTCCAAGTCCACGCAGTCCTTCGTTGAAGATCTGAGACTGCTTGTGGACTCTGCACTCGGTGAAAGCCCCAGCACTAAGAGTCCTGTAGAGCAGAGGCTTCACGGCGCTCAAGTAAGAAAAACTTCACCCACTCTGATGGTGCTGCTCACTTTCTCCACACACCCTGCAAATCATATCCTACAACAAGTCTGAACATGATTCTTTTGACTTAAGACACACACACACACACAAAAAAGATGTTATATTGACTATGCTACAAAGTTGTCATCATCATAATGGCAGAAATCAAGAAGATGCTCTTTGTCACTTTTCATGCTGGATTCTGAGTAGGTTTATGTGCAGGTCTGTGAAAATACACTGTGTTTCAGGCTGTGTTAAATGCAACGGCGGAGGGCGAGGCGAGGCTCAAGGAGCTCAGAGTTACCGGCAACGGCGTGAGCCAAAGGCTGCCTGACGGAGACGACCTGAAACGGGAGATTCAGGGAACCATTCACAAAACAGAGGAGCAGTGGCGGGACCTACTGCGGTCAGCCGAGCCTTACCAGGGGTGAGTGGAGCGAGGGAATGGCTTTTAATCAGAAGGATGATTAAGTTTAAAAAAAATTATTTTAAAAAAATCCATCTTGGGTTTGGACTTAAACATTTTCATGGGTCGCTTGAGGTCAGAAGTAGTTATAATATCACAGCGTCTCCTGGTGTTTCAGGGTTCTGCAGACGTATCTGGGGTTCACCTCCTCATACCTGCCAGAAAGAAAGGCGGCCTGCGACAGAGTGGAAGAGCTGCAGCGCCAAATGGCCCGGCTCCCCGCCTTATTCCCCTGGCCTGGCACCGCTGAACGTCGGCGAGCCTGCCTTCTCGCCCGCCAACTGTGCGATGAATCCAAAACCCTGCAGCAGACTCTTACAGGCCTGGCCGAGCGCAGGAGGGAGCTGGCCGAGCGAACCGGCGACGCCATCTGGAAAGATTCCTCCTGGGCTGAGCTGGAAAACTGCTGCTTGTCACTGACGGCAGAGTTGACGGTAACACTTACTTTTCATGTTAAAGTCATAATTGTGATTTAGTTATGTGATTCCCAACCAGGGATACTTGTGTCCTACTGTGTACCTCTGTGGTTGCCAGGGGATAAATAGCAAGGTGGTGGAGTAGCTCACCTCATGTTGAAAACTATGATTTCATTTAAGAAAAAATATTTCCATATATATCTGCTAAGCGAAAAATAAAGATCCAAACAGGATCACAAACCTGTGTGATGCTGTTTTTTAGTAAATTTATTGTCACAATAACCAGTGAGCTACCAGCTCATCCCAACCAACTTTAACACTGCATGTTGCCATGGAGACCATATGAAGACGGGTAAGCATTTTGAGATAGTTTGCCAAAGGTAATGATTAAATGGTGAAATAATGGTGAAATGAATTAATACTTCAGCGTAACAACAAACAAGTACGTGTACTTCGATACGAGCCCTCTGACTGTGTGTTGGCATCGCTGAATCGTCCACAGGATGAGTGCTCCCGCCTCGAGGAAGGTGTGAGCGACGAGGAGCATTTTGGCCGGTTGCTGCGGGACCTCGTCGCCAGACTCACGTCCCTGCAGAAGAGGATGCCGACCCGTCAAGCCCAGGAAGGAGGCCCAGCCGGACCGTTCACCGATGTGCCAGCTCTGGAGGTGAGGTCCTTTAGCTAAACATAACCCAGTGAATCACGTACAAGCTCTCATACTTTTTTTTTCTTTCACTTTCAATCTGGATTAAAACCACGAAAAGGACATTTCAGTAAAGGAGATAGAGGAACTCCTAACATTTAACCATCTGCATTGTATTTCTCTTTACAAGATCGCAGAGCATGTTTATGTGTCCCTCTCTCCGCTATTTCAGGCTTTGCTGCTAGAACTAACGGACATAGAAAAAGACGTTTTGCATCTTGCAGCGCTGAGGGACTCCATCGCAGACAGCTCCACAGTCGAGGCCCGAGCCGGCCTCTCCCAGCAAGTCAGCGACGTCCAGACCCACAAGAGGGCGCTAGACAGCAGCGTCAGGGAAAACTTGTCTGTGGCCAGAGAGAACAGCAACCGGGGGGTTCAACAGGTGTGGTACATGGTTAACACAATAGAAAGCAATAGAACCTGATAGACAGGGAGCATGCGGCTAATTTTGGCAGAGGTTTGCTCTTCGGTTTTATTGAAGATGGCAATCATGTATTGACTCTTTTTTTTTCACTTTCTGCCTCCACCAAAAACTCCTGAGGCTTAAATCTGTACTTCCTCTTAGGGATGGTCTTACCATATATACATTCAGTGAACTGATGTTTGTGGCTTGACTTGATGATCATTTACCTTCAAAACGATCGACCTTTACAGTTTTTTTTTGTTTGGGTCCTTTGCTCACAGATTTTTTGCCTGATTGTTTTTTACTATACCAGCGGTGGAGCTGTATATATGATACTGTAACACACTGTCCTGGTTTAAATATCTCAAAAACTGCTGAATGTTTTTGCGTGATTTTTTTTTTTCTTACGGTGCCTAAAGGACGAATCCTACTGATTGATCCTCCTGAGTCCCCTGACTTTTACTCTATATAAGATTAGCATTTGTGGCTTCGAGTGAAATGTCTAAAAAAACTATTTGATGGATACACTCCTTCATGTTCCCCAGAGGATCGATTGTAAATACCAAGGTAAACCCTTAACCTCTCATCTAGCACCATCATCAGGCTGAAATTTTAATTCTCTTTGTACGTTACTTTGGTTCATCACTTGAAGAACTAGTGATATTCTCATCAACTTAAAGTGTACTTTGTGTTCAGTGCTTATTAGCAAATGTTAGCATGCTTATACCAGCTAAACATCATCATGTAAGCATTGTCATTTGTGAGCACATTAACGTTTAGCTCAAAACACCACAGCTTGTGCAGTCTCTTGCAACGCCACAAAGATGGGGCCCTTTTCCTTTTCACACTTGGGCCACTGATCACAAAATAAAATAAAAAACATAGCTTACACGTGAAAAGGTCTTTTTTTTATTTTAGTTTAGTATGTCTTTGTTCTGGCAGGCTGCTCAGGATGAAGGTTTGCAGCTTAAACAATCTCTCTGTGATGTGCGCCCAGAGAACGATTTCCTTCTGAATTGTTCGGGAATAACAGTCTTAAAGAAACTCAAGAAAAATGCTTCCGCTGCTCTCAGCGAAAGCACAGCTGCACGTCAGACCCTGTCGATGAATCTTGCAGTAACAAACAGTGGTGTTAAAATTATTTGTGCGATTAATGTTTTTGTTCAACTTCCTGTGTTTCATAGGCGAGTCAAGGTCGTGGTGAAGAGGCACTGGACGACAAAGATTCATCGGCTGAGACAAGCACAAGCACAGGACTCCCTGAAAAAGACAGATTCGTTGCTGGACTGTTTTCAACATTAACCAGTCCTGAAGCAGAAGAAACAGACTTTAAAGGCCGTTGTTTAAAGAGTCCTAAATCAAATATGACTCTAGAGGCAGACTCACTGTCAGAAAACCCCGCAGAGTTGGAAGAGATGCAATCAAGAAGTGCCAAATTATCATGCAAAGAAAACTCAGAAACCGGTGAAACAATGCAGGTGTTGAATTCCTCCAAATCATGTGGCACTGTTGCTGAATGTCAGCCCTCTGGTGCTCACATGGCAGAAGTATTTCCAGATGTGAAACGAGAAAAAGCGACAGATCCCTGTCACACCGAGACGCAAACAGAGAGTTTGATCCAAACCGGAAATGCCCTAAGTGAAACTCGCTTACCTGCTGTTGACATTGAAGAGGCGACGGGTGCCGACGCCGCGGAGGTCACGGGTCCAGGACATGAAGAGATGACAGAGGGAGAAAACGCAGAAGAGACAAGGGACCCTGGAGGCCCGGAGACCAAACGTTCAGAGGTGCCAGAAAGACGAGACAACGCCTTGCTGCCCAAAGAAGAAAGGGAATCAAAGTTACCTGCATCGCTGGAGGACACAGCGGTGGCACAGGGGCAGGTTGGTTTCATCTTAATATTTAACTTGTGCGTTAATTGTAGACAGCTAAGAGGAAACAGGGGAGAAGAGAGTGGGCTGGCATGAAATAAAGGTCAAACTGTGGATGTTGATGTTGTGATTACACGGTGAGCATACTAGACCTCTAGTCCACGAGGACATCCCATGGAAAAAATAAAATATCAATGGCCGCTTTCCGGCTTTTAAGATTATTAGAGAATCAGAATCTCAAAAGTTAGACAAGCTCTGCAAATTTAATACATTTTAAGACTTGTTAAAGAAATTTTAACAGTGGGAAAAAGTTTGTCATCCCTGCAGGCATAAGTCCCATGTGTCCCAGATAAGTCTTTGCTATCCAAAATTTCACTTATCAAACATCTTTGACATTTACAAACCATTCTCTGTTCCTTAACCTCATGTTAGAGTGGCTGTGTGTTCTTAGAAAGGTGGAAATTAGAATTTTTTGACATTCTGCAACTGTATTTCTTTGCTTCATTTTCCTCTAATCTTAGTTGGAACCTATTTGTTTTTGGTGGATTTATTCCTCTCACCATTTGGCCTTTGAGCACCATAATTCAGTTCAATTCCAATTATACAGTTTTTCAGCATTCGCCTGTTTTGTGGAACACTGGTCATCCAGTGGAATGAAATGAATGAAATCCATGTCACATATTGCCTTGTTTATGGCACAGAACAAACTATAAACTGCCATTGCAACAACACCCAACAAAGTGATGTAGTAACATTATGCCGAAAAACACGAAATTGCATCCTAAAGGGTGGAAATAATCATATTGCAACATTAGACCCTGTTCAGTTATAAATAGGTTGTTTTTTATAGATTTGGTCGGCTAATTCAGATGGGATCTCTTATGTTTTTTTTTCCCGGCACCTGTTGTAGTATCAAAGACGGATCAGAAATTAGGTATGAAAGGAAAAAAAAAGAAAATAATAAGATAATCAGGCAGAAATAATGGTGTACAGCAAGTAAAGGGTCAGCACCCAGCACCCCTGATCACTGCCGAGGTAAAAATACAGCATGAGACAGTTTTAAGACAGAAAAACCGCACACACACATTATTACTCTACCACCGTTAACACTCTTGATTTTTTATCTCCTGACAAATATGACAGCTGCCAAAATCTGGCACCTCAGAGCTCTTCAGTTTCTGAAGATGCGTTTTGACACAACAAGCCAAAGTGCTCAAAAATACCTTTGGTCTTTGAGGAATCTCTCAGGCTGAAACAGCCTTTCATTATTCTGAGTAATAACAGCGTGCCTTCTGTCTACAAGCAGCTGTTATTTGTTTACAGTGATGACCGCCGACTGTCTTAAAATCTTCCTCCAAATACCAGAATATATGCATTGATAAAGCCACCTGGTTTGATTGGTCATGACTCAGGTGACATTTCAACTAAATAAGAATTAAAAAAAAAATAAATAAATAAAAAAATCTGAGATATCTGATTCACTTGTTCCTATTTGTTTTGTTAATTTTCCCATTTTTCGATGAATGAGAATTATTTCACATATACATTGCCTTGGATTTAAACATATGTATTAAAGTATGCACTAAAATAATGTAAAGAAAAGTCTGCTTTGATGGGTACATCAAATTCAATCAGTTAAAAAAGTGTACATTTATATATGAGAGGTTTTTACGCCAGATTGCTCCTTTCAGACTGTATATGAAAGAACACTTGGCTTCCAGAAAGAAATGACTGTTTAAGTTTATCAGCTGGAACTTTTGCATTGGTCCTCATGCACCTACCTGTCTGCGCCACTTATGAGAAAGCACTATTCATAAGTCAAGTTGACAGTATGAGATATTCCCTTTTGTGCTATTTCTTTCCCTGCAGCCAATCGGCAATAATTTTTCAAATCTCGCTCTACCTGCACCTTGCTACGGCAAACATCTTGGTCATGCTCCACATGTTTTAAAAGGCACCTCCCTTGTTTGTAATCTACTAACACAGCGCTTCATTTCATGTTTGGGTGTTTTTCCTTGTTTCTTTTCCCTGTCTAACCAAGTTCTAACAGATAAGTTTTTTTCTTGGGAATAAGTATGGGAGGCAGCACTTTTTAGATGAATAGATGGAGTCCTTCTCCCTCGGGGCGGACTACTCCCTGCTCCGGCACATTCTTTTTGCGCTTACTGCTCTGACTTGCCGGGCCACTGCCAATGCTGTAATATTTACCACCGCGGAGCAAGGAAAGAACAGGAAGCTCTGTTGTTATCTATGGGCAAACGCGGGGGAGGTGAAGGCTAAACTGCGACACCACGCCTTCCCCCTGTGTGTGCAGCCCCAGACGCAAGAAGGCATGGAGCGTGAGAGGAAAGCGCTGGGTTTGTCGGCTGATCCCGGCGCTGGAGGGACGACAGGTGGATCGCCGGCATCCTCCAAACACGGATCCACCATGCACGGTATTTTGTCTGAGATACAGAGCCTGGTGGAAAGAAGTAACATAATAAATGTGAGTATCACCTGGTTTTAATAAAAATAATTAAGAAAAAAAAACAGCTAGCAGCACCTCTCTCACAGTTAGATCTACTGTAAACTACTGGATGTCGCAAAACATTAAAAGTATGAACTTTAGAGTGAGTTTACAAAAGGTTCAATTGTTAACTGATTTGAGGAATTAAAGTAAAAAAAAAGGATATTTATTCACGGTTCATGTCAAATGGACATTGAAATTCAAATTATGCTTTTAAATTATGTTTCAGTAATATAATTCAAAGTATGAATGCATAGCTCCATGTGTCCATGAGTGAAAAGGTTAATTATAAATGCATGGTACAGTGAGTAGATAAGATTAGCATTGATTGATTGTTGTTTGTATATTCCCATGATGGTGCTGACAGGAAGGACCTAAAAGATACAATGATTTCCTGCTGGGTCATTACAGTGTCTAACTACCCACAGTATACAGTCGGTGACTTTCACTGTCATGTTACCAGCATTTTCAACGCCTTCTCACCCCAACATAATCCTGGCAACAATAACATTTAGATTTGTGTGTTTTTTTCTTTTTGGTTATTTTTTTCTGGCCTGTTTTCCACATCATTGACATTATTATCACCAGCAGAGGTTCAGGCCTAAAAGGCCTATAGCAAGAAGTTTGTTCTTTTCTCTTCCCAAGCAATTTTGTTTTGTTCGCTGTTGTTATCATGTTACAGAGGACGCCACACATTGATTTAAATTGGTATCTGAGGTCCTCCCCTGGCGAGCATGAGATTCGATTGTTACGAACAGTCCAGCAGGTTCTGGCATGTCGATATCAACCGGCACAACTCGATGTCACAGCCATAGCAGAACAGCTGGAGGAAGCAGAGGTGTGTATGGTACTTGGGTTTACTTCTTTTTCTCAGTTATGACTAATGCATTTTGCATCAACTTCAATATCGCAGGATTCACAAAATTAACCTAGGTTTTATATTTTTTATATATATATATATATATATATATATATATATATATATATATACACACACACACACACACACACACACACACACACACACACACACACACTCACACACACACACACATATATTACAGAAAAGGCAATAATGTTGAAAACTCTCAAATCTGTTCTAAAGCCAGTTATTTCTACTGCAGGAGTACAGGTGCTGTGTGCTGGAGCAAGTAGCTACCATGAAATGCATCAGCGCTGCCAAGGTTTGTGACCCAAACGCCTTAAAGAGAGCTGAAGGGCAATGGAGTTCAGCACTGCTGGATGCCTCTGCCACGGTGCAGGTGAAAGCAACACAGCTGGACGAGGTCAAACAGTATCACAAACAGATGAGGATGACCAGAGCTTTCCTGGAGGTTTTGGATGCTCAGAAGGAAAAATTTTCCCTGTGAGTAATCTTTAGATCTGGAACTAAACTTTTGCTGTAGTTAACGTCATCACTACTTGATAGTGTTCCTTTGTGTTCTGGATATATGGTTCATTCATGTTTTTTTTCTGTTGCGGTTTTGTCAGAACTGCCTTGGGGAGTAGTGCTGTGCAAGCTGAAAAACTCCACGCCCTGCTGCAAACCATGGAAAAGAAGAAAGACATAATGGAGGAGCTGCTCCACCTAAGCAGCCAGTTGTCGGTCCACTTGAGCGATGCCGAAAGTTCAGGTGCCCTTCTTGCCCAGCTTGGAGACGTCCAAGAGGAATGGAGGCTCTTAGAGGGAAGTATCAAGAGAGCTCTATGGCACGCCATGAACTCCACCTCTCAGTCCTCTCTTCTTGTAAAAGAGGCCGAGCTGCTTAAAGCCAAGCTTGAAGGGCTGCAGAGATCCACCTTTCAAAGCAACGACAGCAAAAGCACCTTAGAATCGATTTGTCTGACCACAGACCTAAAACTTTATAACCAGGTTTATCTACACTTACAGTCCCATTCAGATGCTCTTGTCCATTTCTCTCTGGGTCAGAAGGAGAAAGATGAGATCCAATATAATCTTAAGGAATTGCAATCATTGCTTAATGTCGCCAAAAGAAAGCTTAACACATCCACATATTGCTGCGGAGACATTTCTTCAACTAAGATCAACAAACAGTTACAAGACTTGATCTTATGGGCCAAGCAGGCGGAAAACCACATCGCTACTGGGAAAAGGTTGGCTCTGTTCCCAGAGGAGGCTCGTATTCAGATCGTTGACATGAAGAAATTTCAGACTGATATTTTGTCCCGACGGTCCAAGATGCAAGCACAAGTTGAGGACATGAAAGATGTAGCATCTGACACAGAAAAAGTGGAAAGGGACCAGGTTTTGAAGATAATAGAAGACCTCTACAGAGCCATTTCTGACAAATTGGATCATGTTCTTGACACCATGAAGAAACACCTACGTGAGAGGGAGAAACTGTTATCCCAGCTTGCGGGCATCGATGCCTGGCTGGCAGAAACACATGCTACGAGAGACCCCTGCGTCCATGTGGAAAATGTCTCCAAAGCGGACATCCAAAAGCTGGAGAGTGAGCTGGAGAGTCACAAGTTGGCCACTGTGGAGATACAGAGCCAGCTAAACCTGGTAGAGGAAATGGCAGAAAGCTTCCAGGACATGGTGGTAGGGTTGAGTCCAGGAGAGAGCCGCTACCTCGTCAACAGACTGTCAGGCCTTTGGACAGAATTGGACGGACTGCTGGCTCATGAGAAAGCAACCAGCTGGGAATTAGAGGAGCTGGTTCATGAGCGAACCTCTTCAGACGAGGAGATGTCAACCATCAAGGCTAGCTTAAAGCAAATCTCCGCTGATCTGGAACAGCAAAGGTTCCCTTTGACTCAAGAAACCCTTTCAACAGTGTCACGTTTGAAGCACATGCTAATGGAGAATCAGTGTCAGGTGCAAGAGCTTCAGCACTGCCATGAGGCCAAGCGAAGTAGCCTGCTGTACACCATTGGGGAACTGCAAGACAGGTGCAAGGCTCTTGGTCTAAGTGCCTTTGAGCAAGACAAATATCTGCACCTGAGGAGGCAAATGGAGGAATCTCGGGACATTGCCAAAGAGCAAATCCAGTGCGCCAAAGACAAAAAGATCAGTCTGGGTGAGAGGTTCAGACTGTGCCAGACACTCCTGGTCGAGCTTCCTTTGGTGAAGACACAGTGTCAGGAAGCAGGGGACCAACTGGAGGCCATAGCCCAGGAGCTGTACCCATCTGAGCTTAATTCGGAGAGGCGGAGGATCCGCCGCACTGTGGAAACTTTGGTCTCCTGGGAGCATTCTGTCACAGATGATATCAGAATTCTCGAGGCCAAGCTGCTGCTTGGTCTGCGCTTTTCCTCTGAACTTCCTGCCTTAATTGAGCTTTTCCAAAGCACAAGAGTGGAGCTGGAGGGAGCCAAGCCAGTCAGCCCGGATGAGAAGGCAATAGATACCGCCCTACGAAGATACTGGGTCATTTGGAGAAATATGGAGTCTGGGATGAGGGTGCTGGAAGCTCTGGCACGGAAAGAAAATATTAACCTGAAGAACCACAAAGAGCTATACTCTCTTAGAGATGCAGCCATGCACGAATGCCATTTACATATGGTAAGATGAAATATTCTGTGTCAATCCAGCCTACTTTTGAATGGTTTTTGATTTACAATTTGTACTTTGTATGTTTCTCTAAACTACCCTTTATCATGTCGCAATCTTTAATCAGGAGAGTTTATCCCAGGCTCGAGAATCCTTGAAGGATTACCAGTGGGCTGCCCAAGGAGCAATAGCCTTTCTTCATAACGCCGAAGCCACCTTTCTGTCAGCTCCCGGAGGGTTCCTGGACTGCAACGAAGAGCAAAGGCAGACTCAGCAGGCCCTAGAAGCCCTAGGAGACGGATTTCAGGCCCATATCTGCCACCTCGTGGAACTGGTCCCCCAGCAACCCTGCCTCTCCCGCCCAGAGGCCGAGCAGCTCCACATCAGCATTCTCAGCCAGTTGTTGGTGGGGAGAGCTGTGCTGGAGGCCCAGGCCCAGCTCAGAATGGAGTCCTTGCAGAGGTACCCAGCCTTTCTCGATTCCGAAAACCAGTTATGCATAGCTTCCGTCTTTCCATGTGATTCTGTTTCGTCATAATTCAAAAAAGTAAAATCACCCGAAAGACAATTTTGTTGTGGTTTGCAGGTGTGCAGTGAGACAACAGAGCCACAGGAGCTGTCATGAGGACATACGGCAGCATCTCTCTGGGTTTGAAGCCAGACTCTCAGACTGTAATGCAGCACAAGTGGCGTCGTATGACAAATGTGTTGACCAACAAAAGAGAGCTGTGGTAGGTTCAGTGCAAAACTAAGTCACTGCTGATTAGCAAGTGTTTCAACACACATTTTTCTACGTACCCTGGATCCAGTTGTTCACAGCTCACAAAATTTTGGAACGTCTGCTGGTGGTACAGGAATGCATTTGACCCCTTTACATGCAATTTTGTCTCCTCCTGAAGCTACTGATGAAGGATCTCCGCAGCCTCGCTGGCAAGATAGAAGATCTGAGGGCTGGATGTCCGATGCAGGGCTGTGGGGTTGGTAAGGACGGCGAGCTGGGGGCCCTCTGGCGGCGCTGGGTGTCATTACGGCGCGGTACTGGCCTCCTGTTGGCTCACACAGAACAGAGACTAGAGGAATGGAAGGACATCACTACAAGCGTGAGTTCACCAGCCACAAATGAGACATGACCTAATGTATGTGCAGGAACACATGAATTGATAAAGATATTAAATTACAATAACTTTTGCATGAAACTTCTTTTCTTTTTAAGAAGGTTTATCGTATTAAAGGACATTTATTGCTTTCTGAGACAAAATCTGGTTATTGCTTTATAACATACAGAACATAAAGGACAGAGAAAATTCATATACAGATAATATTTAAGGTTAAATTCTATTCTTTTTAGATAGAGCAGTGTTGCAGTTTTTTGGCCAGTCTTCAGGCTGAGGTGCCTGACTCCTCCACTGTGAGCTTCACTCAAGAGGAGCCCCAGGAGCTTCTCGCCCAGGCCGAGATGCACCAGGCCAGTCTGGAGCAGGAGCAGGTGGCCTTGGCTTCCCTGGAGCATCGACTGGAGCACGCCCTGAGCCTATTCAGTTCCCGGGATCCCATCAGTCCCGGACCTGTCGGCAAAACGCTGGTGAAGATCCAAGAGAACGTCAGGAGGTGGGATTTGTTTCATATTCCCCGTGGAAAGAGATTTGTCATTAATATCAGAGATGCTGAGAATATACTGTTCCCCACAGCCTGAAAGAGAGAAACCTGGGGGTTGTAGCTGCAGCCCAGGCAGAAGAGAAAGAGAGAGAGCAAGTCCAGGAGGAGATGGGAGAGGTGGAGAAACACGTGTTCGACATTCTCTCCACGCTGGAAGCCTGTTCGAATCCAAGCAGACGGCAGGTCAGGCTCATTTTTTTATGCTTCATAAGCATAAAATGTTTGAGATTTTAAAGGAAAGGTCGGTATTAGTCTAAACTGTATTATCTGTTAAAAACCAGCAGTCCAGTATAAGGTCTGCTGTCTTCGTATTCCTTCAGAGACAGAGCATATTGAACTAGTGAGGGGCTGCTGTATGCTGACCTTCAGCCTCTAACGGGAAAATAGGTTAAAAACAAATACAGGGAAGCTAAACTCCTGTCCTTCCTATTTTTCCTCTTGCATTTCCACCCTGACAGGAGCTCAGAAGGGATTTGTCCTGCCAGAGGTTGCAGCTAAACTGTATCATGGAGGGTGTGCGGAGCCGATATGCAGAGATTCCCACTGATATCGGCAAACGGCTGCGAGATGTTCAGTCGTCCTTACAGAGAGTGGAGGAGGAGGTAACAGGAAACAGCACTGGACCAATGACACACACAAAAACCTCTCCCTTTCTTTTTTTTTAGTTATTGTGTGTGTGGTCTGTTTTAAAGGTCATGGAGGGGAGCAACCCGGTTCGGAAGCTGGCCGGTCGGGTGGTGGAGCTGGGCTCTGGCCTCGAGAAAGTGAAAGCGTTACTGCAGCAGAAAAGTCCAACATTCAGCGAGGCTCAGAAAGCGCTCAAGGTGTGTACAGTATCTTTGCTGTTAATATGCACGTGGATGAATTAAAATTCAGGTGCGAGTGATTACTTGTTACTTCAGTCATATAATATGTAAGTGATATCATTTTGCAATGATATATAATAATAGAACCTTTCTGAAAGATCATGTGAATTTATTTTTTAATGGACCAGACTTTAAAAATCAATAAAAGTATTTCCCCTTTGATTTAAATGTAACTGACTTTCAAGCCAGACATGATGTTAATGTTTGGGAGAAGATAAACTACAGTCTATCAACATGGCTAAAAAATTTTACACACGGTCACAGAATCACAAATAATCAGTGCTGAACTGGTGAAATTACAGTTAAAACAAAGGAAAATCAGAAATCAGTGTTTACCAAATTATCGCGAGATGGCTGAAAGGATACTTAGAAATGCAGACCACCACCAAGCCACCAGGCTGCAAAGGTTTACATGATATCATCTCAAAGCCCTGTACATACTGTGGACCCTCCTGTCCTCCAGCATGTCTGGGATGAGCTGGATGCCTGGCACAGCCGCCTGATGCTCCTGGAGAGCGAGGTGCAGGATCTCGCGGAGGAGCAGCCGGATCAAGCCCACCTCCTCATGGACCAGCTCACGCAGCCCCTGCAGCTGCACCAAGACGCTTCACAGATGGCCGAGCGCCGCACCTCCTTCCTCGGCAAGGTCAGACACGCTGTGCCTCGCAATGTTTACACTGTACTTCATTTAATGCAGGAAAGGCAGTAATGTGAGGTCTCCAGCATCGACAAAACAGAAACCACGGTTTAACTTAATTACAAATGCACTAAAGATCTAAAAAAAAAAGATAAAATCTTTTAAGTAAAACAGCCATTCTGCTTCCTTATAGTTTCTCCTCTCCTTTTGTCAGATCCCCGGCTGCCTTGAGGAGTTTGAAAACATTTCATACAGCGCCACCTGCTGGTTAGAAGAGGCCCAGGCATGGCTCAACACCCCTTGCACATTCACGACGGCCAAAGGCCTCAGGAACCATGGAAACTCCCTGCAGGTCTGTGATACCATGTAAAACACAAACATGCTTATATCTAATATCACATACTTTTATGTGGGATGTGCCCTTTATATATATATCCTCGTATTTCTCATGCATTTTATCTTAAATATCTGGGTATATTTTTTGATATTATAAATTTGTCTGATAAATGTATTTATACTAATATATCTTTTAGTGCTACTTCCATCATTGTGGAGTGAATAATGAGTATTTTTCTGAGTATTCTGTACGACCTGCTTACATGCTCTATTTTTTTATTAATTCATCTATTTTCAGATTAATTGCATCCATGTAGATTTTTAACAGCGACATGTGCTTCTTTATTTTGTCCTACCGCTATTGCCCACTACTCATGCCATGTTTTGTTTGTCAATTTAATAGACACGATTCAGTTCTGACCAGAGCATCCACGAGCATTTTCACCTGTGTCATGTAATTGATTCATTTTAATTCTAAATCCTGAACTACAGCTGGTCCTGGAGGACTCAGAGAGGATCAGGGACACCCTGCAGGACTTCAGGCCGGTGCTGGCTGAGGTCTCTGCCGTGTGCGACATGAGCACGCAGCAGGAGAGGCTGGAGCAGAGTGACCAACAGGTCCACAAAATGCAACGCAACATCCTAGAGCTGCTGGAGCCGCTCCTGCAGGCTGTTGTGGTAAGAATGTCCAACTGAGGATCTCCACAGAGTTATTGTAGACTGTCGAGGTTTGTAGTAACTGCTGGGATTTTTTTCCCTAAACTTTGATTCCTCCTACTTCCTTTGTATAGAGAAGATTTTCCTTCAGTGACCAGTTCTAACGCCCGATTCCCCTTCGGGCAGATTGGCTGAATCTTTGGAATCTTCTGGGGGATGAGATTCTCTGGCCACAGTTTGAGAAAAATTATATCACAGACATGTATTGTACATCTATAGATGGTGGGAAGTGAGAGGAAACAACGGCACAGACCTTTATGTGCAGCAAAAGTCCTCAGCCAGAACTGAATCAGGGATATTTTTGCTACTAGGCATCAAGAGACATGGGCACAGCATATGAAATCATTTAAGCAATAAAAACACAAGAAGGATCTCTGAAGGACATTTCTGACAATCTCCTTTTCAGGTGGTGGAGGCGATGGAGGCTGAGCTTAAGATCATGGAGAAGAATGTTCAAAAGATCAGAACAATTTTATCCTCCATGGAAAACTCCGACATAACTGTAACAGAAATTCTTCACAACCAACAGGTAAAGCTAAGCAATTATAATTCTTATTCACCATTTCATGTAAATAATAGCAGGGTACAGTGAGAACATGCAAACAGAAGTGCAGTATAATAGTAAAAATATTTAACACTTGAGATGTAGTGGTAAGGGATGCAAAAGCTCA
Source organism: Istiophorus platypterus (assembly GCA_016859345.1). Classification (NCBI taxonomy): domain Eukaryota; kingdom Metazoa; phylum Chordata; class Actinopteri; order Istiophoriformes; family Istiophoridae; genus Istiophorus; species Istiophorus platypterus. The sequence continues at coordinate 18,180,809 of CM029133.1, read as the reverse complement.
AATCCTTTTTTTAAGTCGAATCCTTAGAAAACTAATTTTTATACTTCTCAGTTTTGGCTGATTTATTAAAAAAACAAAACAAAACAAAACATACAATTTTCCTCCCTAAACATCCAACAGCTTCTGTCCCTACATCCACTAAAATGTCCGACTGAAGCCCCTGGTGTGACAGTTTCCCAAAATGAAACGAAAACACAACTGCTGAAAATGAAATACTGAAAATAAAACAGTTTCACACAGTTGTGATTTACTGCAGAGGGGAAGAAAATTCTTCTTACAAGAAAACAAAGTTGCATCATTTCATTCAAATCAATGTGTTTGGAAGAAACAAAGATGTAAAACAAACAAACATTAATTGTTTTAATGTTTTTTTAATCGGTACATCAAGAAAGTTGCGGAAAATTTAGTGGCGCAAGCGTCAGTAGTTTGGGACAAAGTTCAGTACACACATGTTGATCCTGGTTCTGTTTTCACCTGAAGGCGATCCTGGCCAATGTGCAGTCGATGAGGAGGACACTGGGGGAGATGGAGAGATGCAGAGGAGAGCTCCACCTCCCGCAGGCGTCCGAGGAGAACCTGCTGATCTTCTCCCGAGCCGGGCTGCTCCTGCAGCCGCTGGAGGAGCTGGAGCAACAGCTTTGTTCTGTTACTGTAGAAGACGTGGGGGTCAGGCGGAAGGTGTTTCAACTGCTGAATGCTTACAGTGTCTGTGGTTATCTTGCATTAAATAAAGGGGCATTAAATAAAGCAAAAGTTTGTTAGCAAAAGGGACCCAAACCCAAAGTTTGTTTCTGTTGTTATCTTTCTTTACAAAAAGCGCTCAAGGTTGTTCTTTATCTTTCCTGTAGGAACCTGTGTAATGACCCTCTTGACCCTCAGCTTTGTTCCTCACAGCACAGTAGCACAAGGAACTGTAATAATATACGACAGTGCACGGTCCAATGCTTGCTATCAACCTTTTCTCACTTGCCGTGTTCTCTCTCTTTGTCTTGTCTCTTTGACTAACGTAGAAGGAGATCGCAGAGTCAGAAGGAACCAGAGAGGATCCTGGCATCCCGCAGGGCTCCAGTCCTCCCAAGGAAGTCAGGGTGAGTAACTGTCATTTATTGCCTGTGCAATCTCTGAACTCTTTAATCGTATAAAATTCACCAAATCAACATATTCCTGCATCCCTGGTGACTCCATTATTCACCAGCAATGTCCAGGCATTTTCTCTTGCTATGAGAATCATTTAAGCAGCGTAATTACTTAGTTAAAAGAATCTAAAATCACATTTGTCAGCTTCCAAATGCACTGAAGAGACTGTAAATGTGGCAAAAATGATTGGTTGACTGTTGATGGAGTCACTGTTGTATTCGTACGAAAAAAACACCTCAACAGTAACTTCACCTCACAATGGGAAAAAAAAGTTTAAATTTAAGATAACTAAGGAACAAGTTTTCATCAGGAAGCCACATTGTTGTTCCATTTTCGTTGAAATCACGGTTTTGATCACAACATTCACCCTTATCACTAAAAAGCAGGAGGCTTTTGAAGTGTCTAACTCAGAGGAGGAGGAGGAGGAGGATGAGGACGACAAGAGTTGTCACTCGTCGTCCTCTGACACACTAACATGCAGTGTTCCGGAGGTAAATCTGAAAAAAAATGATCACAGCTTAGGGACGCATGTCTCTTGGCGCCTCTTTTTTTGAGTTTCGTTCCAAAACGTCGCACACTGGCGGTGTAAAAACTGCTGTCGTTAAAATCCTTTCTTTCTTTCTTTCTTTCTTTCTTTTTTTTTTTTTTTTAAATTTACACAATCCAAATCCTCACAAACACTTATGTCTCAGACTTGGAAAGGAATTTAAAAAATACACATACTAATTCTATCTGTTTTGGAATGAAATCCAAAATTTCTTGGGCTCCTTTTTCCCATATTTTCCCCTCCTTTATTAATGTTTTGATTAAATTAATAGATTTCAACTATACTGTCGCTTCCTTTTCCTGTGGTTTGGAGGCCTGGAGCAGATTTTGCATGTTGATGTGAAGCTGTATCACGCAGCCTGTCCTCTTCACCAGTTACTCACTCTGGCACTGTCAGGTGCAGCTGCTTGAAATGTGTTGCTCCTTGGGAACCTTTCCTTTCATTTCACACACACACACACACATATGTATATATATATATATATATATATATATATATATATATATATATATATATATATAATTTATGTCTGTGTGTTATGTGTGTGTGTGCATGGATTTCTTTTGAATTCATATGTATTAGGACCCAGAGGAGATGCTCAACCTTCCAGATGCGGAGAGCAAGGACATTGCTGAAACGATGAGGCCGTCAAAAGTTAATGTAAATAAGGTTTTCATTTTGGAGATGGCAGAACATTTGTTTTTCAAAATTAGCTTTTATTTATTTTCCATTTTTTGTTTTTGTTTTTTTCCAAAATATTTTTGGTATCAGTTTGGTTAGATTTCACATATATACGAACTAATAATTGTCATTTCATTTGGCCTTTCAGGAACTGGAGACTTTAGCTCAACAAAATTTTTCTGAAGTGGACAGGAGTGCAAAAGGTGCAGATTATGGGCTTTTTATATGTGACGTGGGGGGGGGGCATACACCGATGACTTTGGATCTAAAAATGTCAAAAACTCCATTAATATCAATGGATTTTTAAACCGATGTTTTTGATTTTGTCTTGTCCCAAAACTCTGACAGCTGAGTTGCTGGTCACATTTCCAGCAGCTGAGGACCAGTGTAACGATGCTGCTGCTGCAACAGAACAACAAGTATTAAGAGAAAATGAAACCCCCGTCAGCGACCCTCAAACTAAGTCCCCACCGGCAGCACCATCAAATGAAGACACAAGAATGATTCCTGCAAGACCTAAAACTCCATTCACTAGAAAACCGGTAGAGTTTGTAGAGGAGGGAAATGATAGATGGTCCACGGCCCAAAATCAAGATGTGGCAAGTTACCTGAGAACAAAAATGCTCCCTTTAAAATAATTGAAAAGATGTTCAACTTTTTCTTTAATAAAAAAAAGCTGAATATTCACCATTCAGTTGTATCCAATTTTAAAATGAAGAGTTATAAATTTATAAATTTTGATTCATTACATTAATAGTGTTACAATTAATACTAATTAAATCCCTGAACTTGAGTTATATATAATCTGGTCTTTCTAAGGTGACATTCAAACAATACATAATAGAAAGTGCAGGAAACCAACTTTCCTTTTTTTTTTGCTTTTTCTTCAATGTCCAGGACACTCCTAACAGTTTGGAGGAGCAAAAAGCCCAGGGGTCGTCCAAGGTGCCAGACAGGTAAGAGACAAGGGACCAGTCAGAGGAACTGATGCCAAAGTGGTTCAGACATGCAACAGACCGTGGATTCAGGCGTATTGTGTGTTCCCTGTGGTCCCCAGCTTGCCCGGATGCAAGGAAGATGAGATGGAGCAGCGAAGGTGGAGTCGTCTTTACACCCAGATCTCTCGGAAACTGACCACTCTGAAAAAGGTTCAGGAGGAGCATCACACTTTGATTAGCTCAGAAGATGGAGGGACCCATGAAAAGGTAGAGGAAAAAAAGAAAAATGATAGGACTGTTTCGGATTTCTGTGTCTTGTGCTGTGCTGTGCTGTGTGTGTGTGTCTGTGTGTGTGTGTGTGTGTGTGTGTGTGTGTGTGTGTGTGTGTGTATGTGTGTACATATATATTCTTCCTTCCACTCGCTGTGAAATTACATCTGCAACTGTCTGGTCTTGTTTAGGTCACGGAAAAGGAGTCGATATCAACCGGATCTGCTTCTGCTGTTCTCCAGCTGGCACACGAGTCCGTCACCACGCTAAGACAAGTAGGATGTGCAATAAAAGCAGAGGCGGCATCTCAGAGCACAGTGTCTGATCCTAGTTAAAAGGACTTATTACCGACTCTTTTAAATAAAACAGAGACTTCTGATAAATTGCCCACATAATAATATGTATCTGTGGTTTAACAGACTAATCAAAGGGGTTTGACATGTGAAGGTATATGGACGAAAGCATAGAAACTGTACTTATGGGATCAGAATTATTTATTTAGGTTGAAAAATAGCTTCAAATTTATTTATTTTTATTTATTTATTTTTTTTTTACCTGCATCAAGTTTTAGTGATGATCGTGTATTTGACGCTTCCCAGGTGAAGTCTGCCAACGGCTGCCGTCCGGGTGCGAAGGCCGAGGAGTTGTACGAGGCCATGCGGAGGGTCCTCTTCTGTCTGGACACTCTGACCGAACTTCTGTTGCCTCCTGGGGGCGGTGGTGAGGATGACCCCCAGCTGAGGCTGCTGCAGCAGGAGGTGAGTGAACATAATGCTGCTTAAGCACATATACTTTGTATAATTATTTCTACTGTATTTAAAAAAAAACAAAATAACATATGCAGGTCAACTGATAAGAAAGGTTTGAATTTTTCTGCATCTCAGTTCTTTGTCCAGTCAAGAATAGGGAAAATTTTAATTTTTTTAATCTTTATACCTTTTCTTTGGATTTAGATCTCCTCTTCACTCTAAAAGTGCTCTCCTGATTTTGCATTTCTGTCTAAATTCCTACATAGTGTGTATCGACTGAGCTGGTGACGCTGGCTGAGCTGCTGAATGAGGTGGAATCAGAGATGAGGCCCACACTCCCAAGAGAGGAACCCGACGCCTACCGCTGTTTGACCTGCCTCCAGGGTTGTCTCTGCACCGTCCGTCTGGTCTTGACCTCGTCCATCGGTCATCTCACCCAACACCTGGGCCTCACAAACCAGCACCAGGTTTGAAATCGACGTCTAACGTATTCCAGCTTCAAGTGATCATTCTCCTTTAACCTTATAAATTCTACCGTGCGGCTCAGAAACAACAGATTCTGTGAGCAGCTAAGTTGCACATGTCTGCAACCAGGCACCACTAAAATGTCAAGTGTCAAGTATGGTTGTACTGAATTAAATGTAGTTCGGTTGCTTTCGACCACTGGTTCAAACATTGTCAGCGTTTACCTATGTATAAAGGTATGTTGTACATTGTATTTCCCTTTAGTTCAACTTTACAAATATAAATATAAACATAATTTGCTATTGATTAAGCTATCTAATAGCATATAAGCTCATTAGAATTCGGTGCCTCGCAGTCAGCTACGACAATAAAAACGCTGCTTACATGTTAATGCATCAGTAGTAATAATCCAGCAATAAATACTAATACAAAACACACAGGAGTATCTCAGCTGCACATTGACTGCTGTTACTTTTGCCACTTAAAACTGCATTTCGGCTCTAATACTTTTACTTAAGCAAAGTTTGTATTCAAGTCTAAAACTTGCATTGGAGAATGTTTAAATTGGGGTTTTGCTACTTTTATTCATTTAAGGGTTGTGAATACTTTCTCCATCACTGGTCTGAACCAATGTATGTTGATTTTCCTCACACAGGAGTTCTCAACCCAGCTGCGTATTCTGGACGAGTTCGAACTGGGACGGAGTGAGATCTTCCCGAGTCTAAAGAATGCTCCTAGTTTGGAGGTAACCACTGATTCACAGCTTTATATAAGTGTGCGTTTATGCATGTTTACATACATGTATGTTTGTGTGGTACCGGTATAAAAATTTTGACATTTATGTGCCTAAAGGACTCTCATAACAACACAGCTGCCATTACAAGAAATGGCCTAATAGGAATGCCTTTATTATAAAAGCAATAAAGGTCATCACTGCTGCACCGTTTAAGATTTAAATGATGAAATTGGTAAAAGTATTCCGTTGGGTGCCCTTATTAATGATCAACATTTCAGTTTTCCTTAGAAAAAAAATAATAAGAAAAAAATACCACTGTTTCTTTCAACACCCTCAGCATAAAAAAACAAAAAAAAAACAAAACAGAAATTATCTCTAGTTTTAATTACAGACTAATCAATATATGGTTTAAAAAATAAGCAATTCAAGTAATAGCTGTAGTTGGACTGGGCACATGATACAGGATCTGTGTTGTATTTTCTTCTTATTTTTTTTAAAGTTAATGGTATTTTCCTTAAACTCTGCGCTTCCCCTGTGTGTCTCAGCAGAGCGTCCTGGGCAGACATCTGAGAGGGAGTCCCGGGGAAAAAGCCGAGCTGCAGCAAGCCTCCCGGTCCTTGCTTCAGGGGATAACTCGCCTCCTGGAACTGGCCGAGGGCTGCATGAAAGAGGGGCAGACGAGCCCGGCTCACAACCGCACTCAGCTTCAAGCCGCTCTCTGCAGACACAAGGTATCTCGCTGCGCTTCTTAGCGAGTTCTTCGGCGGGCAGGCAAAAGCCCAGATTGAGGTTAGGCACCTCCCCAAGAGTGTGGAGAGGCCTCTTGATGGATTTCAAAGAGACGGCCATTGATATAGCAACCTCAAAAAAAAGTAATGATTAGGCTCAACATGGAGATTTTTGGACTCTAATCACATCCCCTGACTCATTTCTCTCCTCACTATTGCTGCTATATTCATCAGGCCTAAATTGCATTTATTTACACTTCACTCCTGTTTGTAAATCTGGTCTCTCGGTGATCCAGAAGCTCCTGTGGGTCCTCGGGTCTCAGTTGGCTTTTGTGCAGCATCTCTTCCAACGCGAGCCAGAAGCACTCGGGTGTCAGGAGGATGAGCGACTACAGCTGGAGGTCAGGGCCAAAGCTTTGCGCCGACGGGCTCTGGAACAGGAAGTGGCTTCTCAGAGGAGGCTGCAGGTTTGTAGTGCACATTTGCTGAAGGCCATAGGAACTCATACACACACAAATGAGTAAGTTTCTTGTGGGTTTCTTGAAAGATTGACTGCATCGGGGGCGTGTGTGCTCCCGATTCAAACGTTGAAGTAGATGTGTGGGTTTCTGTGTGGACCTGCTGCAGGAGTGGACCCTCTGGGAGGATAACTGTGGTCAACTGGGTCGGGTGCTGGATGAGTTTGAAATCCTCATCAGCAGTGGGGAACCGGAGGGAGACCGTGAGGAGGAGTTTGTAGTACAGCAAAGACTAGATGCCTGCCAGGTAAACCTGAACACACTGCATCTCATCAGACTTTTCCTGCTCCTCTCACTTTCTCTCATTTTTGAACCTTCTTTTTCTCCAGTAGACTTTCTTTTTATTTCTTAACCTCTCAGGTTGGCATTTCATTTGTGCATCAACCTGCAGGAATTTAGTTTTGCACATATATGGAAACCGAGAGAGACATTTTGTGAAGTGCTCTTTTTAAGTGTTCCATCCATCTTTCTTACTCTGCCCATTAATTCCTGTTGCTACTTTTCTAAATTTCCCTGCATGCCTCTCAACAGAACCTCAGGAATCTTGCCCGCTGAGGAAAAGCCACAGTCACACGTTTTTGAAACTCAACATGCTGCTATTGAGTCTTTTCTGTAGGAGTTGATCTGCCTCAGCTACAATGGGCTTCTCTTTCCTCTTTCTTTTTTTCTTTCAAACTTGCACTTTTTTCTAATTTTGAGACAGCTAAAAAGTTGAAGTTTACCATTAATGTTTGAGATACCGTACCTAAAAAAAAATTAATTAAAAAAATTAAAACACTATTAAATCCATTAGAAAAACACTAGAAATCTCCATGTATTATTAACTAGTATTAGCATTAATAGATATACAAATGTAATAGGTTGAATTTGTCAAAGACTTGTGTAAAGAGACGACGACAGCTGTTGCCATAGCAATGGATGAGTTATACTGAGGCAAGGGGGATAATATGGCTGTTTGTGTTTGTCTGTGTTTATTACTTTGCTGTTCTTCTCTTTTCATCTTCCTCTGCCATTTTTAAACGGCTTGTTATGTTCCTCACACTCATGCTCCTTATTCCCTCATCTTCTCTACATGGCATCACATTTGCTCCCTGCCGTCTCTTGAAATGTTAGCGTGGAAGTTGTCCTATTAGGAGACTCATATGGAGTTTTAATTTGAGCTTAACACAAGCAATAATCCCCCCCATCACTCAGCAAACACTGGTCCAGCTGGACGAGAGCAGGGCCGCTTTAGGGCTGCTCCTGGACGGGTGCGAGGCGCTGCAGGCAGAGCCGGCGCTTGGTGCCTCGGTCAGCCAGGAGGGAGGTGCTCTTAAGCTGCGGTGGAGGAGTGCCGTCAGGCGGACGGAGCAAGAGATTCAGCGCTGCAGAGACATCCAGGATGTCCGGGCCAGGTGGGACAAGCTCAAAAATACCAACATGTGACTCCTAGTTTGCAATAATCCATTTTTTATGTCTAAACAGAAGTCTTTATTATCTTTTAGTGGAAGCCAAACGGTTTTATTTATTGCATGACCAGTCTGAAAAATTTTGTTGTCTGGAACAGCCACGTCAGTGATTTCGTGGATGGATGCGAAATCCAAATATTGTGCCAAAGTGTTTCTTCCCTCCAGGGCTAAAGCCATTAAAGGCTTGAGCAGAATTTGGATTTGAAGAACTAAAGGTTATTTCCTATCGTCTGAGGCCCTATGATGTGTCTCATTTAGTTGGTACAACACTGAGACAAGTTGAGTCTTGTATTTGCTATTATGAATGGCAAACTAAGCTCCAGCCATATTTGTATTTGAATGGCTATAGTACCTGGAAGCCTCATGTAATATATAATGACTGCAGAGGTTTTTTAATTCCACAAGGATCTACATTGTCCATAAAGTATGTTTTGCCAAAAATTGATGTTTTGCAAGATGAATATATGAATGACATATGGTGTTACCTTATTACAGGCTGTTAGTTTTTAACACAAACACACACACATACACACACACACACACACACACGTTGTTTTTCATATGAAATGTGCTGCCTGAAAAACAGACATGTGGGATACAGCTACGACAGAGCAAAATAAAAACACCTGCCCTCAGCAGTCTCGGTTTAGTAGTATTGGACCTCAGACCTCAGCAGTTACTTCACCGTCGTGTCCTGCCCCACTGGCTCAGCTACTCCTCTTCTTCTTCTTCTACCCCACAGGTTCCAGACAGACTTTGCCTCGGTCTGTAAATGGCTGGATGGTGCCAGCAAGCACCTGAAGACTTGGTCAGACTCGGCAGAGGCCTCAGACCTGAACCAGGAGTGTGTTCGCAAAACTCTAATCCAGCTGCTGGTAAGGCTCTTGTCTGTACTCATCCCCTGTCCATACTATTAAAAAAACTATGTTCAACCAAGGCCTTTTAAAGCATAACATCCCGACAAAATTCTTTTCCTTTTTTTAAGCTTACTTGCATTCAAGAGAATCGGTTTTGTTTTTCTGCTATTAATCTGAGTTTAATTGCAAATATGTTTTCAACTAATTTGTTCCTGTATTAGTTTAAATCCCTTAAATTGTTTTTAGTCCTCTTTTGATCTCGTATTCTTCAACTGCTGACATATATGGAGCCAATAACATGTGTACATGTCTTTAGCTTTAGCTGTGATGGGAAATAGGACCAACCAACTACACAAACTCAAACTTCACTGATGAAAAAATCAAAATAAAGTAACATCTGAATACTAAACACTCTTTGTGATGGACTGACGAACCGACCTGTACTGGCGGCTGTCTTTAACCAAAGATCTAAACACGTTGATACCAAAATTAAAACTCACTCAGCGGCCCATGACGCATCCATTGGGCAGGATTGAACAGCGCCCCGACACTCGTTAACCCTCCAATACGGTGACTCTGTCCCCCAAGGACTTCTCCATGGAGGCGGAGGCCGTGTCGGTGCGGAGGGCATCTGTTTCCAGGGAGGCCGCTCGGCTGCTTCACCTGAGGGAGGCTGACTGTCCCGGGCTGAGAGCTCAGGTCGCCCAGCTGGAGGTCAACTGGAGCCGGCACACTGCTGATCTGTCCAAGATACAAGACCAGCTGCAACAGGTGCAGTGTTTGGAAAGAGTTTTCGTCCTCTTCTTGAGAAATATGACAGCTTTAAATATACCGTAACTGTAAGATAAACACTTATATTGTGGTATAGTTACCTCAGATTAGTGATGCAATGCTTAATGATGATCTCAAGTCTGCACCACATACCAGTTACATTGCCAGTGGTTCTGTTTTTTCCAAAATTTCAACCACATGTCCCATAAAGTCTGAACATTCCTACTTTCTACTTCTCAGATGAATTGAAATGCAATGGACCGGCTTCCGCGGCACGGCTGTTAGTTTTCAAAAATAATTAGGCTTTGAGAAATCCCTCGCGGTAACGGGAGTGCGAACCCTCATTATGGCCCCGTTGGAATCGGATTTGGGGTGATTGAGGATAGGGAGGACACACAGAGGAGAAGGAGGAGGCCGATTTTTTTTTCCCCTCACAATTTATGACCAGTGAATGGAACCAGATATCCTACATTACTATGATTAAGCTAGTTTCGCCAGGTTTGACAGAAGGTTCTTTTGATGTTTCACACTGAGGCAATAACCTCAAGAGAGGATGAAAAGATCGTATCTACCAGAGAAAGATTTAACATTTTGGACAGGCAAATAAAGTCTGATTTGAGAAGGAACTGATGTTCATTGTATCACCACTCAGCCGGATAAGCGAAATTAAAATTACTTCAAAAACAATTAAGTGAAAGGTTGAGGTAACTCCCTGTCTTCTCTTTTGTGCTGTGTCTGTCAGCGGCTTCTGGCTGGTTGGCCGCCGGTGGACCTGCTGTCCGAGCTGGAGGCCTGGCTGAAGAAGCTGGAGGCTTCGCTGAGCCATGAGAAAGAAACAGTCCTCAAGGCCACAGACGCTGCTCAGATCACTGAGTGCCTACATCGCTGCCAGGTACTGTTTGCTGTTTTCGTTTTTTGTTTTTGTTTTTTTTCATTTCTGCATCTCTTTCTCTTTTCCAAGACACATCTGTGAGGTAGAATCTGTGTAATTAAATGCAAATAATAACTTTATTTTTCTCACAAACATCTTAAAAGTATCTACTTTTACGTCAATACACTTACTTGGGCGATGATGACATAAATTTTGTAAATATATACACTCCCTTACTCTTTTTCATTGATGAAAAACATATGGGATTGTAGGATATGTGTCACAAAGGAAAAATGTCTATGAGATGAGAGTAATTAAAACAAAAATCACCAGCACATCAGGTAAACCTCCATTTACCTGGGGAATGACAAATACAAGCAAAGTAGCCTATGTCACCTTTGACTGCTGCCGTCTAGAAACTTTGCTTTCATCTTGATGACCTCTTCATATCTAACATTGTTTTCCAGGAGTTGAGGGCAGGCACCGTCAGCGGGCAGCTCCTCCTCGACTTCCTGTGCCAGTCGGGGCCTCGGGCGGTGGGAGAGGACGTCCAGGCTCTCGGGTTTGAACGCACGGCATTTGCAGAGATGCTCGGCGCCCTTAGACTCCAGTGGCTGCACCTCCAGAGGGAGCTGGAGAGCCAGGTCAGTATCTCAGCTACGAACAACACAACACAACACCACTGCCTTTAGAATCTAAAATTAAAGTGAGCTAAATGTAACTTGCTATCTATTTTCCGGGTCTAATATTGTTTTATCTAAACTAGGTTGAGCTAGTACAGCAGTTGTATACAAATAGACTTGATTTATACATTTTCGGCAATGATAACTAACTAATGTGTGAAATATAGTGAGACCGAGCTGATCTAACATAAAAGCATTAGTGTCGGGTTGCTAAGATCTGAACCGGGATGCGTTTTTCATGCAACCAAAAAGTCAAAGGCTCCAAAGGAAGTCTCTGGCTTTTTTCTTTTGATATATTGTCCTTTAAACGCTTTCCCTAAATGGACTCAAAAGAACAGTTATTTTCCACTCCTGACTGTCTTCACACGGGCCAACGGGCCTCTGTTTGGCTTTGCACCCTCAGATTCGTGGGGCCGAGCAGATGCACCAGACTTGTGCAGACAGAGAGAAGCGGCTCAGGCATCTCCACGGTTGGATAGAGCAGCAGAAAAAGCAGCTGGGCCGTTGGGAACAACCCGCCGGTCGAACTCTGGCTCACAGGGCTCTGCTAGAGTGGGAGGTAAAAGACGGGTATACGGTTGCACTGTATATGCCACTGCTGCTGTCCTCAGATCTGAGAATGCTCTTTGTGTGTGTGTTTTTTCTTCCAGGCTGTAGAGGGCCGAGTGAAGGCGGCGGCCACAACTTTGCAGGAGATGAAAACCACACAAAAATGTGATGAGAAAGAGGAACAGCCGGCTTGTGATATTGCTTTCTCGAAGCAGGTGGAGGCCGTCATTCCTGCCTGTGAGGAGCTCAGCCAACAGGTAAAAATAAATCTGCTGGTACAAACCGAAACAGGGAACAACCACACACACACACACAAAAAAGCAGTGAATTAAGGCACTACCTTTTAAGATGAGTAACTGTAAGCTGTAAATCAAGGCAACTCACCTGAAATGGTTCCAAAAAACTGTATATAAATTCACTGCAGCAACAATTAGTTTTTCAAATTTATAGCTCTTCCATTTTATGTACAATCCGCTGACAACTTCTCACAGAGCAGTCATTTTCTTTTGATTAAAGAAAGTTACGTGACAGTTAACGCACTGTTCGGTATTCTAATTTATAACTTTAATTCCAAAATACCATGCTATTCAACAATCTTCCAAGGACACATTCTCTGATGTATTTTGTGTAAAAACAAACCAACGGATAGGTGCTTCATTCCTGTAAATACAAAACCTATACCTGGAAAATATTGACTATATGCTCCTCAGCTGGGAGGCAAACTGCATTACAAAACCTAATCCAGTTTCCCTCTCTTTCAGATGGAAGCTCTGAGACCAGCTCTGCAGCAGACTGTGGCGGAGTGGAGCTGTTTCGACCGGGATCTCGGGGAGATTACTCTCCTCGCCAGTGGGGTGCGCTGTGCTCTGAAGCATCAGTGGGCTCCTCACTTCTCTCTGAAGCAGGTGGAGGGATACATGGAGCTCCTCCAGGTGAACAAAAGCATTGACTGTCATATCTAATGCACATGCGTACATAAAGGCTTCACGGCCATAAGAAGAAATTATCATATCTTCTATTTTATCATAATCATCATCACATTAATCCAAGGAAATGTTGCCTCTTGCCCCTCAAGCAAGCTATTCCAAAATCTAAAAGGATTGATGGTGTTTATGCTATGAAAAGAAGCTAAAAAGGTGTTTTTTTTCACCCTGAACAGGCCAGCTGAAACTGTGTGAATTTAAAAGCCCATCCAATGCTAATCGTGACAGATTCAGTAAATGTGTGTGTAAATGTGTGTTGGCGTACGCAGACGTCAAGCTCTCAGTTCTTCTCAGTACCTGAACTTAGGTTTTGGGAAATAAATGTTCTTCTAAAGAGGGATTATGAAAGAAAAGTGTTTTTTGTTTTTTTTTTTCTTTGCAAAGCAACTCCAGGAGAAGGTGGGAAAAGGAACAGAGCTTTGGGCATCTGTGGAAAAATCATTCCAGAGTCTCACCAAGACTCTTCACCGTGGAGCGGCACAGGCACTTGGCGACCAAATGGAAGAGGAGCGAAAACGGTCAGTAGGAAAAATTACAAAATAGACTATGTCAGTGAATCATATTTAGAATCACTAGCCAGTGGAAATCATGTATCTCCGAATTCTCCTACTTTTAAGCTAAAAATATTTTTTTAAAATCCATTTTATAATCTGAAAACACATGGTCACAACACTGAAAACAGGGCTACTATCATTGCTCATGAGAAGTTAAAATTTTGGAGATGCATGGTTTTCACATGACAGAAATCAAATACGAACATGTTTTAATGGAGTGAATACAAAACATTAATTATATATGGTCTACATTCAGCTAGAAGTATCTATTTTCCTAACACGTATACAAATGTGCACCCACTGTAACTGTCAGTATCATTAATATCATGTGAAACAACTTACCCAGACAATTATAGCCTCACTATATGCAGATAAACATCGTAGAGTTTACCCATGTACTGTGGCCGTGTCAGGTGGAGGGACGCGGTGCAGGAGCTGAAGGACGAGCGGGAAAAGACTGGACAGACACTGTCCCTCTGGCAGGAGTACGAGCGTCTCTCCGGCAGCTGCTCCCTTCACCTGCAACGCCTGCGGCTCCAGTGGGAGGAGCTTCTGAGTCCTTCGCTCTCACCTGAACAGGACGCGCGGGCCACAGCTCGCTCTGTGGAGGTGAGTCGGAAAAATCAAGCGATCGCTGAATTAAGGTAGTTCGTAGCAGAAAGTGTCCTGACGTAATGCAACAAGTGAGTGATGACACACACACACACACACACACACACACACACATATATATATATATATATATATATATATATATATATATATATATATATATATATATATATATATATATATATATATATATATAGTATAGTGTATATAGTATAATATCTTTCACATGAACCCTAACATGTGTATGCAAACATTTTTGTTAGATAAATCCTGCGTCCGCATCAGATATAGATGTGTCTCAAGCACTTGAAGTGGAAGTAGTTTCTTTCATTGCTGAAGGCCACTTAGAGAAAATTCCCTGCCCGAATCATCATGTTCCCGGTGCTGATTCAGAGTCCATGCATCACAGTCGCAATCTAATTAAATGTGGTCTCTCATTCTCGGAAAGGAGCAGGAAGCACTCATGGGCAGAAACATCAGCAATGGTCTGTGCTGTGTTCGTACAGCTGATCTGTTATAATTATGTTTTGGTCCAGATGCTGCATTATGTGCTGTTTTGCATGTTCCTGCAAAAAAAAAAAACAAACAAAAAAGAGAGCCTTAGGGTTTCCATCCATGTCATTTTTCCATCTGCCTTCCTCACAATTGCACAGGGCAGTGTTTTTTGGAGTAATTTAATGATAATCATTTGTGAAAAACAACATTTCTATTTTTCAAGGGAAAAAAATAACAGCTGCAATGTTATGATCCTTGTTTTTTTATGAAAACTGATGAAAACAGTTGTAACAATGACGAGAAGCAGGAAATGCTGTGTATTTAAAGTGAGTTAATTACACACCAACCCTTGTTTGCAGCAAGAACAGTAAATAGGCCTGATTATGTTTTGTTTTTTTTCCTCTCGTTTTTTTTAACACCAGATGTTGCAGGATGTTGCTGAGGACTTGCAAAGCAGTGTGGGAGATTTGCTGGAGACTTCCAAGCCTCTCATTGGACGGCTAGAACCACTGGCTGCAAATTTAATCCAATCAGACACGAGACTGCTGTCACGTGAAGTCCTGCTGCTGAGCCAGGCAATGTCAGGGAAAAGGAAAACTCTTCAGGTAAGACAGTTTGTGAAATTATCACCTCAGTTGTTGCAGCTATGAGATCGATAATATTGATTTTAGCAGCAAAGACCAGTTTGCCTGAAGTTTGGTTCAAACATTAAATAAGGAGAGATTAGAAGCTTTTAGTTACCGTTCAGATTTCACTAATAAGTCGGTTACGTTTCTATGTGAGCAGGATGATTTGGAGGAGCGGAACCTGTTTCATAAATGTCTGCAGACCCTTGAACAGCAGATGCAGTGCATAAAACGTAAACTAAAGGCTGGTTTAAAGGACAAAGACTCTGTGAAGGTTGGTCCGAATCCCCTTTACATCCCATGAATGACTTTCCCCGTACATTACTTTTCGTCATCACGTTTAAATCCACAGCACTTGTATCAAACAAGAAGTCTTGACCACGAGGCCTTAAACTAATACTGAGCTCTGCGTTTAACATTTTCTCGGACGTGCAGCAGGTTCTCCTGGAGCTCGGCGATCTTTTTCCGTCGCTGGCGGACGTCTGGGAGATGAGTGGCTGTTTGGCCGTTAACAGCCAGGAGGCAGAGAGGCTGCACGCGCTCAGCAGGGGGTGGATCGAGAGCATGACGCGCACATCTGACGGGAACAGGTGACAAAGATCTAAAATGTAAATTCACAAAGAGTAGAAATGTGTGGTGCATGTTTTATTTGATGCCAACCTAAAAGGTTTGCGAAACATTTTGCCACGAAGTGCAGAGCCATAATTAACATTTCTTTATGGGAGCCCTATAAAATATTTAACTTATTCCGGTCTCTGCAGAAATTTATATCACTATCTAAGATAGGGATGCACTTGATAACTTCTAACATATGATTCAAGTGGCTTGCCCCCCCCCCCAAAAAATTGCTCTACTTTTGAGAGAAGCTCCTAGTTGTAGCCTATAGTAAGGCTATAGCAGTCGACTGTGTAATTTTTGGATGTGAACATCATCTGATGTTCTTCCAGAGAGCTGCAGGCTGAGCGCCAGTGCTCCCAGACCTTTCAGGAGAAGTGCGAGAGCCTGACACAAGTAAAGGAGAGACTTGTCAAGGAGGCAGCGTCCGAAAAACCTCACGGTCCCTCTGGCCTCCAAGAGATGCCGACTGTCCATCAGGTGCGATGTGACTCTCTGATTCTCTGCATTTCCCTCATTTCATTCCATTACTGAGATCAGTGTCTGTCAAACGGAAACCGGCCTCTAACTCTTAACCACTTTTCAGAAAACTTCATGGGGATGGGAGCGTGAGGTTCTGTAGTTCTTGCATCATGGCAGCCAAAAAAATGGCAGGAGATACGTAGCCCATAAGACTCAGATTTAGATCTCATTTTATCTTATCGCTCTTTTTTTTTTTTTTATAAGTCTTGTCAAAAGCATAGTTTACTCGCTGGCTATTCTCATTTGTTTCGCGAGAGCTAAGGTTAAATTCCTTGTGGATGAATTCCTGGCCAATAAATCTTTTCCCTCCCTCCCTCCCTCCCTTCCTACATCTACAGATGAGTCTGAACTCCAGATAAACAGTTCAAACTGTTTACAGCCCATGTGTTACTAGATCGGTGATTAGGCTAAATGAATGAACCCGCCGGCACAAGCGCTTGTTGAATATATCACCGGGATTAGAGCAGGACATTTGGTGGACCACTGACTCTCACTGTGTATCTCTCTCTCTCTTTTTCTCTGGCTGTTATCGCTTCTTCCCGCAGAGGCTTCAGGCCAAAATAACTGCTGGAGACCAGCTTCTGCAGGGTCTTCTCTGTGATGCAGTCAGGTCCATGGAGAAAGAGGCAGGAGAGAAAAGGTATATGTCACTTATGGAAAAGACATCGAGCCATAGAAAAATATTTCTAACAAGATTTATTCAGCTTTTTGGTTTAATTGTCCCTGGTTATTCCCTTGTACATACATGAAGTTAATACAAATGAGCTTAATACATTCTCAAAGGCCCAGTTCAGCATATTTTTCAGCATATTCGTCATTTTAATCCAAGGAAACAGCAGTCGTCTTTCCAGAAATGGCCAACGCGGCAACTGTGATACTAGGTTTAAATAGCTTATGATTGCACATTGAGAGACTGAGAAGCTTGACGGATCCGAGAAACAGCCATATTTTATCGTCGGTTGTGTCATGGCACAGGTAGCACCAGAGAATTACACTGGGAGAGGAGTTATTTATGTTCATCACCGTCACCTCAAAAATAGTGTGTAGTTGCTCTGCATATCACGACTCCCTTCCTCCTCCTCTCCTTTTTTTTTTTTTTTTTTGAGTCAGGGTTCAGGGTTTGTGAGCCTCTGACGGCTCATATTAGATAAGACTCGCCCTTTTGACTTTTAGCAACCGATCAATAAGACATTGACAACCATGGGAACATGACGGTTATCTGAAAGGAAGATTTCAGTAAGAAAAGCAGAGCTAGGACTGAGAAAGACAGTTGATAGGTACTGTTAATTATTAAATAATCTTGATAGGACGTGTGACGCATCGCGGTCACGCATATCCATCCATGGACCAATAAAACGTTTTGCTCATCAACCCACTTTTGGTATCTGTGCCGAAACTAGCAGGTATCGCGCTGGCAGCGGGAAGCGGAGTTTTTAGTCTTGTACTTCATCAGACCCTGTCATCGAAGAAGTGGATTAGATTTCAAGTTGTCAGGGTGAATTCCTGTCTTCACTTTTAGCAGCGGTACATATTGGGTGCACACTGAGACACAACAATGCACAGTCTGGGCAGGTGCTTCCTGCTCTGGAACAGCATTTCTCTTTTCCTTGATGCCTCCATAAATAATTTTTTTGTGTGCAGTGTTCTTGGAAAGGTTTGGAAACTCCTAAATTTTTAAGGGATCCAAGGGAAAGTTCCTGCTGTTCCCCCTGCTGGGATTTCTACTTAAGGTTTTAAGGCTGCCTTAAAATTTTGTTGCTTCTGTATGGTTTGCTATTTTCCTATGAGTGACTGACGACAGATTGTTGTATATCACTTTTCACTTTTTGTTTCTTCTACTAGTATGCATTCATTTTTTTGCAAAGAAAGTATATTATGCTATATTTCACTTTGCAAAAAAAACCCATCACAATTAGTGTGTTGTTCAACTCATTTCCCATTTTATTATTATTTAGTTACATGTTTCCAGCATCTGGATAGACGCCAACAAATTTGCTAGAGGTTTATAGGAACATCATTTTCTTTTTCTCCAAATAGAAAACATGATCTGAAGCTCTCGTGTTGCTTCTTGCACAGATCCGAGCTCATGGCACAAGTGGTCAGTTTGAGGGAGAGCTGGCTCAGCGCCGTAGCCCTGGCCGGCCACCGCGGGTCCTCGGCCGAGGAAGAGCTCAGACGACGGAGAATCTACCACCACGGCACGAAACGTCTGTGGAGGCTGCTGAGGGACGTGGACCCTCTGCTGCCCCCTGCCGGCCCTGCACTCTGTACACTGCAGCAGTTTCGAAGCTGTGCGGATGTTTACCAGGTTAGGGTAGATTTTTGCACTGTTTTATTTCCTGGACTTTTCTGTCAACAAAAAAAAAAACAAAAAAACCCCCAAACCCAAAGGTCTGAAAAATTATAGTACATTAATGGTAGGAACACACACACACCTGCACGCAAAAACTGAAGCACTAAAAAGTTAATCCAAGTTCAGTCACTTACCTCTAACCTTTTTTCAGCGATTTGTGTCTCAAGTCAAAGCTTTTCCATCTGTATGGCCCAGAAAATTTGAGCCACGCACCTTTGATAGTGAAGAGGACGATTTCCAGTCCATCACAGTTGATTTGTTAATTGATCAATCCAAGAACGCCTGTGACTGCTGCGTGGCTGTAGGAGTGTGAAGTGTGTGTTGTAACCAGCTAAAAATTCAAGCTTCGGGCGTAATATTTTTTTGATGCAAGTACCAACCAAATATGCCCAACTCTGCCAGTGTGTTAAAGGATTACACCGAATGTGCGGCGACTAGTGCATTTTCATCTGTCAGACTGTGGTGAACCGCAGTGTTTGGTGTCTGTGGTTTGCTTTTAACTGGAGCCAGTTGGTCAGTGGTCCCATCCTAGTGGTTTTGTTAGTTTCCAAAATCGAGACTACATTAAACCATATTTCCTACAGTATAACCCCATTTCTTACTCCCATAAAAAAATGGAGGAGTAACGCTTTACCTCTGCTGAAAGTCTCATTTCTTTACAGAAATTGCAGTTGTGTGAAAAATGCAATGTTTTGTTATTGTATAAATGCCTCAAAATCACAAATGTAAAGGCAAGTCTCCCTCCCCATATTTGTCCAAGTGTGTTGACACGGCCTTGAGCCTGCACTCCGCCGTGTACGACCGGACCCTGGCGGCTGGCAAACGGTTGTGTGAAGCCGTGACAGAGTCTGAGCGTTGGGGTCGGCTGCAGTCGGAGCTCCAGGCCATGGAGGAGGCCTGGAAACGAACCACCTCGCTGCTGGGGAAGAGGAAAGAAATGGTTGATACGACTGTCCAGGTAACAGCCATGGGGCTTTTTTTGTTTGTTTGTTTGTTTTATTGTTTTTCTTTTCTCATTTTCATTTATTGAAAAACCCAAGACTCTAATTCTACCTGATTAAAAACACACACACAGGAGCTGATATGTTGCCCTGGGCACTGAGCTCCTGCCAAGAGGGATCAAAGAGTGGCTCAGATCTGCCCATGATCCACATCCAGACACAGCTGGTCACCAGTGTCTTTTACTTTCATCATATCGTCACTGCTACACTTGCAGTGCTGATTAAATTGTATAGTGCGATAAGAACTAATGCTGTAAATGACATGGCTGATACTGTATCGTTGTATGCTAGAGGCTCCCCTTGGCTCCAAGCTGTGCGTGACCACTGCTGTCTAGGTCTTTAGACAGCGATTAACGCAGCTGCTTCATGAGCTGCGTTAATCGCTGTACAATATCTGATTGTTTTGGTGTCCGGAGGGGTCAGGGAAAGTTGTTTTAACCCCCTTAAGCCAAACAGGATCTACCCAGGGAAAGGGAAAATCCCTCTGAGCAACATGGCAAAGATCACACGGAGGGAGGCATTAAAGCACAAACTACAACAGACGGAAAGATACCGACTCTGTCGTCACATACGATCGAGCAGCCAAAGATTTTTTTTGTTTTCTGTTTCATATGATGTAATTCACAGGTTCCCAAAATGTCACTCCCAAAAACATTCTGAATAGGAGTTCACAAAATCCCAGATTTTTTTCTGTTTAAAAAATTGCAAATTACTCATAAATGTGTCAGATGTTTGTCAGATATACACACACACGCACAAACACACGTCTGAGGTCTCCAAATCCGTGTCCCGCTGTTTATTCAGAAGTGGACCCGGTGTCAGGACGGGATAACCAAAGTCATGTCCGACCTGGACGAGGTGAAGACCAGGATGGAGCAGCGCCTGCCTGAAAGATCAGAGGACTCTAAGACAGAGAAGCTCATTCAGGTGATTAGAACATTTATGGTGTATGTGGCTGTATTTAAAAAAAAAACTCGTTCATGAGTAATATCTACAGTTTTATTATATTAACATATTCATATGGTTTAAAAATAAAATGTGATTCGCTGATTTTTTTAACCTGAAAGATACATAGTCTCCTTGAAAAGGTAGATTCAAAACACTATTGTGCTTTTGTAGCAGAATTTATAATAAATTGTCCTACACGAAACTACAAGGGCTCCCACAAGTCCTCACCTTAAAAATAACACTAGTGGCTTAAATGATAGCAGCTACCATTGAGCTACCAATGGCTCCCTCACTTTTATTGTATTTGTTCAAGGAATTTTGGGCTTTTGGCAACTCATCATACCATACATCATTAAATAAATAAAATGGCAGGTATTTTATTGGCTGATTCCATTATTTTAGATTTAATATCCTTGTAAATCTGACTAATCTTTGAAAAAGAAAAATAAATGAATAAAATAAAAGAAGGAAATTTTTCTACCCTGGACAAGCACATGGCACCGCATTTGGTGCCTCCATGTGCAGAAACTAATTTTACAGAAAATACAACTGAAGTGAATGAATAAATTAACAGGAGGGGGACATGAAGCAGGGACCGGGGCTGAAATCGCTCACTATTTACTACACAGTGCACTCTATTTACTGTCGATTTACTGTCTATTTACTGTCTGAGGGTTTTAGCCCTTAAAAGACTTCAAAGATGAACGATGAAAGTAGTGTCCTCATCATGTGCAGTACATTCTACCGACATTTGCACAGAGCGATGCTCTGCATTTTATAGATGCAAAAGTGACAGTCATGCGACTCTGAGTGATGATGATGATTAATAAGTGTCAGAAAATCTCAGCTCACTTCTCGACAGGGAGTCGTGAATAAGCGACACTTCCACAGGCCCGTCTTCACCTCAGTATATCTGGAATCTGAGCTATGGCCCCGGCGGCTCACTGACGCTACCGTGACAGATGCTAAATGTGGGACCTGGATCGCCAGAGCTACTCGTCTATCGGAAGACCAAAGAGACCGTCTCCCAAAAGTCTTTTATATTAATAGAGCAGGAGAAGTTTCTGCAAAAGCCGGAACGCTGCCGTTAAAACAAAAATTCGTTCTTAGAATCCACACTTTTGTTTCTATATTTTGACTTTTGTTAGATGCGTCACCTATTATAATAAAATCTTTGTTATTAGATGATGAATTGCAAAAGGAACAATGAAAAATACCGGTTTTCATCGGTTAATTTGGTGGGAATTAGTTATCATTGTACAATGTGAAGGACATTAACAATCAAAGTCGTCATATAAGTCCAAGTACAATTCACCGTGAATCTGTTGGAGGGAAACCTAACAGGTCAGCCAGTTGTAAAGCTGGCAAAAAGTTTCCCCACCCCTCAACTCCATCAGAGGCTACCCCCCATCCCACCAGAGCGCCTCTGAGTTTACACCCCTTTCCCCTTTTTAATACCCCCATGCTTTCACTCCCCTCCCCCTTTCTGCCCCTTATACCCCCCCCTCCCCCGTCCCATCCACAAGCCTTTTAATCTGGATGGTCAGAGCGAAAGCATGCAAGAAAGAGGTAGAGAAGGGTGTGCGCACAGCTCGTGTATGGCTCTCTGACTGGGTGTTTCAAGTGTATGTGTGTGTTTGTGTGTGTGTGTATGTGTGTGTGTTTGTGTTATGCAGGAGACAGAGCTCGCTCTGCAGCGTTTGAACACTGGACTGAGTGAACTGGGCACCATGAAGACAGACCTGTCCCAGTACATAGCGGCGGGTGACTCGGCGCTGCTGGAGCAGCAGCTGGAACAACTCCACGGCCAATGGGAAGAGCTGTGTATGAAGGTGAGAACTGATTAAAAAAAATAATAATGTGTGTGTGTGTGTGTGTGCGTGCAGCCAATAAAATGAGCCAGAGAAAGCTGGAGATTGTAGCGGCTGCAGGTGGAGGGTGAGTTTTGGGGGAGAGGGAGAAAATTGCTACCAGCAGTTACTTGGCGGTGGCCAGCAGCACAAAGCCTATGCACCACTGGGGCTGAGCAGACACACACACACACACAAACACACACACACACGGGGGGGAAAACTACAACAACTTGCCTCACTAAAGGCCAGATTAATTAGTTCTTTTAACTTGTCTACAGCAAAAGTTTTCTAAGTTTTCCACTTGTATCACCACACAGAAAATTTAAGACATTTGCAGCTTATTCAGGTGCTTTTGAAAAAGTTTCTTTCCAGCTTTTTAACGTCATAATTAGCTCCTGCCTCAGACTCGCTGCGCAAGCTAAGCAATCACATGAAACTCTTCAATAGAACAGGCAGCTAATTCTGTAACTGCATTACTGGTCACTGATCACTTTATGCACACAGGCTCGAATTCCTACAGTTAAGTCTTCGGGCTTAAACATAAATGCACTCTTGTTCTTCTAACCAACGGTTATGACACGCTTGGGACATTTTCCTCAGTTATTAGTTTTATGGGGCAGTTTACACTTGTGCTAATTGGGTCCCCAGTTTGCCAGGCTGCTTCCACCTGCCTCCTATCTTGGCAGCAGTCACTGGGATTCACGGACGCAGCAACAGCAGCCAGGATTGCCCCATTGCTGGGTTTTCTTTTAATGTTGAGGGTTTTGTACGCGGCTTTGTCCTCGTTGGGTGCACAGCCACAGATACCCGCTCCTCCCAACCCCTCAATACTTCTTAAGTTGTCCCAAAATAAGCTATTTAATGTATAATTTTTTGGAAACCGCTGGATTAATTCATGACCTTGAAGTTACTGAGGGTTAAGAATACCAAATGTAAAAGCTTCACACATGCTGTATATAGGTTAAATCACCTTTGTTTTCATTGGCTGTATTTGTGAAAGTTTTACTTTTCTGTTGCAAAATTCAAATTTATGACAATTTTTTGATAAATTGTGAAATTAGTGAAAAAAAAGGTCATCATTTGAGAAAGCACCAACTAATTTCTGCTGTTTGATCACACACAAGAATTTACATCCCTACTCTTTCCTGACATGGCCGGGGGGCACGAATCTGATCTGCAGCAGTTTCCTCTGCATAGTTAACAGGTTGTAGGTGGTGGGGTGGGGGCGGGAGGTGGGGGGGGGGGGGGGCTGGAATGGGTCCGGCGAGCAGATGGCCTGGCTGGCCTGAAGGGATTCAGGGGACAGGCTCCATTGTTCCTGGGGAAGCACAAAGTCCTGACGGGGTGACTGCAGCTCACAATGCTCCCTAAATTCTCTGGAGTCCAAAAGGCCCTGCAGTGTTAGTACATTAAAACCAAAGCGGTGCTCATTTAAATCAAATAAATGCCACTGAACAGTAAAATATAGCCGCTTCAAACATGCCCCGTGGGCTTGTTAAGCCCTTTTAACCTCAAAAAGCTCATCAGCCCCCTCCTCAGCTATGTAACGGGGTGTTTTCATGGCATTAAGCTGTCATTAGGAAAATGGACCTTGTTAATTTTATCAAAAAGCCAGACTCTCTTGGGGATTTTTCTAAATTTAGTTGAGGGGCTGATTCGGACAGAGATTAAATTTTCCTACTGCTTCAGTGTAGTGAGAGAAAACACTTAATATTCAGACAGTTTTACAGTATTTAATTCACTTCTACAGCACGTAATCGCACGTATTTTTAATACTTTAGGGATTTTCAAACGAGCTGTCATTTTTCTTAAGCGATTTTCTCGATTATGATTCGCACCCATGCACCAAGCCCAAGTCCAGAAAGTGCTCTGTTGTGCATTAGATTTGGGTCACAGTGTTTTCCTGGATACACACCAGGAAGCATCATGACAAACAGCCCTCTTTCAGACTGGACTGACATTCGTCAAAATCCTTGGCACTGCCATTTTGAAGCTTTTGTTTCACATTGAACAGTGGAGACCTGTTTTCTTGCTGTTGTTCTCAGCAAGTCTGTAGTAAATGTTTTGGAAAGAAAGAAGCCAACTCTTGTAATCTAGACACATTTATTGCCCTAGGGTAAAGAGCATCAGTTTCATTGCTTTATTAAAAACTATAAATCATGTTTATTGCTTGGTTTGAATAATGCACCAGGTCCCTTGTTTGTTTTGAACTTGCATTAAAAGTTCCTTTTGTGAGTGTTAAACCAAAATTATCTGCTGTTAGTAATAAGCAAACTCACACGTACCATGTAGGTCTATTTCTAACAGCAGCTGCCTCCTTCCAGCACTGCTGAGACCTTTATTGTCATTGAACAAGTAATGAGTACCACAAAATTAATTAATGTTATTTGATGATGCTGTAGAAGACGATGATAAACATTTAATGGGCCGTGTATGTATGCAAACCCACTTGTGTCACGGAAGAGCCTGCGGCATCATCCGTTTTGAAAATCTACTTCACTTCTCAGGTAACGGAACCACCTGCGCTCTTATTGGGCTTGGTTTTGTGATTGAGGCATCATTGTCCAATCAGATTCAGATGTAAAGATGGTTGAAAGTCATTTCTTGTCACTTGAGCGTCGCAAACATTGTGGGAATGTTGAGTTTCATGTGCAGTTTTCTGCTTATCTGTCTACACATCTATCTGTCGATCTACACAGATACAAAGTTTTTTTTTTATTAAGGTTTTACTGACTTTCCTCTTTCGTCTGCCAGGTTTCCTTGCGCAAGCAAGAAATCGCAGACCGCCTCAACGCCTGGACCATCTTCAACGACAAGAACAAGGAGTTCTGTGATTGGCTGACTCAGATGGAGAACAAGGTGTGCCACAGCGGGGACCTGAGCATCGAGGAAATGGTGGAGAAGCTGAAGAAGGTACAGGATCTAGGGACTCTTGATATGTATGAATATAGGGTTTTTCCTAGGTTTTCATGTGATGGACTCAGAAACGGATACTCACTAGGACTCTATCTCATATCAGAGATGAGAAGATTGTTTTCGGGGTAGTTTTCTACAACTGTCCACACAGTATATAAAGATGTACTGGTTAGGGGGACACTACTTTTTGCAATTCATTGGTGAAATTGAACTTTTTCCAAATGTTCCTACCTTCAAATACTGCTGCTGAATTACACTTTTCATCGTAGGTCTAAATCCCGCTGGTATCCTCCAGAATACACTTATTACACAGGACACCACTTGCACAGTATTCCTCTTAAATAACACAGCGTGTAATGCCCGCAGTTAACCCACGAGTTAGGGGATGGGTAGCCCTCATGCGGAGCCTGATTAAAATCCATACATGAGCAACATGCATTATGCTATTTATAACAGATGGTGGCCTGGAATGGAATGGCTGAGCGCCCTTTGTTCGCACACAACAGTTGTCCTCTCGGTGACTGAAATCCTTTTGTACCTTCCCCGACCCATCGTGGCGCCTCCTCATTCAGTTAACAAGATGATACTAGGTTTGAACATTGTAGGAATGGAAGTTTTTGACCGTTAGATGAAATGAGGAAATTAGAGGCACGTGGTGATAGTACTGTTAAATTATTGAAAGAGCTGGAAGCGGAACTTCCCAGTGACAAGTGATTGCTCCTGGCCATGGAAACAAAACCCATGTATTTTAGTATAAAACAGAAATACATACAAGAATCCATAGAGACGAGCTTTAAATTTAATGTCCATCGGATATATGCAGTTTTCTGAGGTTTTTCCTGCTTTTTCCACAAGACGTGATGTGTGAAGCAGCGAGATCTTACCATGCCATGTCTCCACAGGACTGCATGGAGGAAATCAACCTGTTCAGTGAGAACAAGAGCCACCTGAAGAAGCTGGGCGAGCAGCTGCTGCTGGCCAGCGACGAGGCCAAGCAGACCCAGGTCCGAGGCTCGTTGCAGGAGGTCAACCAGCGCTGGCAAAACCTCTTCCACCACATCGAGGCCAGGTGAGGGGCGGCAACAGCTGTCACAGAAGCTAGACAGAGGGGTTTGAAGACCAGCTAATGTGTATTTGTGTCAATGACACACTTTCCAGGAGACACAGAGGGAGGGCAAAAAAATACTGGAAAATATTGAATGTGTAAACCAAAAGTGTGTGGATTCCATTCTATGAGGAGTAAAATGGTGGTTATATTAAAAAATCATAGTGTGTGTGTGTGGACGGTTATTCGTTTTTTCTGAATAGCACACACTCAATTCAGCTGACTACTCTCCTCCCGCTCAAGCACCTTTTCTCAGCAAAGCCACTCTGCATTAAAAACCATAATTAAGGACTGATGGGCTTTAACAGGGAGCCTGTAATTAAACAATAGCTCTAATGCGAAACCATCCACCTGCTGTTTTGTATCCCTGCAGCTGACAGGAATACATGCCTTCTAATGTACAGACTGTAGAGGTTTAACCCCTGTGATGAACAGTTACCCCCCCTCCCCCTTCCTCCCCACCAAACAGATGGACAGCCCAGTAGAAAAGCAGGAGATACAGACCCCTAACCCTGCACAACCAACCCCAGCACCATGGAAAAAAAAAAGCTGTGCTTAAGTCTCAGACAGTACCATATGTCCCCGTGTCCACACTGTGACTACCCCTCCCTCTTTCTGGTCCGTCAGAGTGGGACGATTTCAGCGAGGCAGGGCGGGTTAGCGTGGAGGGGTGGGGGGTCAGGGGGGGCTGGTCTGTCGGCATGCATTAATCACCAAATCCGCAAAGTGAGTTCCCCTCAAAGATTCCATGAGCAGATTTCAAGGGGCTTGACCCCATGTAGGCAAGATGTGGAATAACGTGACCACGATGGAGTAGCGTTGTTCGGTCAATAAGTTGGTTACAGTTTCTCTTTGAAAGTTCCTTTCGAGTCAGTAAACCAAAATGTATGTACGCTGTTTAATAATTAAAGCTGCAGGTGTTGATTTATGGCCACAAGGAGGCGCAAAATCTCCAAAATTAGCTCAGAGACCCTGCTCAGACATATCATCACCTTTTTAAAGTTGCTAGGGCTGATGCGTTAGCAAAAATTGCCACGAGGGGCCACTTCAACATTACGCAGTAATTCAATTTAAACGTTGATATAAAAATAGCGCAGCGTGGAGCTTTAAGTATCGTATACGCCAAGATGTTCATTCATTTGACTCTTTAAAGAGAAAGCTAGGAATCTCTCCCAGTTGAGAGTGTTTGCCTGAACGTATGGCAGCCATTGATTTATTATAATTTTAATAAGCTTTTGTCTTAGAGTGAACCTAATCCAGTAGATCTGGGGTAAATCCATACCAGGCATAGGCACGAGAACAAAAAAACATGTACTCGTTACTGTATGTAGCGAAGCTGTAGTAGTGCAGTAACTCAAAGCGCAATACTGGAGGAAACACATCTACAGAAAAGGGCCTCCTAATTACGGCACAGGAGTAAATGTCAGTTGGAGTTTAATCAGCGAGTAACTCCGAAGCCTCCTGTGGTCAGCTGCTCTTTAGCTTGGTCCTCCAACCATATATCCGCACTTATCCCCCTGCTCCTTTCTGCCGCGTCCTCTCCATCCGCTCTTCCTCGGCATGGACCCCTGACTGGGTTTTGTGTCTTTGTTCGGCCTCCACATGAAGCTGCTGGTCTTTGTCAGGCTGTCAGAGGTGGAGGGGGAGTGAAAGGAAGGCAGAGACAATCTAGCTGAGTAGGATGGCCGTATCTGAGGAGGGGAAGACCATTTCCCGGACAGAATTTACAGTGACTGTGTAACATCTTCATTATGCGGCCATAAATATGGAGCCACGCAAACTATACACACAAACTTCCACCTAGTACATACTGTACTTTATTCCTGAACTTTGCCCTAGAGATTGCAGTCATTTGAATATTATAATTAGTGAGATTTTGTACATATGCCAGCACCATAGGCTTTTTCAACCCTCTAACGTTTGTGTTTTCTCTCTACAAACCCCTTCTTTCATTTAACGAACCTCTGAGGGCATGATTGTTTTAAAGTCGTCTGAAAGCAGGCGGCCATATTTGTAACTCAAACTACATAAAGTAGTCTAAAGTCAGCAAAGTAATCAGGAACGATCTGATCAAGAGGAAAAAATCAGACTGAGTAAATTTCAATATTTCACCCCTCGATACTCAGCCAACAGGCCTGAACTCGGACCTGTAGTACCGATACCGATACCAATCTCTAGATCTGGATATTGTCTGGAATTTCTTTGCAGATCCCAGGCAGTACCAGAGTGTTTGACCACAGTGTAACTCTTTTAAATGAACATACTTTGGAGAAAGTTTGATGTTAGCATTTATCTCAAACTAAGGCCTCAGAGAGGCTTCATTACCAAATTAAACCAAACCACGAGCATGAACCTGCGGTACAATAGCATACGCCGCTAGCCGCCGGTTTGGGACAGTTTTTATTTTCAGTGCTTGGAACGCATTTCGGCCAGAACTCAAAAGTTCGAAAAAACCAGAAACGAAAAAAAAAAACAAAAAACTTCGGCCGGCTCGCATAAGAACAGATCTATAAAAAGGGCTCTCGACCATGCACATACACACTCGTCCCCATGTCTGGCGCTCGAGGGGACCCTTCACGCATTCGCTCCCCCTCACCGCCGTTTTCAGCCCTTATTATTTTGGCGGAGGACGTCGCCGTCTCTCAGGCCTGACGGGCTGTTGGACCTGGACAGGAGAGGAAGGATCAGCTGGGGAAATTAACTCAAAGTCCCGAATGGGGCACACTTTCAGAGGCTTTAAGCCTCTGAAGAGAGCTTTTATTGTCCCGAGCGTTGCTATGACACCAGCCATTGTGGCACGACGTGTGTGTGTGTGTGTGTGTGTGTGTGTGTGTGTGTGTGTGTGTGTGTGTATGTGTGTCAACAAGGAGGTCAGTTGCCATGGAGACTTTGGAAGTTCTAGCATAAGATACCTGATATATTAGTGAAGAGCCGAGTTTCTTTCTTTTGTCTTTCTTTCTGCCTCTTTCTACTTTTTTCTTTTTTATCTTCTTATCGACTTTTTTGTCTCTTTCTCACATTTGTTACTCTTTTCTTTTGTTTGTCTTTTTTTCTCCCCGTTTCTTTTTTTTTCTTTGTTTTTCTTTCATATTTTTCTTTCTCCAATTCTGTCCTTGTATGTTTTTTCTATTTTCTGTCTTAATATTGTTTTTTTGATTTTTCTTTTAATGTCCATTTTCTTTTTTTTTCTGTCAGTATTTCTTTTTTTATTTTGTCCTTCTTTAATTAATCTCATACACAAAGGAGAGATATGTTAAACCAGATTTAAGCACTATCTCTTCTTTTTTTCTTTTCTTTCCTTCTGTCTTTCCATTTTCCATAAGTTGTTAGAAAAAAAAAACCATCACATCGGATCAGTGGTTCCCAACCTGAAGTTTGTGACCCCAAATAGATTAAATCTGAGGAGTCAACAGTATAGAAAGGCTGAAAAAAACAACTCCTTGCCTTCAAAAACTCAGATGTTCATCTAATCTTTTTTCGTGATTTACTCAATAAATCTTTCCCTCCACAGCACAAAAAAAAAGTAATTCAATCCCTTTCTGGTTGAGCTGATAATAAACCATAGACATTTACAGCTTGACAATGGGTCGCAAGGAGAAATTAATTGTTTTAATGGTTCACAAGCCGATAACAACGGGAGCCACCCTGTTAGACGTTGTTAAATGTTTATAGATGTTTCTCACAGTCCAGATTGCTGATTTGAATCGGGATTACTGAATCTGAAATTAGGATTATACACTTTACACACCAGTATGTGTTGTGTTGTCTGTGCGTGTGTGTGTGTGTGTGTGTGTGTGTGTGTGTGTGTGTGTGTGTGTGTGTTTGCTATGCAGGGTGAAGAAGCTGAAGGAGACACTGGTGACGATGCAGCAGTTGGATAAGAACATGAGTAACCTCCGCTCCTGGCTTTACCGGATCGAGGCCGAGTTGTCCCGGCCAATCACGTACAGCGTCTGTCACCACCAGGAGATCCAGAGGAGGCTGGCAGAGCAGCAGGTGGGCAGGCAGACAGGCAGAGAGACAGACAGGCAGGCAGGCAGGGAGACAGGCTGGGAGACAGGCAGGCAGGCAGAGACACAGACAGACAGACAGGCAGGGAGACAGACAGGCAGGCAGAGAGACAGACAGACACAAATTTGCAGCAATGATGTCGTTTACACTTGGATCAACACTTCATATTGTGCTGTTTTCGATAACATGGACAATCCCACTGTTTTAATTGTCCTCCTTTCTTGTCCTTTTGTTTTTTTGTGCCTTTTTAGATTGTTTCTCAGTGTTTCTTCTTTTATGTTTCACTCTTCCTTCTATTTCAGATTTTTTTTTTCCAGTTGTTCCTTCTATCATCTGTATTTCTGCTTTGTCTTTATTATACATGTCATCTGGTTTTCTTTTCATATTTCTTTCCTCCCAATTTTTTTATTCCTCTGGTCCCCCGTCACTCCCTCTCACTCTTTGTCTCTGTTTATGTTTAATAATTTATGACCGTCCTTTGTTTAATTCTTGGGGGGCGGTGGTCTCCCTGTCGTCCGTCTGTGGGCCGATGTTTAATACATGACCCTACCTGGTATGGGGACTGCCGTGATGCCTGTCCTCATGCCTGTCCATCTTGTGCGTGTCCAGGAGCTGCAGAGGGACATCGAGCAGCACACGGAGGGCGTCGCGTCGGTGCTCAGTCTGTGTGATGTCCTGCTGCGGGATGAGGACGCTGCCGGTGGCGCCGAGGCGGAGAGCGACTCCCTGCAGGAAACCAGCCGCAGCCTGGACCAGCGCTGGAGGACCATCTGTGCCATGGCTCTGGACCGAAGGCTCAGGTAGGAGCTGAAGCACACGTGCATGCATCAGTTCGCATCTAAGACGACAGGAGAGCTTTACTCCTGGGTTTTATTTCTGTTCCTATAACTTCTGGAGCTCTTGAATGCATCACAGTTGCCCAGCTGATAGGAAAAAATTTCCTGATTGATGAGAGTAGCATTCATCGACTCCGGTGTGATGCCTCCCTGCAGGATCGAGGAGACGTGGAGACTCTGGTGCAAGTTCCTCGACGACTACTCACGATTTGAGGACTGGCTCAAGATGGCGGAGCGCACCGCTGCCAACCCCAACTCTGCCGATGTCCTTTACACCACTGCCAAAGAGGAGCTCAAGAAGTTCGAGGTCAGCTGTGATGTTTGTTTTGTTTGTTTGTTTCTCACAGTGATATATTCTAATGTTCTATATCACATTTGCTTTTACAAAATCAAAAACTATAGAAAAAGTATCCACTGAAGACAAACTTTCACTCTGACCAAAAAATGTCACTGATATCTTTTACCTTTCTACAATATTTATTTTGATTTCTGTTAAATTTGGGGGAAAAAAAGAAGAAGTTTGGTTCTACTCCTCTATTCTCTATTTTATAAACAAATTGAAAAAAAAATACACTTTTAAGGTAAATAAAATCATTATTTTACATTTGAGCTGAAACTAATGATTTTTTCATCATTGATTCTGATTATTTCTTTCTTATTTTCTCATTTATTTATTAAATTGTTTATTTAAAAAAAAAAACATGATGGGAAAAATGCCCACCATTATTCACCAGAACCCAAGTGGACATATTTAAAATGTTTATTTTGTCTTTCAACAATAAAAAAAAACCCAACATTGCAAAGTGTACTTTCATAGAAAACCAGCAACTTTTGAAGCTCCAAATATTGAATTTTTGGCTTTTTTTCTTTAAAAATGAACTAAATACTGGGAAAAAAACTTATGTCACATCATAAACCTTTGTGTCCTCACAATGAGTTGCTACATGGAGCAATGATTTCTATGTTTGCCCCAAAATCCACCGTTCACCCTTATTCCGCTCTTCCTTTTCAGGGTTTCCAGAGGCAGGTCCACGAGCGACTGACCCAGCTGGAACTGGTCAACAACCAGTACCGCCGCCTGGCCCGGGAGAACCGCACCGACCGGTCCAGCCAGATGAAAGCCACGGTCCACGAGGGCAACCGGCGCTGGGACACGCTGCACCGGCGGGTAGCTGCCATCCTGCGCAGGCTCAAGGTACAGCACCGCGAGGCGGAGTAGCACAAACGTATGGGACGAAGCATCCGACCAGCTGAGAGGAGAAAGAGTCGTCGCCACATACGCACACACACATGCGCACACACACACACACACACACACACACACACACACACACACACACGCCTCGGTTGCTTTTCCCCATCTAACACTTCTGTCTTATACAACTGTACATGCACCTGCATCTGCACCTCCATGTGCAAAATTAGCATCACGCATGCGGCTGAATATCCCATTGTCAGGTGAATCAGTGGTAATGTGTTTGCCGTGTTCTCCTCTGTCACATCTAAGTAACGAGCACATGAGTTTGCCCTAATGATGCTGTTTTGACATTAAACGAAGCAGAGAGCAGTTTGAAATATTGATGGTGTGATCAGCGATGTAGAAAGGCCGACTTGCTTCCTCTCTCCCCTCTCCTCATTCCACCCTCACTTTCTCCCCCAGTATTTTACCGGCCAGAGGGAGGAATTCGAAGGCACCAGGGAGAGCATGCTGGTGTGGCTGACCGAGCTGGACCTGCAGCTCACCAACGTCGAGCACTTTTCAGAGAGCGACGTCCATCACAAGATGCAGCAGCTCAATGTCAGGACCCGGGTTCACAGACCAGACACTTAATTTTGATTTTGCAGGACACAAACTGCAGTTCATGCTCACTCTCAATTTTTCATTTACCAGTGTTACTAACAGCCGTGTTTGGTTTTCTCCCGCAGAGCTTCCAGAGGGAGATCAGGCTGAACACGGAACGCATTGACGGGCTGATAGTGTTCGGGGAGCGTCTGATCCAGAGGAGCGCGCCGCAGGACGCGGCGCTGATAGAGGAGGAGCTCGTGGAGCTGCACACCTACTGCCAGGAGGTGTTCAGCAGGCTGGACCGCTTCCACCAGCGCCTCAGCCAGCCCACGGTGAGCCGGAGCGCGCACACACAAACACACACCGACACACCACACACATTTCTGTTTTTTCCATTTCTTAAGTTATTTGACAGACTTTTTTCTTCCTTTTGTGATTCTTTTATCGATTTCCATATATCAGAAACACATTTCCATTCACTGTTCTGTGGGTTGCAAGTGAGATTAAGCAGGGAGTCTCGCCACACGGGTCCGTAAAAAAATGTCATCACACGCTCATACTCACACCTGGACAAACACCTGTCATTTCTCTGCCTTAGCCCCCGGAAGAACCCGAGCTCTCTGGCACCAGCTTCTCCGTGAACCCAGGCTCGGAGCCCATCGGCCGGACGCTGCTCAGGCGGAGCCAGGGGAGCCTCCCGCCCACACCCACCCGCCTGCCGGCCCGTCCGCTGGGGCGTTCTGGGCGGGAGACCCCGGACTCCCTGCACCTGGAGTGGGACCCCAGCGTGGACGTAGGGCGTTCGACGTCGCATGAAGACTTACTATCAGGTACATTCAAATATAGATATATGGTGTCTGAGAGCAGAGGTTCACATACTTTTCACATTCCCTAGTTTTGTTTTGCTCGTTTTGCTGTCAGTGTTTCAGATGTCAAAGTCAAGCTCAAGATCATGAAAACAAGTTTCTATCTTTGCCACCTTGAAACTTCAGTTTGTACAGGTGTTAAAAATTACTTCCTATATCCTGGAGTCACAAAATGCCACAAAGTTCCTGAGTTTATCAAATGATAACAGCCTCCTCACTGGGAAGGCACAGCAGGGTCTCGACTTCCTGTTCCATAAATCCTCTCGCAGCTCTTCATGGGGAAAATAAATTTCCTGTAGATATCTCCAATGGCTCGTGTGTCACTCGTGTCTATTCGCTCGTCGCGCTGCTGACGGATGCTTTGCTTCTTGTAACTGTGCTTTGGAAAATCTTTTCATGCCAAAGCAAACTTTTTTTAGATTTTTTTTTCTTTCTTTCTTTCTTTCTTTCTTTGACACACGTTTTTTTAAAAAGTAATTCCTCATTTTAGAAATATTTTTGTCTGATATAAAAAAAAAAAAAAAAAATTACACTCACTGTCTCATGGGGGGGATTTAATTAAATGGTCAGAAACCTCTCAACTTCAAGTTCTGGTTGGATTTTTTGTTCACTAATATTTTCCTGCAAATTAGAAATTTTAAGGTGTTGCACACTGATGTGACACTGTCCAGACCAAAGAAATGGGGGCATTTCTCATGTCTGGGACCTTTTTTATTTTAATCAGATTTTGCCAGATTTACTTTTTTAAATTTTTCCATATATAAAGAACTTGCATGTTTCTGTTCCTGTGTTTTTAACACCACCAAACCTGTTTTGTGTTCAATTCTGTCGCTTCTCTCATGAACTTTCATCCTCCTCCAACATCCTCTTTTATCCTCTACATGTGTTTTTAATTCTACACCTCCTCAGAATTTTTTTTTACCACTTTCTTTCACTCTTTTCTATTGTTTTTTTATGTCTCTATGGTGTGTGAAATCTCCTGCTCTTTAAGTAACCTCTAATAATACTGTAATAACTAGAATGGCAATCAGAGCGAAGACCAAGGTCAAACAACATACACCAGACTTCAGGGAAAAAAAGTCAAATTCATAGTAAATGCAATGGATATGTGCCAAAATTCAATGGGTTCTTCCCTGGCCCGTGCCGTGACCCTCAACCAAGTTTGGTGCAAATTGGTTCGGTACTTTTTGCGTAATCCTGTGGACAAATAAACAGACAAACCGACGAACAGACCAACATCAGATGACATTTGAGGAGAAGCTGACTTTGTTGTTTTACTGCACAGAACAACGGAACCTTTGCCTTTTTTTTGCAGTTGTGATTTGTTCTCGCGGCTGCTTTCGTTGCTTGAGGCCTGGCGCCTTACGGCTTTCAGCTTTCCAGTTTTCTCTGCTAGTACCTCGGTGCCGTTCGTCTGCCTGAGCACATGAAATACAGCGCCGAGTAAACGCAACAGCACAGATAAAGAAACTTTTCAATTTCCCAGGGTGGGGTGATTTACGCCAGGGTGGCATCATTACTCGGCTTGATTTGTGAGTAGTTTTAGATGAATTTCAGTCTGAAGTAAAGTCGGGTTTCGCAACTTGTGGATTATTTCAGCATCTGCATGTTTTCCTCTGTTGCCTCTATTGAGTTGACATCAGTAAATTATGCCAAGAGAAGAGCATGAGTAATTTTTGATAACGTTTCCAAATTGAAAGGACACACCAAGAAATTTACTGTTTTTGGTAACATATCTTAAAGCTCCCACCTGGAATAATTCAGCCGAGTGATGATTTGTGGTCAGTCAACAAATTTACGGCGTTCAGTCTCAGTGCGCCTGAATTAGAAACCCTTCGCAGGAAATGCTGTTAGAAGAAGGGACTTTGACATAGCTTAGGGTGTTGTGCAATAAAGCCTGTGGTCTCACACTGTTTTTTATTTTCGTATCTCAGACCCAAGCATGTCCATGGTCGTACACGAGTCTCCGGCAGACCCAGGAACGCTGCCGTTCCTGCTGCCCCCGGAAGGCCTCGCGGAGGCTGCACCGCCCCTCACCAGCACGCCCCTCAAGCAGGGCTATGTAAGTTTGCGCTTGAACTAACGGCGACTAACCGCTTGGATATGAAAGTAAAAAAATGTCACAAAACCATTGCGCCGTCGTCAGTTTGCTGCTCTGGCTGTGTGCATCCAGGGCAATGGAAGCGACCCGCCGGTCCTGGACGACGAGGAGCCGCTGACGGAGCCCGGTCTGGCAGGACTAACCGCCCTAGAGAAACGGTTAGGTGAGAAACGCCCGCACACGTAATACGATTAAGGACTTGATGGTCGCCGTGATGGATCAAACAAAGTTAAGCGAGTCCCAAGACCGTGGCAGACTTGCCATATTAATGTGATGTGTAATCAATGGGATCAATCATGCAAAACCACTAGTATGACATTTGACAAATAATGACCATTAGACATTTGACAGGACACAGGCTAATAAAGCATCAACAGTTGAGATCATATGCTCCTCACATTAAAGGGACACTTTCACCTCCATCCCACGGTTGTGTTCGGGTGAAAAGTCGTCCATCAACCGGCCTTTTTTGTTTACTGCCTTTTTAGTTTGGTATAGTTAATGTGAAATCTGAAAATGGCGACTTTCTTTTAGCAAAAATAAAATGCAAACAAATTCCACTGTCAAATGAAAATAGACAGTTCTTCAGTAGATGTTTGTGCCCACTCAGGTGTGATCCAGCGCTGGGAGCTCCAGATCAAGCCCCAGTGTCCCGCGTCCGACCTGGACGACATCACCTCCTGGTTGGAGACCGTGATCCCGGAGCTGGAGCGCCTCCACCTGTCCGACCCGCCGGCGAGCATCAAGGACATGGAGGCCAGGGCCAAGGAGCTGAAGGTAAACGTCTTGACTCCTCAATACGAACAGATCTGATGTAACGCGCCCAGTTTGCCTGACGCGTGTCCGTGGGTATTCCCTTCGCAGCGGATGCAGCGCATGTTTATTTACTACATGTCTGTCATGCTGTCCGTCAACCTGCGGGGCGAGGAGACCCCGGAGCTACGACGGCGACAGGCGAGCATGAACAGACACTGGAGCCGAGCGTGCACAGGCCTCCAGCGGTGGGAAGAAAGTCTGAGGGAGAATCTGATGCGATGCCAGGTGAGAAGAAATGTCTGAGCTTTGATGGAGCACAAGCAAGACAGCCGCAAGCCTCGAATTAGAATTAGAATGAGGAAAATCTATTGGTCCTACTCTGCTTTTTAAGAAGGCAGATGTCCCTTTATCTTAAATGGAGCTACTGTGTGAATTCATTGCTTCTCTATTTATTTATTTATTTGTTGTTATTCATTCAGTCGCGTTAGGGAAAATGGCAACGAAGGGATGGGAGACCGAGAGCTGGTCAAAAGTAAAACAGCAGTAAATCCTAAACCGATGCTGCTGACAGCGTTTGAATTTCATTCACGTGGCTGGCAGACATTTTTTTAAGTGGCTTTGCCATGAATTACTTAAATTCTGCCAAAAAGAAGCGTTGACATGTTGATGGGGTTCACAGCGTGAGGACTCTGAAGCATTTCACCCTGTGTGCAATAAAAGTGTTGGCTCTTTGCAGCTAGAGGAACGGAAAAGCTACACTGAAAGAGTACTTCAAGATTATATTGTGATGAAACTTAATGGAAAATGTTCATTGGTTTAGCAGTAGCCCTCTTTGGTCGAACTTCACCGCATCGGTTTTAATGCAGACAGCAGCAGCTCCATCAGTGACTCTACCTGAATGAACATTGAGCTAACTCACGTTTCAGCATTGAAACTGAACGAAAACTAACAAGATTTCCAGCTGTAAGGAACGACCCTTTAACCCTTCTCCGTACAGGAGTTTCACGAAAGCCTCCACTCTCTGTTGCTGTGGCTGGACCGAGCGGAGAGCAGACGCCACGCTGTGGACATCGGTCGCCCGGACACGCCAGCCCGAGACCTGGGCCGGCACCGTAGCACCCTCGCTGTGAGTTTGTGGGGTCGGCACCCGTGGGACAGCAAAGCTTAGTTGATTGATAAAAAATGTCTTTGACTTCATTCATTCTTACGATGTGAAACCGCGGTCATCACCGTGTCCCCAGGACCTGCAGGAGGAGCTGCGGGCCAGGCAGGCCGAGCAGGCCTCGCTCCAGGCTCTGTGGTCTCAGCTCCGGCCCGAGCACAGGTCCGAGGAGAGCGACGAGGCCCAGGAGAAGCTCCACGTCTCGGGCAGCAAGCTCAGGTTGCTCCTGAGGGACGTGGACCAGGACCTGAGCGTCCTGCAGCAGCGACTGGTAGCCGTCAATCTATTACATTTTGAACTTTTTTTTTGTCCTGAAATTGCAGATAAAGTATTTTTACAGATTTCTAATTTTGAATTTTAATTACGCCTTAAAATGAAACTGTTTTTTTAAATGGATACTACACCCTAGTTTTACACTCCTGAATAATTCTTAAACAAAAAGAAAAAAAACACCAGGCTCCATATGTGTGAGAGGTTTAACCAGATTTTGCTGTCGTTTCTCTTGACTTGTTTTCAATTCAGGGCAATGAACCTGTCGAGGGCCAAGGCTCCTCTGCAGATCCTTCTCAGGAGGCCACACATCTTAACAACAGCCGCTCTGCTCCAAGGTATAAAGACTGACACTGATAATTTCCCCTTGATGTGGTTCTGTGATTTGTGGAGGAAAAGTCCGTCCAGACTCTCCTCATTTTGTCGTCTTCTCAGTTAACGCCGCGTGTATTTTATATGTGTTCCTTTGACGCCTTTCACCAGGAGGGAATCGTCGCCGCCTCGGTCCTTCTTCTCGCGGGTCCTACGCGCCGCCTTCCCCCTCCAGCTCCTGCTGTTGCTCCTCGTGCTGCTCCCGTGTCTGATTCCCTTGTCGGAGAACGACCACAGCTGCACCGTGGCCAACAACTTCGCCCGCTCCTTCTACCCCATGCTACATTACACCGACGGCCCCCCACCCACCTAAACATTGATGTCACTGGGGGGAGTTGAAGAGACATTTCGCATTTTTATAAAAATATCACGCTAGGAAACAAGCAAAGTGATGATAAGTCACACTGATCGATTTGTTTTCTCCAAAATTGTATTATAGAGTCTATTTTTAAAGATTTGAACTTTAAAGAGAGGAACAAAAAGCCTACCATTTCAATTGGGGGGAAAAAAAAAGTGCCACACGTGAACAAAAAAATGTTCATATTCAAGTTTAATATCGCAAAGATCTCGACACCGTCCATGAAAATCACTGCAGCTTCGTGACTTGTGACTGCAGAAGGCTGCGTTTAGTGGATTTTCACGAACAAGTTGTCAGCTTTGATCCTTTCAGATTTTCCTTTATTCGACAACTTTACAATTAATCACTGGGTTCAGTGTTTATGTCTTTAACATGTTTATATAAAGACGTCACTACTATCAAGGTCTAGACTGTAGTTAATTTCACGAACTGTTGACATTTCCTTTTATCTAACCTTAGCTGCTTGAACTATACAAAAAAAAAAAGTATATTTTTAAAAATGAAACACTGGTTAATTTGAATATTTTCTATAATGATGATGATATTCTAAAATGCCAAAAGTACAAAAATTATAGCAGTTTTTATACACATACTTATACATCCATTTTTTTAGATGGTGTTTGTCTTGAGTAGATTGTGAGCAGACGTTTTCTTCCTCCTTGTGCACTGATGAAACCCTTTAGATTTAGCAGGATGATATTTATGTACAGAATGTGATAATATAATGAATATTTATAACATCAAAAGTTTGATTTATGCTCTTTATGATTTTCTGGTAGTAAACACTGATTGTCTTAAATTCATTTGCTCAAAGCATTTTTTTTTTTTTTTGCCCACTTTGTCAAAGTCTTGATAACAAACAAACAAATGTAGATTTCAACGAAACCGTTGCTTTGGTAAGTGATGAGGCCTTTTAAAAATTTCCTACCATAAAACGCTGAGACACAGCTACATTTTAGTGGTGAAATCACCTTTTTAAAGCCCCCAAAAGTCGACTTAAAGAAATTTTCATTTTCATTATTCAGGGGAGTCTGGTAACAGGTTAAATCCTGAATCTGATTATGTTCCAAAAGTGAAAAGGTTGCAGTTTTTCAATCCTTTTGATCACAGTCATGACCCTGATCTACTTGAAAGGAAATACTGAAGTGCAATAGCTACAAATCCAGTTGTAAGTTTCTCTGCCAAACCTTACTTGTTTTTTTTTTTTTTAGGCCTGTTCCAATACCTTTTTTTGTGGAAAACTATTTCAAGCCAAACTCAGCATGTATCCAGAGGTAATATTAACCTACTCGACTAAAAACAAACCGGAAAATGAACCTAGAAGTGAGATGACTTTTGAGGGGTTCAAGTGAGCAAACCCTGGACAGGTCTGCTTCACTGCCAACCTTCACTGATCACTGAAATCATGGCTAAAAGCTCTCAAAAAGCCAGTAAGTCGACCTTGAGAGGAGCATACGACCATCTGCAACTAAGGTTTAGTGTTATTCTCATTCAGTTGAGAAAAATAAAAAATTCCCGATATCACGATATCATGATAACCTGAAGCACAAGTCGTCAAATGTCTTGTTTTGTCTCAACAACATATCAAAACCCCAAATTAGTCAATATACAGCAATGGAAGACCAAGAAAAAGCAGTGAATTTTCCACACTTAGGAAGCTGGAACCATCAAAGAATATTTGGCATTTTTGCCTTAAAAAATGAATAAGATTTATCAAATATCAAAATTGTTCTTTTTTTTTTTGGAACTATTAAATTGATTTATCAACTAACAATCCCAGCTCCAATAAGCATGACATAAACAAAAAATACTAAATGATATTTTTTTCCTCAATTTTGGTTGTGATAAGTGAGGATTTACATCCTTTTAAAATGGCCTCTATAAACCGCAATGCCACATTTGCATAGGTACAATGTTTTTGCTTTATTTCATGGTGTGAACCAGAGTGAATAGATTAACATGAACATCCAACAGGGGCAAATGAAAACCGGCAGCCAGATCGCAGCCTTGAAACCCCTCTGTTATCGATGATGTGCAAGTTTATGAACATACAGATGATGATGATGATGAAGATTATTGACAGAAAAACCAGCGACCACTTATAGTTTTATTTGTTTACACATTTATTATTAAAGGTTTTCAGGAGAAGTGAAGAAGGTATGAGATTCTTTTCTAGGGACATGAAGAAAACTAAGTACATGTCCACAGTGATAAAACATGGATAGAAGCTGTACAGAAGTCTAGAGGACGTTTATTTTTTATTTCGTTTTTGTCTTTTTTTCTTTACAAAGTCTACATATGGTGAACAGCCATTATTCTTAAAGTGATTCCGATTGTCAAAGCAGCGTCATGACTTCACACACAATAGCTACCAGGATCTTTTCTTTTTCCTGTAAGCAAAAACCTTGAGAGATGTGAGTGCAAAGTTGTCATAAGAGCAATAGTGGTTAGGATTCTTCACAGGAAAGAGGTGAGACGTCTTAGACAGAAGAGCCAGGACTGAACAGCGACAACAAGCATTTAAATCATCTGGTGTTAACACGTGATGCAAAGCGGCCTCTAGTGGTCAACCAAAGGTTTGCAGTGACAAAATGACAGCTGGAACAGCCAAAAAAAAAAAAAACATTTAAAAAAATTAAAATTAAAAAAAAAAAAAAAATCTTAATTACACATCAGCTGTCTCAACTTCACAGATTATTTCTGACGGAAAGATAACCGGCAAAACTGCTTTATTTTCTGTTTCGATGTTGTCCGTTTGTTAGCTAAAGTAGCTAACAAGCTAAGTTTGAAAATCTCTCAGTGGCCTCACTGTTTAGCTCATGTTTATCTTTTAGACTGTAGTTTATATATATATATATATATATATATATATATATATATATATATATATATATATATATAGTTTAATTAACACCTCTCAGAAAGTTCTTACAAAAACTGATCTGATGCTGATAAGCTTCGTAAAGGAAGAATTGGTGGCAGGTCTGTTGCACTGGGTGGCCTCAGTGGTCAGGGCATGAATATCAACAGGACAGGCTACTTCATCAGAACTTGTAAAGCAGTGAGTTAGTTGTCTCACCGTATATTCATCATTCCCAACCGATCTGTGCCCTATGCTACCACAGGGGCTGCTCCTTTCTCCAGACTTGACCCTGAACCCTGGGCTGACTCCCCCTGGAGCCGGGCACTTCAGACGTGCTGGTTTTGGAACCGGTGATGAGGAGCAACTTCGATCCGATCTGAGTTTGTTCACCAGCGTTGTTCTAGGTGTTCTAGTACTGACTAATCCACCTGAATGTGAAGGCAAAGACTGAACCTCTGAGATATGACTCATTCGAACTAGAGGTTACATGAGTGAAGACAGTCTTAAAAAAAAAAAAAAAGAAGATCTAAAATCTAACCCCCTATATGGATACCATTTGCTCTTCCTCGCCTGAAGGCAGCCTCTGCACAAGTGAGCTTTTACAGGCGCTTTGACGTGACTTTAACGAAGGAAAACGAAGCGGCGTCTCTTACAGTCCCCCCAGACTTGAAAGGAGGGGAGACGACCGGGAGATAATACTTCTGCTGAGGGAAACCTGCCGGTGAGCAGGTGAAGATTTGCAGCATTAACTGTCACTTTGAACATTACCGAGTTTCCCCTCAACCCAGATTTACTAAACTCGTCGTTTTCACCAAAGTGTAGTTCACAAGTACACAGGCATTTTTTCAAAATGTAGATTTTTTTTTGTTTTTATGCTTTTCTCCACACACACACACACACACACACACACACACACACACACACACACCTCATATTGGGGGTCACTGAAAACAGACCTTTTTAAAAACTCCTTCCCAGGTGCAGATGTTGAGAACCTCTGTCCTCAATGCTGATATGTGGATGGAGAAAGCTTAAGTTTCTGGCTTGTTTCATCAGACTCAGCGTTTACATGAGTCCACACCGACGATCTCCTACCAGATGACAGCCTTCAGAAACCGGTAATAACAATCTCAGGCTCCTGATTCATTTCATGAATGACAGGATTTTTCTTTTTTTTTATTTTTAAGAAGGAAGGAGGAAATCTCCTATTTTAATAAATACCCTTGTTTGGGAGGTCCAGACCTAAACCCACTTTCTGGAACAGACTCCTGGTTGTTGGACCTTCAGGACAGTACCAGCAAGGGACGATAGGAGGTTAAGATACTGTACGCACTGCAATTAAACAGTTGTTGTTTTTATTATTTTTTTTTATAGAGCTTTAATTTCCTGCCCGAATCTCATTTTCTTGTGAAGCCGTAGCTTTGTAATCTCTGGTAATAACATCTTACTGTAGCAGACGAAATTCACCGTCTCGCCTTGGCACAATAAGTGGTTCATTATCTGGCACAAGATTCCCTTCTAAGTCCAAGAGAACCGTGGCAGAATCATCTAAGTAAAGCGGTGGTGCAACCGGTCATATTAAAACAATTTCTTCATCATTCCACTTTGGCTTTTTCAAAAAATGGCACATTCGGTTTGTCCACCAAAGCCCTAACTTGTGACTCAAGACACTCGCCAGAAATAGTGTTGAGTGTGTCAGAGCTTTAAGAAACGCGGACGACAGGTCGGAGAACCCGGCGCTCTGTGGACGGCTCCAATAAACGTCCCGTCCGTCCCGTGGACGAGTTCTGTACAAGCCAGTGAAAATCATTTGTCGCTTGCGACTAATGCGCTTCGCCT
Organism: Istiophorus platypterus; assembly: GCA_016859345.1. NCBI lineage: Eukaryota > Metazoa > Chordata > Actinopteri > Istiophoriformes > Istiophoridae > Istiophorus > Istiophorus platypterus. The sequence goes on along the minus strand of CM029133.1, from coordinate 18,137,058 downwards.
CCGCCTCCAGTGCCGCTGGGGGTCCAGGCGTTTGAGGGCCCGTCTCCGGAGCCGGGGGGCCGAGCAGGGGCCTCCTGCCGGTCTGAGGGCTCCTGCTGGGCAGCCCGGCGGGGCATACAGGAGCTGTGCATGATGTGGGCGTCCAACATCTCCAGCAGCAAGTCGTACAAAGGCACCATGTTCTTCATTTTCATGCAGTGGAGGTGGTCCATGCCTTTGTTACTGCAGTTTAAAAAGAAGAGCAAAAGAAAGACGATGAATGGATTCACGAAAAGGAAACACTCGAGAAAACGAGGAACTTTTTCTTGACGCTGTGTCGGTGTTTCCGGGACGCCCAGGGCCCGTGTTACCTGACGTGGCGGACGTGCGACAGCAGCATGAGCAGGTGTGCGAGGCGCGTGTACTGCTGGCGGAAGGTGAGGCCGGTCCTGGCGATGGCCCACACCAGGGCGTCCGTTACCGCGTCCAGAAGACGGAGCAACTTGGAGCGGCTCTGCAGCTCCTCGCCGCCCTCCGAGGGGCTAAGGCACATGTCTGGCAACACACGAGGACGGAAACGCTCAGCACTTCGGTGCACAGGTGATTTATTGCTTCAGTGTAAATGAGAGATTTACTAATGTATTCAAGTTTGTACTTTTTCCACATCCCCATGTTTTTCACAATTATTATTATGAATTTTTATGAGGATTTCTTGCTGTTTTTCATCTTTTTAAGGCAAATATTTCAAAACAGATAAATCTTCAATATTTTGGTTTAAGTAGAAAGAAATATATAAAGCAATATGGCATCAGAATTAACTATGGTACGGCTGGTAAAAAGCACTTTGACTTGGATAGCTGACACAACTGGCTGTGACTAAAGCAAGATTCCCAACCTGACCACAGAGAATTGCAGCCGTTTCTTCAAATATTGACGCTGAGCGGCAGAACCTCGGAAGCAGAACCACGTCACGAAAGCAGTAATATTTAGAGGGCGAGAAATCAATTTGAATCAGTGAACGGGACCATTACGCGCTACGAGAATTTAACCGCCATTAATTCTGTTGCTTACAGCCGGGATTTTCCAAGACATTCTGACTTGTTGACTTGTTGTCGCAGTCGTTGTGTAAATCCACGCTAGAGTCGATACTGTAGACTTTTATCCGCTCACACCAAGTCCTGTTTCGAGTATCAACCCTTGCAGTCTCGGGGTTACCTGGTGTCGGAACCATAGAGAGGTACGACCCGGAACTGCCCCTATATGGAAATTTCCCTGAGATGACCTCTGTTATGATTTGGCGCCATGAATCGGATCGGATCAAAAGCGAATTCTGTGGTCTCGCCGCCGCATCCGGCAGCCACCGCCACGGGAGAGGACGCACCTGTGATGTCGGCCCTTCGATGGATGCCGGATGCTCCAAATGCACCTTCACTCGATGAGAAAGATCCTGACTCTCTTTTTAAAAACAACATCTTAAGGACATTAGAGTGTAAGTGGCTGCTTTTTCATGTCTAATTGTTTGTGTGTGTGTGTGTGTGTGTGTGTGTGTGTGTGTTTGTGTGTGTTACATTCTCTCCAAATTGCATCTGACTTCCACGTTAGACTCAGAGAGTTGTTTTTTTCCATTTCTTTTTTTCTTACATCCCGCTAATAAATGGATGTTGAAGCAGATGAAAGGAAAACATCAGTCAGACAATAACATCGCCCCGGCGAACGCTCACCGGAGACGCTCTGACCCTGTTGTTCCTCATCCACGCGTACAGCCCCGTCACTTCGGGCGCCCACGCAGGACCAATGAGGGCAGAGACGCCATAACCTGATGCTCTCAAACCCGATGCTCCCAAACCCGATTGGTTTTTTTTTTTTTTTTTTGACTCTTTTTTTACACGTTGCCGCAGCAGCACACACCCTGCTACTACTGACTACACACACACACACACACACACACACACACAGGGACGCGCTCACTCACTGGCGTTCAGGAGGATCATGGCCTTGAGGCAGACGTACTCCTCCCTCTGCAGCTTGAGCTCTCTCACCCTGGACGTGGCGGCTACCAGCATGTCGAAGATCTCCACGAAGCCCTGGACGCAGCTCCCCTCCTCTCTGACGCAAGAAAAAAACACAGTCACTTCACCGCCAACAGCTCTTGATTTTATTTATGTATTTTCTTAAGTCTCCAAATCGCACGTAGCCCCCCCCCAAAACGGGAGCCGAAGGACGGCGGTGGAGCGGCGCTCATTTTTAGCAGAGCGTGCCACGATGAAATAGAAGAAGTGAAAACCTGGATGGGAAGTTAATGCGACTGACCACAACCACGACATTTAAAGCACCAATTATAGACGTTGCTGCATCAGTAACAATGATCCAATAACAGAGCCCAATCAGGGGCCAGGTGTATGATAAAAACCTTTAGCAACGCTTTATTTTATGGGACCTATTTTCTGAACAATTTCCCAAAAAATAGACAGAACCATCTTATTTCCTACTAATTTTGGGGTAAAAAAAGAGGCAGCGTAAAGTAGTACACTACAAAATAATTCTTTCCATCTAATTGTCTTGAGTCTTTAAGTCGGTGTAAAGAATTTCAGCAGAAATGTGAAATTTTCCAATAGGCAAACAAATTATCAAAAAAAAAAGCTTTCAACAAATGAACAATGAACCAATATTTATCAGGGTTTAAACCGAATTATTTTTTCATGGAAATTCCTATTATTTTTCCTGTGATTTTTACCGTACTACGAAAAATCTTCCAGGAAAATTATAATTAGGAAAGTACAGACCCATAAGTACTTTTACTTTTTACACTGATACTTTTAGGTACAATCTGCAATACAACCCTGCTGTACTTTAAATTTTTCAGTGCTGGACTTTTACTTATGCATGAGTGTGTATATACTTTGGTCTGACTACTACTTTTACTTAGGTAAATCACCAGAATACGTTTTTCCCCAGCAGTGAAAGATTCTTCCTCATGCGCTGCATCGCCACATCATTTCAGCGACGCCAACCACAACGGAAATGTCGCCTCGCTGGTTTTAAACCTTTCGTCAGTGGCGGAGTTCAGGATGCTGTGTTACCTTTGAAGCTTTTTTTCAAGCTCCCTATAGGCCAACACTGATAACCGTAAGGGAAGTTTAACAACAGATAAACTTGTGTCAATAGACTTTTTATTTTTCCCCTCAACGATATAAACAATTTTTTGAGGTTTACTTGAAATTTGTTATTCAAGGACTCAAACAAGGATGTTTAACTGTTTAAAAAATAAACCTGTCAGTTAACTGTGGGTTTTTTTGTTTTGTTTTGTTTTTTTTTTATTTTTGCATCGGTCTTGTTTATGGAGCATATGAGAATGAGACAGACCGAAAGCAAGAATCACAACAAAACTGAGAGCTGGAAATTCTGCGGTTGGAATAAACAGTTACTCGGTTGTTAGCTGTCGGAACACAGTTCATACCGAGCCCGATAAGATCGGCTGGAGGAAATCAAATTCTTATTTACCCATCAAACAGTATTTTGTGTTTGAAATACTTTTTACTTTGATAAAACAGGTAACATTAAAAGTTCAAAACATTGATGAGGAATTGGTCATTTAAAGGATTATTCCGGTTTATTACAGCTTGACCCATTACTGATATTAAAAAACACAGTTAACTGCTGAGATCTGAGAATACGGACACGGGGGAAGAGGCCAGACGGGGCGAGAAACTCGGTCACGTAATGATCATGGAGGTTTCATACAAGCTACTGGTATTTAGAGGAGAAAACCAAGGCTAACGGTGAAACGATTCCCCTCGCAAACATCTGATACAGTTGAGAGAAAATTTCCTAGCTCATCCTTGACTGTGCTGCCGCTCTGCTGTAGCTTTTCCTGTAAAAAGTGCTCTCACTTTCACTTTGACAACCGGGGTTTTGATAATCTGGATAAATTCTTGGTCTGTTTATGTCCCTTCCTGAACATCTGACCGCTCGCATTTCCTGCCCCTTTTGGAACTCGTGTCCCCGGACCTCAGCAATGACACTGGCGAGTTCACATCGCACAACAGAGTTGCAAGAAACTTAAAATATCCTTTAAATCGTGGCAGTGTTACGGGGATGTGAGGTTCTATCTGTGGTACCTGCTCAGGCTGAGGTTGGGGGAGAAGAGGAGTTTCCCCGGATGGTCCACTGACCTCCACATCAGTCCGATCATCAGCACCTCCAGCCAGCAGCACTCCAGCAGGTGCACCTGGTCCAAGAGACTGAGCTCCACAAACCCTGGGGAAGGGACAAAGATAAAAACGGAACAAAAACCGAAAGAAAGGGAAAGAGGCAGCAGAAGCTTTTTTTTCCGCCCATATCACAGAAAAATGATTAACGGTAATAAGTTCAGTGTGTGATAAAACCCAGAAGAGGAATTTGGCTGCTGCATGAGGTGCTAAAACAAAATGAGGAGGAAACAGCAACAGGAGCAGCAGCAGCAGCACAAAGACACGATCAATAAGAAGAATAGATACTGATCATTGAAAATACCTGAACCTTAAGACTGAACCCATACAAAGCCCTTCTTCTTTCTTTCGTCAGTGTTGTAAAATGTGAGATTACACTCGATCCTCTGATTAGCAATCCAACGAGTATTAAACCGGCCCAATTTACAACTGTGAAAGTGAATCCAGGAAAGTTCTGTCTGAGGCTGCTGATTTCAGCACAGTGTCTCTGTCTTTCCCTTAACATGCAGTTTGTAATCAGTGCTTTTGAAGAGCACAGGGCACAGAGCACAGAGTATGTTTTTAAGGAGGTAAAAATATTCTAATGTGGACACACATTCCCACAAAAGGGTTTTAGGAAGTTGTGGAAAGTTTTAAAAACTGTATGCGGTGCTTTAATTTTATTTCTAGACTTTTGTTTTGTATTGCTATGTTGCTTTTCCATTTTGTCTTGTGCCTTTTACATTTTATGTAAAGCACCTTGAATTACCTTGTTGTAATGTGCCATACAAACACACTTTCCTCGCTTCAATATTTCATCCTATTAGACATTTGTGTGAAATTTTGTCATAGTTTGCGCAATAATTCTTGAAGTAAATCTTAAAATAAATAAATAAAAAGGTTCTATGAGGTCACAGTGACCTTTGACCTTTGACCGCCAAATTACAATCAGTTAATCCTTGAGTCCAGCTGGAAGTTTGAGCCAAATTCGAAGGAATTCCCTAACAGGCGTTCCGGAGACATCGCGTTCACGAGAATGGGACGGACAACCTAAAAACATTATGTTGCTGGTGTGGAGGCATAAAAATGGGAAACTAGAGAAGTTTGCAGCCAGCAGCATCACAGCAGGACGAAGGACTACGAACATTTCTTCAAAACTAGTGCAAGCTCTTGTCCCCTGTCTCGCATTTTTGCTTTTCTGTGACTTGAAAGCCTGAATGCAAAATTACTAAGGAAATAAATAGTTTGACATTTTGAGAAACAAGTGTATTTGCTTTTCTGCCGAGAGTAAGAGGAAAAGGCCAATCTGCATGATGAACACACACCTACAGTTAAGAGGCAATTAAGTGTATTTCCAAAAATGTCAAAACAATCCTTTACCATTTCTTAAGAATTTTAAAAACAGAAAATTGAAAGACGAGCATTTATGTGAGTGATAAGAACTTATTCAACATACTGTTGCAATTTAAAGGACGAATAAGACAAATAAACGAACTTTGGGCCAAGAAATCCAACCGGTTACCAAATGTAATGACATACTGTGAATATTAAATTGGATTACTTGATATTAAAAAATAACTGTAAGGAAAAACTGAGATGGAGCAAAAAAATTGTGTCAGAAATTCAAATTAAAATGGAAATTAACTCTAAATTACTTTCTTTTAAGCTTTTAAGTCAGACCCCTGCACATCCTGACACACACCTGGAATCTTCTTGGCCCAGCTGATCATGTGAACCAGCTCCTTATCGGCCAGGCTGGTGAGCGACATCATGATGTTCGCCTCGGTCGGCGGCCCGCACTCGTCCCTCATGAGGCAGATCTCCGGCGGCTCGGCCTCCATCATCCGCCCGATCAGCTGCTCCGGGGTCAGCGCGGGCGGCTGCGGCTCGTTCGACAGACCGGCCGCCGGTCCGGCCTTCGGTCCGCCGGCTCTGCTCTGTGAGGACGGGCGGGTCGATCGCCTCATCTTGGGGCTCCGGTGGTTTCCGTGCTCCTTTCGCATACCTGAGACAAAAAAAAGGAAAAAGGAAAAATAAAAGAAATCAACCATTTTCTTTTAGCTTGAGTTTTAACTTGTTTAGACACATAACACTGTCCTCTGTGGGCGGAACATACAAAGATGGCGAGCCTTCAGTCCATTATCCTTTGTAACTTTCTTGTATTTCAAATATATAGCCCAGACACAACCATCAACCAGGCCTAAGAGGAGGGGGGCTCCTACTTTAAAAAGCTAAAATGAAAGCAATCTTCTCCCCTTCAGCTGTTGATCTGATTCATTTTATGAGGAAATGAGTAAGAACAACCATTTCGTGACCTTTAAAAAGGAATCCCATTTCTCTGGATATAAAAAAAAGGAGATAAAAATGCTGGAACTACGTGGGACTGTGATGGTAAAGAATGAACAAACAACACTGTTATCTGACATTAGATAGGGGTGCGACTGGGCAAAGCCTGATTTTTGAACATTTTTTATGTAAAAACACACGTTTTATTGGGAAAAACATATTCAGACTAACCGTTCGGTATTTCTGTCCAAAATTCTTGTCCTCTCGGTGTCAAATAACATTTTAAACATCATTCAAATAAATCACGGGGAAATAAAAGCCAGGCCATTTATATCAATTTATGAATCTGAACAATCCCTTCATTACTCCAAGCGCTCCTCTCGACAGTGGCACAGAAAACTCAGTCATACATTGAACTGAAAACCCGCAAAAGAAAAAATAAAAAAAATCTGTATTTATTTTGAGTTACTACACATCAGTGTGTGAGAAAACAAAGTTGTATATGGTAAATGTTGTTACCTAAATGTTACCTGTGGCTGTTATCACACAAAACCACATTGACTGGCTACAAATAAGAATAGCACGTCAATAAAAGATAGGTTGTCTGGGTTTTGTTTTTTTTTTATTGCTTGTTGGGACGGGAACAAAGAGCGAAACCAACACAAACAAGGGAATAAAAAGGACACCAACCGCACTTGGTCATGCCAACTTCGTAGCACTTGCGTAGGCGACATGCCTGGCAGCTCTTACGCCGGTTCTTGTCTATAGTGCACTGATTGGTCGCTGGGCAGATGTAATCGGTTTGACCTGGGACAAGGAAGAGGAAGAAGAGGGAAGAGGGAAGGAGGAGACAAAAGGAAGAATAAAGATAAAGAAATCTGCAGAATGAAAGACACGTTCCGTCGCGCTGTTGACAAGCTAGTCTTGTTTTGTTTTTTGGGTTTTTTTTTTTTTTTTAGTTTTTGGGACAATGAGGTCTTAGTCAGCGAGAAACTAAGCACAGAAACTACAGTTCGGCTACAGTAAACGTCAGGCTACAACAAAATCTAAATATTGCATTTATTAATCAATTCTGAAGAGATTAGTGCGACGCTGACGATTCCGTGAGGCGTTGCCCTGGACTTTGCCCCGAAATCTCATGGGAACTCAACTCGAAGGTTGACGGCAAAAGTCACTGAAAACCCCCCAACGTCAACCTTGTGGTGACGCCAGAGGAAAAGTCGAGGATTCCCGAGGTCGGTGGGAACCATCATCGCTACCTTGAGTTTCCCGCGCCTCACCTTGGATGCTCCTCTTGAAGAACGCCTTGCAGCCCTCGCACGACCAGACCCCGTAGTGGTAGCCCGAGGCGTAGTCGTGGCACACGGCGCAGTAGTGGAGGTCCGCCTTCCCGCCCGACGACACCACGCCCTCCTCGCCCTCCTGGGAACGCCTCCTCACGCTCTTGCTAACAGACAAGCAGAGTCATCGTCAATCTGCCGCCGAGTCACCGAAAGCAGTTCAATGACGTCTGCAGCGCGCTCATGCATCAGCACCACATCAATAGTATAATTACAGATTATTTTGGTTACTGTAGCGTGTGTGCAATGAACCATTCTACCTGGTTGATAAGACACCGCCCCGTGGCGTCAGCTCCATCCACGGGCTCTGGGCCGGCTGGCCGTGCTGGAATCGGGCCTGGGAGCGGTGCAGGGGTATGGGCGGCCCCACGTGGCCGTGGCTAGGCCAGAACAAGTTGGGGCTTAGCGACTGATGGACAGAGGGACAGTCAGAAATGCCGGGGCGGCTGTAACTGAAGATGGTCGGACTGTAGAACGGTATGGTGGCGAAGTCGTGGCCGAGGTCGGTGTAAGGGGAGGGAATGCAGATGGGCTGGCCGGTCTCCAGGGACAGACTGGGAGAGGAGGAGCCGAGGACCGGGGAGAGGATTTGGCTTTGAACTCGACTGGAGTCCACCTCCTGGAGCTGCAGGAGGGACTGGTCCTTCTCTGGGGAGGCGGCGGCCATCGCGGCTACAGACAGTCTCGGTATCTCTAGATTTACTACATCATCAGCAAAGAATGTAGGTCAAGGACAGAGTCATTTTTTTCTCCCAATGTCAAAATCACTCTGCTGGTCATTATCTACAAGTAATGGATCGTTGCCCAGAAAAAGACAGGCGCAAAAACAACAAAGACCGGCAGATTTAGCACAAAGGCCGGTGGAGTTTAAGGCCCCACATGGCGATTTCTCAGACTCGTGAGACCAAACCTGTGCCCCGACTTTATCAGAGTCCTGCTGCGAGTGTGACGCGTCAGCGCCGGGACATATCACACAATCAGCACGAGGCCCATCCTAATCCGAAACCTGAGGCTGATCCTGTGGGGCAACCCAGAGGACGATGAACAACAGACAGGAGCCTGACCAAGCCGGTGCGGGGAAGACATCCGGCGCTCAGTCCAGCCATGAGTCTCGCATCGTTTACCGGCAGCACATGGACGCAGTCAAGAAATGTGTGGCGGGCCTTTTGCTGCTGGAAGACAGAGAGAAAAACACCAAACGGAGTTCTGAAATGCTGCGAATGGGCTGCAAAGCTAAATTTTCTAAGTGGCACTGCATTAAGTTTGCTCCGGAGCGAGGAGCTGAATCCAGAAACTCTCTTTTAAAAGCAATATTCCAGCTACGACCGCTCGTTCACGTGACCAAAGCTCTGCACTTTGCATAAAACCACCTGAGCAAGTTCCGTGTGCTAAGAGTGGCAGTGAGATACCGTCAAAACCTCTGGAAAAAGCTAGTAAGAGACCCTTGAGTTGAGAATATTTTTTTTTCCAACCACAAATGTGCAGTAATATTTTAAGACAACTCTCATGTGATTTGGAAGCGATTACGTGTTTTGGTAAAGCGAGGGCTCTATAAATGAAAGTCAATATCATGACTGCTAAGCCTACTGTAAAATAAGCAAAGAACTACTGACTCCCTAAGGAAGTTTATCAAATTATATTCTACTAACCAAATTTGACCCAGATTTTTCATATTTATAAATGTTTTAAATGAAAATATTGCCATTTTAAAAACCAAAATAAACACTGGTTTGACTGTGGTTCCGAAATTTAAAGCCACATTATTTCAGATATATCTGAAGGACTTCTTTGGGTCTGCAACTGCATTTCTTTACTATCCTTTTTCCCACATTTTTGAAAAATATCTTATCTTTTTTTTCCTTTAACTTAAGCCCTTACAATACACCAAGCAAATCCCATTTCACACCAACAATCCTGAGGAAAATGTCATAAGGTGCCGTCTGTGAGCGAGAGCTGCTGAGAGTGAAAATCCAGGACCCCAGTCGGTTTATAATATTATTACTGCGAGGTGAAATCTGACCTCTTTTAAGAAAAGTGCCATGTCTGAAAATTAACAGGGGAGAAAACAGAAAAATACTGTAATATTTTTACTGTAGACAGAGAGCTGGTAAATCAGTGAAAGCTGCACACACACACACACACACACACACACACACACACACACACACACACACACACACAGTCTTGGCACGTTATCGTTAGTTCTCTTTTAAGACATCAATTACAGCAACTCCAACGGAGTTAATCATTCCTGGATTGCAGGAGTCCATCTTCAGTCACAGCTGGTGAACACTGTCTTTACCTTTCTAGCACAGAGCTCACTCCTGAAAGTCATCATGAATCCAGAAGGGGAACAAAATGGTTCATTAATCTTGCCAAGATTAATGAACCATTCTTGGCCAGCCAATAAAACTAAATAAGTTGTGGGAGTAGCTGGAGTCTCCGCACTGTAATCGTAAAAATAAGGACTGTAGAAAATTGGCAGTATGTAAAATTCACCGAGCTGCAACTAAAGCTGGCGGCCGTTAATTGTCCTAAGACACTGTGGAAAGAGCTCAAGTCAATTTTACTTCACGATATGAAATGAATACATCGGAGGAGAAATCACTCATACAGCTGTGAACGGATTAGGAATAAAAAGCCTTTAATAAATCTAGTCTCGCACATAGAAACGAAATCCGCCAACGTTTATACGAACATCGGTCTTCCTCAGTGTCTTGACACACATGAATCCAGCGCATACAAACATATACTTGGACACTAAGGGTAATGTCTGAGGGTGCTGAAGGTTTCTGGAGTATTTCCAGTGTGAAAAGTAATTTAAACAATAGGTTTATGCTAATAATGGATCAAATCAGGACGTGTAATATAAAAAAGGGAATAATCGTCGTGACAATGAATTATCCCCAGACTCTTGTCTCTATGAAGTTTTTCAGCAACCTTAACTCGTTGTTTTGGTTTTTCGGACGGCGACTATATGTTTGTGACTCGCTCTCGTTCTCATCAGCGTCATTTACAGCTGAAGTCAGATGTCAGCAAATCCACCTTATCAACTTTATGAGATGATCAGGTGCCTCTGTTGTGTTGACAGCTTCTAGTGCTGCGTTCATATGGCCCAAAACATTGGTTAACACCGTTTATAAGCGAACTTCTGGTTAAAAAATCCCTTTTGCAATTTCATAGGAAAATCTTAAGATACGTTATGCCACTGGCAGCTGTTCGCCATGTGTGCTAGGATTTTAAAAAAAGAGAAAAAAAAGACTGAAAACTACTTTAATTGAGCCCGGAACAGATTTCAAGGTTATTACTGACGACTGCTGCCTCGGTGCAGTCTGGACATTACTCTCTGCTGTGGTTTCTGAATATTTGTGCTTTTTTTAATGAGATTCCCCTTGACACCGGCCCATTTTTGACCAAAGTGTCTGTGTTTGTGTGTGTGTGTGTGAGTGTGTGTGTGTGTGTTGGCAGCGGGAGGAAGGCTCTACCTCTGTCATCTGACATGCAGACTGATGAAATGCCTGGAAATCAAAGGCTGCGGGCTACTCTGCGTTTGAAGTTTCACTACGCCGCGTGCTGGCTCATCCGTCGCCGAAACTTCAGTTACTGCATCTGCAGCCCTACTACGAATAAATGTCAGGGTATTCTCCATTAGCTACAAGTTTTTATGCTGCAGAGAGCAGTAAAAGTAGCGCGGCATCGAGCAAGTTTAGTTTCCAGTGACCTTGTGTCTGTAGCCAGTAAAACGACTCCTAAAACTGAGGAGTCGCTTTAAGAGAATTGGAAAAAAAACAAAACAAAAAAAGACGAAACCAAACACTAGGCTGTATTAACCCCAGATTTCGCTTCTTTAATTACCACTTTGGTGTGAGGGCAGATGTGGAAGAGTTTCTGTTTCCTTTGAAGCTTTAACCTTGCCTTCGAACCCCCCCCTCATCCCCTACGCTGTCACCCTCTCCAGCAGCTGGCAGTCCGCTGTGGGAGAAATCCTCCCAGATCCTCCACAGCGCCGCTCATCCTGCCGTCACCAACGCCAGCTCCCACGGACAGCAAACGCCAGATAGAAGCCCCAGTTCTTTTATAGAAATCGAGGAGGCGGTTTTTTTTTTTTGTTTTGTTTTGTTTTGTTTTTTTAAGTGCACGGGTTCAGTTCAAGGGCACCACCAACAGTTGGAAAATTCAGTTGGAAAGATCCTTGAAGGAGCTCAGCCAAGTCCTTTGCTCCCGTTGATGCTCCACAGGGCCATCGCAGCAAACGCACAAGTTTGTCCGTTGTTTTTAGTGGAGAAAGCGCCGAGCGGTGCGTCGGTTTTCTGTCAGATTGTGCAACAAAAAAAAAAAAGGCAGTTCAATTGAGTTTTGATCCCAAAGACGTTGACTTCAACAACATGCGTCCAGTTGGAGTCAGGAGATAAGGCAGGAGTTATATCAGCAATGACTGTACTGAAGTAAACAGTATTGGAAAAGTCGGGGATTTCTGAGTCCGAGTGGGATTTTGGAAAAAATATTTAATGGTAGATCAGATTAACAAATTAACATTGTGATTATTTTTTTTAATCTCAGTGTAGCCCACAGCATCCCGGTTGGTGGCTATGATTATACGTATGATTAATTTGCACTTGTAACTACAGAAACTAGAGAGGGTTTGACGTGTGAAGGCTCTTAGCTACACTGTCTAAAAGATATACGAGTTGTGAAACTTTAGCATTTTTAGGCTAATTATATTAATCAAAGACTTTACATAAACGCCTACAAAACTCTCAGACCTACTGCATTTGAGCTATAGAGCTGGTTTAATGAATTAAGCTTTTATTAAATATATTAAAATGTGATTTAAAGGTAGCTTTACCACATCAACTCACGTGAACTCCGCTAGTCAGAGGTTGAGGCAGCAGTTAGCGCTGCTAAGCTAAGTGCTACTTAGCTAAGTGGTACCAATTAGTGCTACTATGCTAAGCTAGGCTAGTTAGCGTCTAGCAGGACCGGTTAAACAGCAGTTGCGCCGCCTTCTTGCGAACCCGTGGTCTTGTACGTTCTGTACCCGGTACGCTTGGCGTTCAAGTGGCTAAGTCCTGAGAACGTGGGAACAGCGCTGCTAGGCAACGGCCACACGGGCGCCACAGAGGCTAACAATTCAGCACGCTAGCAGGCGGTTGACTCGATGCAGGAAATGCAAAGGCGTAATGACAAGAGGAAAAAGATGATGCTGTTTGATACGTCAACATTTTCCTCAGACGTATAATAAAATTAAGTCGAAAAACCCTAAAAGACAACAAAGACAAAAAAAAATGCAAAATATATTAACAGCCAAAGAAAAGTCTTCGCTATTTCTGAAAACCTTACAAAACACGTCACATCACATGAACTCAGAGCTTTAAGAAAACTCAGGTGTTCAAGTTCCTGAACGCCACAACAATGGGTCATTCCTATGGACTATTCTTGTGAACACTGCCCCGTTTGAAGGAGCATTCATTTTTCCTCTACTGACTTATTCATGTTAAACAAACTTAATTACCAAGATGTTGGAGCATGAAAACTGCTTTTTCAATTAAAGGAAACAGGAACAAGTGGGTAAACTAGCTTTAGCTAAGTCGCACCAGCTAGTCGTGACTAGCCTGAGTGCGGTAACCGCAGTTTCGTTTTTAACTGTTAAATTCACATGCTGTTGTTTTTCCTCCCAAATTTCACAATTCTAATGCTTGATATAAAGACTGAGGTTGAAGACTGTACTTTGCCAAAACATGCTGTTACAGCATTTTGGAACTGTTTCGGCATTATTCATGCGGTTTGCGAAAATCCAATGCAGATTACACACTTTTGCAAGACACACAAGCCCTCCCCCCTCAAATCCTTGAAATTTTAAACAAAGCCAAATAAAGCAAAAAACTTGAAGTGACGGAACATTTCCCGGCCATCGGCCAGAAGTGCATGCCTTCTGCACAAAAGCTCAAGGCCACGTCGTTTTTCCCGTCCGAAGACCTCACTGCCTGCCTAAAAGAATCCGGCGGAAAGCGGATATGAAGCCGCTCCGCGAAAAAGAAGCCGCATCTTTCTGTCCACGGAGAGCGAGTACGAGCTGGGAAAGGAGTGCCAGAGAATGGGAAAACGAAATCTCATTGATTTGTTTGCCCTGACGTGGAAAAAAAAACCCCAAAAAACATTCTGATACATAAAATCTTCTGCTTATGATTTACCTCGGTTTCTTTTCAAAAGGCGAATCAAACTCTGCACCCAGCAAAAAATTAAAAACACTTCATTTGGAGCAGTATAAGACAAACCCCCAGAAACTACTAGTGACCACAGTCTAAAAGATAACCAGTTATTTTTATCTCTTTGACACGGTCACAAAGTCGACAAAAAAAACTTTCAAACTGAAACACGCTGCAACAGAATCGTAAGTGAATTCAAACGAGTAATTATTGCAATTTGACTCAATGCTAGAAGTTTTTCTCAGGAAAGGTTTTGCTGTGATATATAGCAGAAGATTCCTGTAATGAAAAAAGTCAAGTAACAGTGGAGGGGTGTGATTTTTGTGCCTTTTCACTACAGTTTAAAAAAAACAAAACAAAACAAAAACAACAAAAAAAACAAACAATTAAACCAACGAGACTGTGTGTAGCTGTTGAGAGCGGCCGGGGCTGTGTGATTAACACTGATTGAGATAACCGATCCTGAGGGAACGCAGTCAAAACACGAGACGCTACGGCCGTCAGCGCAAAAAACCGCACGACTGAAAATGTGTTTCTCTACCTACCGTGAAGTTTAAGGGCATGAAATTAAAATCCCCTCAATGTAAAATCAGTTGGTAGATGAGAAGATGAACTGTAATTGTGATCCAGCTTATCACACACACACACACACACACACACACACACACACACACATCTTTCTCTGTGATTTTGTTTCCCCATTTTCATTTCTGATGGGGGTTCGGATCCTTTCTGCATCCATCAGGTGTGAAGACGGGCTGGGATGCATCTTAAGGAGGATGAAAGTTTTCAATCTCGCCCTGTTATTACTGACAGAGAGAGGAAATCTTCCATTTTTTTACAAAACAGATTTACGCATAAATACCCTCTGATGGGTACGACCGAGCTCATCGCTCTGCCGCCCACAACTTCTGCAAATCGAAAAGTTGACGCTGGAAGAGCAAATCTACCTGAATTCATTCAAAGACAATTTTCTTTTTTTTTTTTTTTAACAATTCCTATGATAACTTCCCTTCAGTACTACACCAACTCTGCAATTCACACTTGCAGAGACAACAACCTTTAAAAAACTGGCAAAAGCATCAAAATTACTAACCTGCTGCCAGCAATGTAAAAAAAGAAAAAAAGAAATACTGTCGTCTGTTTTGGCCTCTTAACAGAGGCAACGCCGCCTAAATCAGTTGTTTGATTAGATTACTCTGCAAATAACTGAATCAATGGGTGAACGGAAAAAACGCTGCAGGAATCTGCACAGCTGTTCAGGCATTTTAGATCAAGCTCCACTTTTCCAGTTTTTACCGAAAGTTCCAGAGTGTAATGTCTCAGTGTTTCTGAAATTAAAAGCAAAGAACAAATATTAATACAGGGTTGATTTTTTTTTTTTTTAGTTTTATTTTTTTAAAGGAAGCATTAAATCCTAAACTTAAATCCTAAATTTAATCTAAATTTTTTGATTCATCCAGCAGCCGAAAAAACACACACACACACACACACACACACACACACACCCACTCGTTGCGTTCCGTCTACAACGAACCTTAAAAACTTTAACTTCCCACGACTGCGTTGCACCCGTCGGCCCCTTTTCCTTCACCCTCCGACCGGTTTCACCTCAAACCTGCCGAAGGTGAAGTGCTGCACCGGCATTTTCTAAAAGCCGCCGAGTTCCTCTCTCTTAATATTCTGGGTCATTATCTTGCTGCGGGTTGATTTGTCCCCGTTATGAATGGACAGCACCACTTACTGCGGCGTAGCGTTGTCCTGGCCTTGCGTCGGAGGGTGTGGTGGCACGGGTTATTCCAACCCTGCCTCTGTACAGACAGAGGGCTTTTAAGTGATGGACGAAAGTTGTGGGGGGGGGATTGTTTGCACTAACTCTCAAGGCCTCATTTACTTTTACTCCCACTGCTGCAGAAAAACTGTAAATTAACCAACTTCGTAATCCCTGAAAAAAAAGGGGGCCTGTTTTCTATTAAATTTACAGTTTTTTGTGACCTAAACTTTTTTTTTTATTTTCTTTGCACCTTGGGCAGTTTACTGTTGCCCTTTGTAACATTTAAGGCCATTCACCAGACCTGAGCTGCTGAAATCCCATTTTAAAAAAATAAATAAATGGAAGAATTTGTGTGTGTGTGTGTGTGTGTGTGTGGGGGTCTTTAGACTAACCCTAACCGGTGACAGGACCCGTTCAGATGCACAGTTCAAACCCGGTCAAGCGTAAATCCCTCCAGAGGTAACAGCTGCTGGGTGACAGAGGCCGCCTGTTTGAACAGGGTCGCCCTGGTTCTGATGTGGGCCGACGTTCTCCTCGGACTCCCTTTAAACCCCCCCCTTCTGATACCACATTAACTGACCCAGATGCAGGCACGGAGGAGGGAGAGGACCTGGCAGCTACAGTCCCTGAGGATCCACGTGGGGTGCAGATGTTTAGCCCGGGGGGGGGAGTGACTGTGGCAGAAGGCGCTGTAGGATGGGACGAGGGCGAGTTATTTCATTCAAACTCCCCGTGATCACCTGTCTCCTGATTCTCTCCTGCAGATATCAAGGCCGGGGGGTGGCTGTTATTATAAAAATAAATAAATAAATAAATAAATAAATAAATAAATAAATAAATAAATAAGGGATTGGATCCAGTTGAGAGCTACTTTAAAAACAAAAACAAAACAAAACAAAAACAAAGCTAAGCATTAGAATCTCCCTCTCTGGATGTCACCTGTTGACCCCGATAGAAAACAGCAAAATTAGTCCGATCCGGTCCCGGACGCGGGCGGTCGCAGGCCTGCTGCGATGCGATGCAACGGGTCGGTGGTTGGGGGGTCATGGGGTCGGTGGGGGTCAGTGGTCGTCCGTCGCCTGCTCGGACACGGGCGCCGAGAATACGCGTTGCATTCACGGGCGTGTGTGTGCGTGTGTGTGTGTGTGGGGGGGGGTAAATAAAATAAAAGCATGTCTTACCGGAGGCGGCGGCTGCGGGAAACTTGTCCGGTCCCGGAGTTGCGGAGTCCCGCCGCAAAGAGCGGCGGCGGCTGCAGCAGCAGCAGTAGTAGTGGTTGTAGTGGTTATTGTTGTTGTTGTCGTTGTCGTTGCTGTTGTTGTTGTTGTAGTGGTGGTTGTTGTTGTTGTTGTCGTCGTCGCTGTCGTCGAGCACCGACTAAGTTGACCGACTCCCGGACCGCGTCGATATAACGCGTTCAGGGAAATGATGTCAAGTCGGACAGAATGAGCCGCGTAGAGAAGTACTTCAAAATAAAACCCTGCCGCGTCGAGCCCCGATATCGTGAAACGTGAAGAGTGTGTGAGAGAAAACGCAGCGATGAAGATATAATACACCGACACCACCTGTCTATCGAGCACATCACAGCTGTTTTCATACAAAGTAATCACAATCACAAAGGGGAAAACTAGAATAAGACTTTATACTGGGCAATAACTTCTGGGAAATATGGATAAAAAAAAATCTTATATTTTATCCGGTTTTTGTTTGTTTTTCTTTTTCTTTTCTGTTTTTTTTTTTGGCTATAAAAGAAATGAACATCTTTCGTTTTTTTATACTTTCATAACAAGACGTGTGAAGACATCACCTTTTGTTGTGGAATCCATTTTTTTTAACATTATTTTTCTACGCTTGAATGACAATCACAAAATCAGAAAAATAACCATTAGATTCATCGATAACGAAAACGATTGTTAGCTGCAGCCCTAATTTTTTTTTCCTTTTCACTCATTATACGAGCTTGACAAACTTTGTGCTTTTAATATGAGGGGAAATCACCTTATTTCCGGTTTAGTAAACTAGTGACAATTGCCGGATATAATTACCCGGGAATCAAGGTGGTGGTTTTAAGTGTCCTGTTCTGTCCAATCATCAGTCTAAAGCCCAAAGTTATAAAGTTTACTGTCATTGAAAACGGGGAAAAACGCAAAATCATCACAGTAATTATGTGATTTATTAAGTTTGGATTAAGTCTTTAAAGCAACAAAGCAAGGCAATATATATATTATAACAAATATATATATTTGGACATTTGAATTTCCCTCAGGATGATCTATCCATCTATCCACCTACCTACCTACCTACGTTTTTAAATGGGGCTCCTATGAAAAGATGGCTAAATAGTGCTGCCTGTTTATAACTATTATTTGACAATGTTAAAAACTTCAAGGCAAAACCCTGTCATTAAATTCTGACACATAACACTGCAGAGCGAAGCACGTCCTTGACTGAGGGTATGCATTTCAGAGAATATATACCTATGAGGAACTATCTACTCTTTTTCCTGGACACTGAACGTGTCGCAGCTGAGCCTTTCGAGGGCGTGTTCCTTCCTCACATGGCACCAGGTGAGATACACGCTGGGCCAAGCGAAGTGGACCCAGCTTGTCCTGTAGCTGCACCGCATTCTGACCCACGGAGGCTATTTTACCTAACTGTAGGTAGAAGTCCTTTAGCTTTGATTCCCAGAGGCTGAAATCTACTCTTGGGGCAGTGATGAACAAAAATAGGATAAATGAATTGATCTTTTGCGGTTTTGAGTAGGACTGTGATGTTTAGGAGCATGAAACAAGGAACCGTTTGATTGTGAAGTATCTTTTTCTTCTGTTTTTTCCCGCGTCTGCCGGTGCATTTTATAGCCTCGGAGGCCTGGACCATCACTGCTGTCGCAGAGCAACACAGTGGAAATCTGACCTCATCTCGCCTTAGGGCTCATTAGCAAAGACTCCCGGGAGGAAATTGCTAACGACTCTGTAGCCAAGGTGAAAAAACAGGCTGCAGAGAGCTGCTGGGAAACAAACAATGCCACAGATACTTTATTATTTCAAGGTTACATCCAGTAATGGTTTACACACGAGTATCGTCATGCAAAAGCAGTGGATAATTTACACACATAGCTGCAATTAGGGCTGTGACTCATTATCATCATCTTTTATTAATGACTGATTTATATTTTGTCTCTTCACATGACCCACAACAAAAATAAACACATACAGTGATACCAATATAGATGCAATTAGAAAAATCGGCTGAAATGTACCAGCCTGGACAGTTTATCTTGTTACTAAAATCTTGTATACAAAAATTCCGCAAGGGGTTTTTAAATTACATCATTAACAGGTTGCATAAAATATTGAATAATTTGCCATAAATCAACCAATAATTTCAGCACTGACTGCAATGATAAAAAAATCTGGTAAAACTTGTATAGTCCACTGACAAGTTGAAAGTCTCTCGAAATGAAGCTGAAACTGTATCTGAGACAAGTGTCTCATTTTTAAGAATATTACCAAACCAGTCACTCGCCTGTGACTGGAAAAACTCGAGCTCCCGTTTCGCCAAACAAGACTTTTAAACCCTTTTCTGTTAAGAAACTCCTCGCATCACCATTGATACAGTGTCGTTTCGATTATGCATATTCTCCTTGGTGTGGTGGTTCAGCAAAAAAAAAATGTAGTAGTGATGAATTCAGAAGGCTTGGACTGCTGCCTGTACAGCTCAGAGAGGAACAACAGAAGCTGCATCAATATTGTCCATGGGTATGCCCCTCGGTACTCGTGCTCTCAGATAAAAACGATCAGCACCGAGCATAATTGTGATACCGGGGAGAGCGTGTTCATGTAAAGTGCCTGGAGTGAACGAAGCAGCCAGAAGTTCCTTTTCTTCATCCTGGTGCCAAGTTGTGTAACAGCCTTCTGCTACACGTCTCGCTTTTGAATACTAGAGGAGCTTATAGTAGTCAGGTTAGGACTTTTTTTTATGGAACAGGGAAACAGATTTATAATGAAATCTGCAACAACATGGCTACTTTAGCTGTCCTTTTTTTCTTTTTGAAGTGGGAGTTTATTATATTTTATTCTTAATTTGTGGTGATGTGTTTTTGGATTTTGGGATTGTAGTGGTTAGTTTTTGTGATGAACATGTTGTGGACCATGTCCCAAGATTCATCTTTTTCACTTTGACATGTTATCCCTTGGATTTGTGTTCCTCTCTGATAATCCATAAATAAAACCAAACAATCATTCAATCATGTAAAATGAACTTGTTGCGTTTCAGTGGAGAGCCCTTTTAATACTCAACAAAAAGTGAACAATGTCCTGGGAAGTGTTTCATGTTGATTTTTAGTGCCAAAGAAAAACGCATTACATTCAATTGGCAGAAGCTTTTGTCCAAAAGAATTTTTTTTTATTTTTCTCTCCAGCCAACTGAAATAACCACTTTGTGACAAACTCCCGCTGTGGAAAGTGCACCATCGTATTCAACATCATAATGTCATTTTGGTTTTACTGACTGGCCACTCTGCTAATCAAAGGACTTTAATTGTTTATGTGCAAGGTCCCTGCAGGCTTTAATGCCACAAGAATATTAGGTTAATCAGGCAAGAAAATCAGATCCAAGACCATTAAAGGGCAATTAATTCAGCAATCAGAGAGGTAAAAATAGAATAGAATTCAACATTTAGTTGTCCCAGTACTTGGAATACTTTCTTCAAAATTAAATTCTCTCTCTACACCTGCTCTCCCAGGACTCACAGGGACAAAGTATATGTGTGTGTGTGTGTGTGTGTGTGTGTGTCTACAAGAGCATATTCACCCTTGCAATTTTCTTTGAAGAAGAATAAGAGGTAAAAAAAAAAAAAAAGAGAGAGAGAGAGAAAAAAAAAAGTTTTTTCCAGCCATGACCCACCGTTACACCCGCCGAGATAATCATTCAGAATTATGATACGCTCATTTCCCACCTCTCAAAATCCAATTTCCATGATTACATTTGGTGGCCATGTAGTCTACCAGTGCTTGAGGGGCTCATTTGACATTACCAGGTAATAGACTACAGTCTTTACCTTCTAACCAAACCTACATATGTGCACAGCGGGTTGCAAGGTGCAAATTGTGCAGGGAGATGTGACTGTGGCTTCTCATGTCTTTCTGTCATTTGGTTTATTGGGACCCGAAGGAGCAATTTGCCCTTAAAATTGAGCTTTTAACCTTCAGTTGTTGTAATGGCACATAACCAATGAACATTACTGAGATTTGGTCCCTGTCATTTCGTAGCCTTGCTACTTTGCTTTTGGTAGCCATCTACCAGTTGGTAGAAATCCTTTTTTTTTTTTTTTTTGTACTTTTTTACCCATGGTGTGTTATCTCTGCTCAGACGATGGCGCTGCATGTGGCTTAAGAAGATCATCTTCTTTTATTCGTCAAGTCAGGGGCTTAAGAACGAACCTCCATCTACCTGCTGGTCTGGGCTATCACCTTAACATCTCTTGGTTCCCCATTAGTGTCCAAACTGGAGGGATTCAAAGTCCAAAACCAGAGATAAAATGAAATCTCCTTTTTCGTGTCCCAGACAGAGAAGAGTAGTTATAATTCCCTCTCAGGTTTTCTCTCCTTGCCAACCATCAGTCTCCCTGGGAGAAAATTGAGGAGAAAAACAACAGCATCACTGATTTCTGCAAATGTGCCAAAATTATACCGGTTTACGTTCAAGGGACAAGAGACCTCTAGCGGCAGTAGAAATCTTAACTCTTCGCCAGTGGAGGAAAAGAGGGAGGAGGTCAGTGGTGGTTAAATGGCTGAACAAAAAGTACAACAATAGCTTTGCATTTGACGCTGCCATTGTGGAGATTAGGTGGAAATGATAACTTGCACAAATCATCGTATGAGTGCGAGATGCATGAGCCACATAAATCGATTTAATCTCTTTTTCTTTGAGGCAAACCTGAAAGTAAATCACATTGGATATGGCCATAATGGCAAACTGCAAAGGGTTCTACACCTGGATCAACTTGGCGTTTTTTCTGTTTGTTTGTTTGTTTGTTTTGGTTTGGGTCAAGAAAACGAGTGTAGTACAACCAGGCACTAATTTTCTTGTTTGTTTTGTTTTTAAAAATCATTTTATTGGTTTTGCCTCAACTCTAAATATCCAAGTGGATCTATTCATGTCTGTCCATAGAGGACCGAAGGAGTCCTCAAAGTTGGATGGTCATATAATAACAGATGTAGTCAAGGGTACAACAAGAATGACTTAAATTCAATGTAATGGTGATAATACTGGTTAAAAAAACCTCATCCCCTCCCAGAAAGACACTGGGAGATAAACGAGTTAAATAAATCGAAATAAAAAAGTGAGAGGACTGGGGCGGTTGCCCCACTGTTCAAAGGTTATCTTTGCAGTCATCCATATTAAGGATCAGGTTGGTTCTCATGGTTGTAGAACAAGGGTCCAGATTCTCATTAGTTATGAAGTTGTTCCCTGTGAATGTTAATGATGGAGAGAAACTTCTGTTGACATCCTGATGAGGGACTGTGCCTTTAATTAGCACCTGCCAATGTATTACATAATAGTCAAACAGCGCATGGTGCAGCGCTGATAGGGACACTGCGTGATTGGCGATGATGGACCACGTTATAAACTCTAAGATGGTGTTGATTGGCAGTATATGAGGACAATTTTTTTTTTTTTTTGAGGACAAATTTTTTTAAGACAGTGTTTTAGTACGGAAACAGCTTGCACAGAGAAAGGAGAAGTCCTCTGTGCCCTGGGAGAGATGGATCCATCAGTAAGAGGAACCCAGAAGGTTACGTCCCCTTCAAAACTCATAACCCCAAAGAGCTGCCCTCCGTTTCACTGCTGGCAATATCTGTTTACAGACAGGCTGTTACATAAGCCGTGTTATGGCCTGTATACGCAACCGAAGCGGCCGAAAGACCCGAGGACTGACCCGCTAATATGCTTCACATGGTCACGAAATATAAACCCGCAGACTGGGTGCAAAATGAACCTTCTGGGGCCTTACAGCGTCTCAATGTGCAAAGAAAATATGTATGAGAAATCTTCACAAACAAATACATCAATCAATGTTTTTTTTTCCAAAAACGGTCGGCATCAAAACAAGGAATCAAAACTGCCTGACCCCCAAGGGCTGGCAGGGTCTAGTCAGGGTCAGAGGTTCATGTTGACCTCTGAGGGCCTGGGAGAGGACAGGCGTCATGTGCTGGCAGCTTTATAGAAGTGAGAGTGGGAAGTTGTTGCTCTTATTGTGACAACCTGGCACATGAGGTAACACTGAGGGCGCTTTGAGGGCTCGAGGTCACAGGATGACCAGTGTGGGAACCATTCATCTATTTGCTGCAATTTGATTATTGAAGGGGTGAGATTGGAGGCATTCGGAGGCAGATGACTAAAAATAATTCAAGCCTTTATCTCTGTTCTGGTGGTTTTTTTTGTGGAAAAGCATTTAAAAAAACAACAAAAAAACAACAGAATTTTTCCAGTATGACCAAAATTGTAGAAACCTTTCACCAAAATAAGCAATAAGATAACATCTGACTTACTTAAGACTCTGTTCAAGGGTTTTGGCTTAAATTATACCTTTTAAACTTTGGATTCTCTGAAGACTTTTTAAAAGTGTACGTGTAGCCTTGGTCTTGAGCCAGGGCCTCTCTGACTGGGCCTCTCCTGGCTAAAGGCTGAAGAATATCAGGCTTTTAATTTTGCACTCACATGCCTGAGGACTTTTCTAAGGAGCTTCAAAATCACTTCACAAGACCTTTAAGATTTTTATTTGGTTTTTAGCTTTCAGCTTATTCATTCTCTGTATCTTGGTTAAGATTTATTAAGCTGCTTTAAATCTAATCACCAGAATTGGGTTGTTTTGTTGTTGTTTTTTTTCTCTCAACCTTTGTTTGGTTTTACTTTTCAATTAATTATATTACAGTTAATAAACACGTAATCTTTACTGTTGCATGATATGTGGCTAGGAGGTAGAGTTCGTTACAGTAAGATGTGCAGAGCACACAGCATCAGTAGGGAATCGGGTGATGGTGAAGAAATTATCATAAATTTTGTGGAAGGATACAGAGACTGTCGGACAAAAAGACTTGGCAAAGTCATGCTCTGCATGGGGAAAGAAGATCGGAAGAATGGATGGGAAAAATTCTTTTGATCAGCGAGCCGAGGTCAGAAAATGCTAGAATCTGAAGATTTATTACATCGGACTTACAGCAGGTTCATGGCTGGGTCCTCTGTATTGTTCTCAGGACCAAAAAAGGCTTCTGTGGGAAAGAAGAATAAATGGACTCAAGAACACAGATGTCAGAGGGTAAACGTGTTTCGTTTTTTTAGTGCATGAGTGGCTTTTGTTTTCTGTTAAAGTAGGCAGAGAGGTGAAAAGTCACTGTAGGATGAAAAACAAACTAACAAACTAAATCTGTTAAAAAAAAATTAAAAAACCCCACACAAACACACACACACAAGCTCACCACAGGATAATTTCTTGCAAATAAAAATTCTTAATGTCTCATTGTTCTTATTATGTATAATGTTCTCATTATTCTCTGCTATTTAAAAAATAAACTCCTTACAGGCTCCTGTATTCAAGATGACTGGTCACAAAAAATAACTGGTCAGTAACAAATAAACAAAAAAGATCCACAACAAAAGCGATTTCTCTGCTGGCTGTTTTACTTCAGGGCACAGTGCTGCAGGGGCCAAGGTTACGAGGAAAAAATACAAGGCAGGTTGGTTAATAAATGTGTTGAGTCAAAGCGAAAGGGTCAATTCAACAAAATAACACAAATCTGTTTGGTGCCCAGCCATACAGGTAATTTAACTAGAGTGTCTGTGCTCTTCTTCAGGACAAGGCTAATGCTGCCACCACTAAAACTACTGCATGTGAAGCTGTTATTGTGAGGCACAGACATCCTAAACACGATATTCTTCTTTAACTCAGTTCTTCAGTGGATTGATTGAATTTTTTTTCAGTATATGAAATTTGCAGGTTGTATAGAGTATGTCTTTAACAGGGTGCTGAACAGTATACATAGATCCTATGGCTACTACACTGTTTGGTCAACGCGAGTAGAATCTCTCCTGATGCAGATGATGGTGTGAATGTCACGAGGGGGAATTATTATGCAGAGATATAAAAGAGGAAAATGACAAAGAGAGCGATGAGAGCCGGGAGAAGATGAGAGACGGGCTGAAAAGAAAAGGTTGAGATGTTGAGATGGAGCCAAGAGGGAGGCTATGGTGTGTGTGTGTGTGTGTGTGTGTGTGTGTGTGTGTGTGTGTGTGTGTGTCTGTCTCTCTCTCTCTCTGTCTCTCTCTGTCTCTCTCTCTCTCTCTCTCAGGTCTTTGGACGTTTTGCTGCTGGTTTCCTGTAACAGGTTGAATAAAACCATTAGTGATTTTAAGAAAACATTGCTCGCAAGGCAACACAATTATTTAGGCTTGAATGTGTTTAGGCTTGAATGGGCTCTTAAGAAGAGTCTGGTTTTATGGGCAATGTGCAGAATAAAAATTATGTTCTTTTACCTTCGTTTTGTTTTTTCTTTTGAGTTGTTTTTTTTTATTTGGGTTTTTTTTTGCCCGCATGTTTGAGATACAGCCACATAGAAAAGGTCCTACTCATCTTCTCCAGCAAAGCCACATCTGTCCATCCTCAAAAATCCATCTCCAATGAAAGACTTCAATTAAAATCAGATTCAGCTGCATCGTATTTATTTTTTTTCCAATACACGAGCCAGTCCAGGGGATTTATAAAAATCAAGTGATTATGTTAAAAGCTGTTTAATGGTTTGGTTGATTCCAACCAGGGAGGAGGAAGATGAAGTTTTATTTTGTTTCATGATTTGTTGCTCTGAGACAGATTAAAAGCTTATTTGTCACTGTTAAGTTTATCCTTGCGTGAACACAAGAAACAGGCCACAAGCCTCAAGAACAAACAGCACAGTTTCATTAACTTTTAAATTTTATTCAGGTTGTGTCCAGATGACACAAAATGTGCGGCGTCATCATTGGTGCACTTTGTATCAATGGATCAGAGACAAAGCCTAAACCTATTGCCAGACCAAAGAAGTACCCACCATCATCTGCCATGGCAACTCAGAAAGGTGACGGTGTCATTTTTTAAGTTCAAAGATGTTCTAATTGTGATTTTGATGCCATGTCTTCATCAGCCTAAATCACAAATGATCCTACTACTTCAAGATTTTCACATTGATAGACATAGAGATAAATATCATTATTCATTCTGCTTAGCACGTGTTTTACTGCTGTGAATGGAGAACCTAGTCAGTCGCCCTTTTTCTGGTCGGCATCAAGAAGTATATAATCGATCATTGATGCCTTTTTACTTTATCCACTTTTTTTGTCCATTCAGAGCTGACATGGCTCTGATGTAGCTTTTCCAGACTGATAAAATTTAATCTGAATTATCGGGAGAACAGATTTATACGCACTTAATGTCTGGTTTTCACTGATGATTTTACTTTATTCATGTGGATACAGATTATTGTTAATGTTTCTTATAACTCTTGTTAAGTTCAGTTCATCTAATTTTGTAAAAGCTTCATGAGCATGGGTCACCATTGGAATTATAATGACATTTCAAATCTGTCTCTCTTTCGCTTCAAGCACCAAAGTTGCTGTGTGATAACTTATTTGTACTGCAAATTACTTAAAAGTTTTGTACTAAACTTCACCTAAAAGACTGTGTGCATATTCAGGATAATGCTTTCCACGGATGCTTAATTATAATGCCAGAGGCTTTAACAACAAAGCTGTTATCAGTTCCTTTTTAAAAATTTTTTAAATTCTATTGAACAGATGTTGACAGCAAACAGTTTATAAAAGAAAAAAATACATTGAAAAAAAAGATTAAAAAATGTTTTGTTTCACTTCCTTTAACTATGGGTTTAGTCCCATGCAAAACAATAACTGTCCAGCTTGCAAAGTACATGTATTTATTAGCCCAGGAATGAAATGTTTTGATGTGGGATGACAGTGCAGCCTAGTGGTTGTTTTCCTCACTTACACTTAATAGAGACCGTAATAATGAGGTCACATTTTTCAGGTATCAGATAATTTAAGCTGGTCCAGTATAGGTTTTTCAAACACTGACACATATTCTTGTCTAACAACATTTAAACTGTTGGTAAATTACATTTCAGTCTGTGTTAGTAACCCATTAAGACAGGGTCACTGAAGTGTTTCTCAAGTTCAAGGCTTTGATACAGACGCTATGGGGCTTAACACGGTGCAGCCCTCTACACTTCATTTCTTCCAAGTCGACACTAAAACGGTAAAGGGAGAAAACTGCTGCATCCTCCGAGTTTAACTCCTCGGTCATATTCTTGTTTTGCAGCGACAGGATCCCTAGTTTGGACTTGACAACAACGTTCAGATGATGCTAAACTGTAGAATAGAAAATACAAGATTTACAAGAAAAAAAAAAGACCTGTGCCTGACGGCCTGGTTTCATTTCCCTCCATACAAGTTTTTTTTTTAATTTCAATTTATAATATTAATTTCTAATTTTGGAATTAACTATGTTGTATAATGGTGGGAATCCTGTAAATTGTGTTAAGTGTTTGTACTTCTGATACTGAAAGAACTGGAAGTTATTGGTTCTGAATAATAATAATAATAATAATAATAATAATAATAATAATAATAATAATAATAATAATAATAATAATAATAATAATAATAATAATAATATCATAAAACTAATGATTAATTTTCTGAGACCTCCAAAATGAGTATTGAAGCTCCTCTGGGAACCTGTGGTGACCTCACTACAGGTACATGTGACATTTTATGTTGGGTTTACTTTTGTCATCTATCCACTGAAGAAAAAATACTTTATTCAAAGTATCAAAACATTTACAAAGATTTATAAAAATTTACAAAATATAGAAAGAGCTGTTTGAATAAGTAATAACTGTTTTTCTCTGTGTGATAGACATCTACATTGTCTCACATGGTCCACACACACTACACACACACACACACACACACACACACACACACACACACACACACACACACACACACACACACACACGATGTTGATACAAAGGGAGGAGTTCAGTGAACTGTAAAAACTAATGGGATTCCTGACAATATAATTAACTAAATTGGCTGATGGAAATGACAGCTCTCTGTCACCAGACACCCTCACCCCTCAAGTGATCGTCCTCCCCCCTCTGGCTGCTCTCTGCTCACATCTGCTGCTCCACAATCCTCCCGAATACAGGGGGCGTCATCGATCACTTATTCATAAATACTCTGCTAAAATACATTTATAAAATACATAACTGAAAATAAATCAACTGAAGTGCATGGACGGGCCCCAAATTCTTGGCAGAGTCCAAGAGAATATCTGGCATTTTTGCATGATAAGTGATATAAATAACTAGTACAGTTAACTCGGAATTGCACAGAATTGAAGTGATAGTTTCATTATGGATTATATATTATGGATTTAGAGATTCACATAGCTTGTTATATTTGATTTAAAAACAATATAAAACTGGGGCAAACAAACAAACAAAAAAAACTCATAAAATCCTCACATTTGCAAGACTGGAACCAGAAAATGTTTTGTTCAATTTGGCCTGAAAAAATCGAAAAGATTAATCGGCTAAGAAAATAGTTTGTGCTTATTTTTCTATTGATCAACCAACCACTTCAGTAATTATTTCATCTCCACAGTCAACTAATCCGCTGAACGACTGATTTTTCTACTGAGGATTTTGATGTGAGCCAAAACACCAAATGGAGCTCTGATGATGGCGAAGTCTGACGATTTGTCCCAGATCGCTGTGCAAACACACAGAAGAGTTAAAATCCAGCCCTGCTCTGTTCGAGTTGCTTTTACCACCTGCCCGCTCTGATTACAACCTGCACTCAGCGGGATGACACATTTGGCACAAAGATCCGCTCGCTGTGAGCACACACATGTGCCTGATTGCACTTTATACCCCTCCGAGGCTTAAACTGCAGGTGCACAAGCAAACTAAAAACTAATTAAATTTTGCTTAAAGGAAGATTAATGTAATTCAGTGGGTCTGGCATATCCCATCCACATTTTTTCATCAAAATTTTTCATAGAAAATCTTCAAAAGAAATTGTGGGGGGGATTTGTACAGAAGTCATTAGTAGAGGTTTTTCTGTTGTTTACAACATTTTTTTCTCTAGCGGACACTGGCACATTCATCTCCACGGCTCTTAAATGAAGGCGCCATTTGAAAACTCTTCACTTGTTTGCTGCTTAGCCATCGTGGCTGCTGGTTAACAGTTAACCCCCTTTCATGCCTGATTTCATGGTATGTGCTAATTCCTAAAAAAAAAAGAAAAAAAAAAGTTATTTACCGTGGAGGTCAGAAACGTGCAACGCTGGAGTCGCCTCCCTGGCTGTGGCCACTGCAGAAACATCACAGTTACATTGTGCACATGTGTCACCGACTGACAGCAGCCGACTGATTTATTGCTGAGCCACTAAAAGGCTTCTTTTGTGTACCGGTATAAAAGCCAGGAATGTTGGATGCTCCATTAATTAGGCAGTTTGTTGTGCTTTTACATGGGGACGGTGTTAATGATTAAGCAACCCTGTAGCCACACAGACACACACACACACACACACACACACAAACACACACACACACACACAAAGCTGTAAACATACAGTACAAACCAGTCTTTGTATTTTAAGGATTTTTTTGTATAATTATAAAAGGTATGGTAGAACTTTTTTAAGTAAGAACTGATGAAATTTTAATCATTACTGCTCCCAAATAATACAGTAGTGGCTGTTATAGTGACATGAACTAAATGTTAATTGTTCAGAGTCGCTTCAATTTGTTTTCAGTGGAAAATGCAGCAATGAAAGACTAAGAAACTGAATCCAAAGTCCTTATTGCAGCAGGGAAAAAAAAATTAAACATTCTTAAATCAGGTGGGTTTGTTGGACAAACCCTGTAGCGCCTCCAAGAGGGGAAAAAAAAGTTGAAACATGGTCCTACTTAAGTACAGGAGTCATGATCAACAAGATTTACTTAAGGTATCACGAGTAAAAGCACAAATGCTGCTTTCAATTAAAAGGTTACTGATGCATAAGACTCAAAACAGTATTTTGATGCTGTTACAGGTTGAATGGAGCTAATCTTGACTACTTTACATACAGTAGACCAGTTTAATCTGTAATAGGTGCATTACTCATCTGAAGGCCATTTCTCCCCATTTCAATTTTTTTTTGTTTGATTTTTCTTTCCTTGATCACTTTCCAACTGCTTTGAATCAGAAGAGAGAAACTTCCATCAAGACAAAACAAAAAATCACTGGTGCTCATGCAGGTCACTGGAAAAACAAACAAAAAAAAGCTGGTAGGGATAAGTTGTAGAAGCCAGAGTCCAACAGTAGGGGTCAGTATAATCACACGTAGCTACGACAAATGCTAGCACAGTGCCAAGTGCATGTACTATAAATGTAATCTAATGCCTCTTAACACACTCCCTCTCTCTCTTATACACACACACACACTCACTTACACTTGCATCAGTACTCTGGCTGTTTGTTGACAGTGCTCTCCAGCCTCACATTAGTGTTATGTCTATGCAGCAGTCTGCTCTTCTCTCCGACGACCTGGCTGCCTTCATCTGCCTTGTGTTGGGTAATCACAGCACCGGCTGCACTAGGCAACCCTAGATATGACGGTGAGAACAAAAAAAACCACAACAAAATGGATCAGAAAATCTGTTTTACAGTAAAGTTCTGGTTTAAAAAAAAAAAAAAACACTTTGTATGTGGCAAAATCTTAAAATCAAAGATAAATTTCTTCTTGAGCCTTTTCCCAGAAGACATTTATACTGTAACTAACTAAAAGGTTGTTGGGATGCATCTGTTTTTAACTTTATAATATTTGAGTGTTTTTACTGCACACACAAAGAGACTTACACACTGATGGTGGTGCGCCTTCCATGCAAGGCGAAGGCCAGGCCTCTTTAATATGTGGACAGGCAGAGGTAGAGGTAGAATTTGAACCGCCAGCTATTCCACCTCCAGAGCCATTGTAACAGTATGTACACTGTCCCAATTACAAGCAATGCTGTACCCTCAGTTGCCAGTTTATTAGGTACACAGACACCTAGCTTTATTGTCTATTCTTTATATACAACCCTTCTATACCATTTCCATTACAGAATTATATGTATACTACTGTACGTTGACTGTGCGTTGGAGTAGTCAGAGGGATAGTCTGACAGTAATGCTCAGTGACAGTTTAGTGTGTCTTTTCTCAATCTGCTTTCTGTCTTACAGCTAATACAGATGTCAAGAGATGTGGTTGCTCACCTGAAATAAATCCAAAAATGTTACATCAGCTTGTCAATTATATTTCTTTTTTAAATTTCTATAACATTTTGTCAACATGTAGTCATGTATGTAATATATGACATCTTTTTATATGTAAATACATATACACATATACACACATATATACACATACACACATATATAGACATACATACAATATAACAGAGCATGCTAACTTTAGCCTCTCCCAAATTGATCAGCTTGTTGATAGCGCTTCAGGCTCAATGAGAACAACATTTGACTATTGCCCCTAAAAAAAAAAAAAAAGAAAAAAAAAGAGAGAGGATAATAAAATAGCTCGATTGATCTATTTTTTCCTGTAGTTCTAAGTAGCAACGATTTCATGAGCTTCTTAAATGATAAATGATATTAGAGACAGAATTCACCTCCTCCTGCCCTCAACCTCATCGGATAAAGGACTTGTCTCTGTACTTGTTCTGTTAGATCTTAGTGCTGCATTTGACACTATTGACCATCAAATCCTATTACAGAGCCTGGAGCATTTTTTGGCATCAAAGGACTCGCTCTCAGCTGGTTTAAGTCCTGTTTATCATATCGATTTCAATTCATGCACATTAACGATGAATCCTACATCTACTCAAAAGTTAGTCATGGAGTTCCACAAGGTTCAGAGCTTGGACCAGTTCAATTCACCATATATATGCTTCCCTTAGGCAATATTATCAGGAAACACTCCTTAAACTTCCATTGTTATGCAGATGACACCCAATTGTACCTCTCAATGAAGCATGACAAAACCAATCAGTTAGCTAAACTTCAAGCATGTCTTAGGGATATAAAGATCCCGATGACCAGGAACTTGCTACTATTGAGCTCAGATAAAACTGAAGTTATTGTGCTTGGCCTGCAACACCTCAGAAACACATTGTCTTTTGACATACTTACTCTAGATGGCATCGCTCTGACCTCTAGCACCACCGCTAGGAATCTTGGAGCTGTCTTCGATCAGGACATGTCCTTTAACTCCCACATCAAACAAACTTCAGGGACTCCCTTTTTTCACCTTCGTAATATCGCAAAAATCAGGCACATCCTTTCTCAAAATGACGCAGAAAAACTAGTACATGCTTTTGTTACTTCTAGGCTCGATTATTGCAACTCCCTGTTATCAGGCTGTCCCAGTAAAATATTAAATATTCTTCAGCTGATTCAGAATGCTGCTGCAAGAGTATTGACAAGAACCAGAGAGAGAGATCATATATCTCCTGTGTTAGATTCTCTGCACTGGCTCCCTGTGAAATCCAGAATACAATTTAAAATCCTCCTACTCACCTAAAAAGCCCTTAACGGTCAGGCACCATCCTGTCTTAAAGAGCTCATAGTACCTTATTATCCCAGTAGAACACTTTGTTCCCAGAATGCAGGACTACTAGTGGTTCCTAAAGTCTCCACAAGCAGAACGGGGGCAGAGCTTTCAGTTATCAGGCTCCTCTGATGTGGAACCATCTTCCAATTTGGGTGCAGGAGGCAGACACCCTCTCCACATTTAAGAGTCAGCTTAAATCCTTCCTTTTGATATAGCTTATAGTTAGAACTGGCTCAGCACTAGCTCGAGCCATCCCCTCACTATGCTGTTATAGACTACCATAGACTACCAGGGGACTTCCCATGATGCACCAGGCCTTTTCCAACGCCTCCTCCTCCTCCCCCCGTGCGCATTAACACCTCAAAAATGCTTGTTACTCACTGTCCTCCCTCTCTCCTGCAGTTTTGTGCGTCCTCGTCTCTCTCCTCTTCCTCCTGTCGCTTTCTGCAGGTTTTTCCGCCTCTGATGCTCCTGGATCCACGGCTGCAGATCCACCTACTGCCCCATGAGCCTGATCAACACCCACTGCTTCAATTATTATGACTGCTACTGTCACCATTTAATTTAGTCCTTTTAGTAATATTATTAGCCCTGTTAGTATAACTATAGTTAATATAGCCATAAGTCCCATTACTATGCTATGCTCTCTCTCCTCCTGTTAAACATTTCTACCTATTAAAAGGGAGTACTTCATTGCCACTGTCGCCAACTGCTGCTCATGGGGGAAATGTTTGGTCACTGTAAATAATAACCATAAAGAGTCTGGTCTAGACCTGCTCTATATGAAAAGTGCCCTGAGATAATGTCTGTTATGATATGGCGCTATATAAAGTACACACACATTATTTTTTATATACACATATACACACACACACATATACATACACACATATATATGTATGTATGTATATAGAATGCTTGGACAAGGTAAAATGCCACAGCTTTGTTAATGATTAAGTGTTTGATTAAGTGCTTGTTTTTAGTTTGTATGGTCATTTGCCTTTAAATGCCACTAACTAATCCATCGTGTGGGCTCATGTTTTACCACTTGCAGCAGAAAATCGCACAGAGAAGATGCCTTTTTAATCATCTGTTCTTCCTTTGATAAGTAGACATTGCAAGCCAAACTGATAACGCTGAAGTCCCACAACAAGCTCTCTTAATTAGACGACAATAGTCTCTGTACTGCGACCTAAAACAGATATTATCTTTTTCCTTTTTTCTTTTTTTTCAATGTTATCTCGGGCCACGGTTTAAAAATAAACCCCCTCCCTTTGAGAGAGAAACGTTGCCTCTTCCCTCCTCTTCTTTCTTTTATCCTAGAAATCCTTCCCTCCCTCCTATGGCTGTAAACTTACTGACCCTCTTTGCTGCAGCGGTAGTGCTCGTCTCTGCATTGACTCCCTCCATGGAGAAAAATCAATGAGCACAGGTCAAAACAGCCACCGAAGGAAGGAGTATTGGTAACACTATAAAACCATCAGCGCAGGATTTACTGAGGATGCAACCGTGGTTCTCAGCACAAAGGCTTGGTGTGATTTTACTCCTGTCTATGTTTGTATGTGCACTAGTATTTTCAAAGTAAGTTTGTTAGCACGATTCAAATGTTCCAGAGTAAAAATACCTGGGTGCTACAAGCTTTGTTTCAAGTCAAAATACTGATGCCGTCTGTGAAAATGTCCAGCAGTGTTTGTTCTTCCTGATAAAGATTAATTTCCTTTGGGTGTTCAGTGCACTTTTTTGTGAAATAGGTGTTAATTACCCTCTTAGCTGAAAGACAAAGTCTGTTAATGTAACACAGACATTCATAAACCTACACTTTATGTTACTAGCAACCGCACTTTATCTTGCATCTTAACTTCCGCTATCTCGTGTACAGGATGTTGGTGGGGTTTTTCTTCTTCTTCTTCTTCTTTCTTTCTTTCAGATTGATCTGCAACTGTTTCTATTTTTTGTAAGGTAAAAAATCATTATTATCCAATACTGTAGCTTTTAAGTTGCATTCTATTTGTTTTATATATGGATTCTGCTTTTTCTTGTGGTCTGTGTGTTACGCCTGCCCACATTTCTTCCTTTGCGATTATCATAAAGTAAACAGTTGAAACTTTCAGCGATAATGATTATAAATATCTTCAGAAAGACGCAAAAGAAAGATGAAGAATTTGAATGTCTGAATATAGTGAGGTTGAACACATACCCATACGTTTGGCGCGCACACACACACACACGCACACACAGGAAACCTCTGATAGGGGCCTAATGTGAAGACATCAGCCTTTCACCTTTCCACACTTGCCTCTCACCTCTCAGCACCCTAAGCCATCATCACGAATGTGCCGCCGCTGAGTATCTTTGGCTCCACGCCTGCTTGGTGTCCGTGCCGCGCTCATTGCTCCTTATCAGGTGTCAGATGTGAAGTTGGTGTGACTGAGGCCCTGTCCCTTTACACCCTGCTTTTTGAGCTTTATTACACGGACCAAGCAAAAGCACAGCGCACATGACTTTACCAAGGGAAGCGTGTATTTTTTAGGCTATGTTCACACTTACATGGATATAACTGAAAACTTTGTAGAAAGTTCTCCATCTATATTAAAATGCCAAAATAAAACGAGCTGGTAAATTTCTTCTGCGTCCTCTTTCAGTTCAGCTATGACTGTGTGATTTTGTGATTCAATGTCATCACCAATTGCATCTCTCACTTATCAAAATTAGCAATTACAAAATGCTGTGCGAGTGGCATAAGCCAATAAAATTATCCAAGCAAAAACCATGAAAAATTTTTATCAAATTGTGAAAACAAAAGGACAAAATGAATGACCAAATACGCAGAAACTGTATATGCACACATACAAGAGAAACATCACAGTCCCCTGAAGCTAATGCCAGCACAGTGTAACCGACTAATGCCCCATCCTGACCCGTCTGGAAAGTCCCGTAGCCAACCGTGGGAATATACCACATGAAAGCCAGTGGCTCAACACCAGGATAAGTGGATGAACGGTTCAGATGCGACGCTGTCCCCTCGACATTATTGGCAATTAGTGGCCGATAAGTGGGCAGGAAAGGAGGCAGACAGTGTGCGAATGTCATCGCAGGGCTTGGATACAGCGTGGCGGTCTCAAAAGAGTGAGGGTCGCGGGGCTTATGTTGTCACACGCCTACAGCAACACCAGCAAATCCAGGAGGCTGGGTTTCTTTGATTTGGGCAGCAATTCAGTACGAGGATGAAATGAAACATATTTCAATATAAATATATATACTGTATAGGGCTACTGCTGTCAAATGAAATACCACCTATAATTCAATTCAAAATACAATCAGTCAGAAACAAACAGAACATGCAGTGTAATGCAATTCTTATTATTCAGCTACATAATAAGATTTGTGGTTTGTTTGAGTTACAGGACCCCGAACTCCATCAACAGATAACCGAAGTAAACAGGCATCACAAAAACAGCACAGTTCAGTTTGTAGCCATTATCGTGTTTGGAATTTATATAGTGAAAAAGAGACTTTGGGCTTGAAACTGTACAGAGACCTGCCTGTGGAGGGCAACAGAGGCCATACGGCCTCAAGTTTAAACCCACATTTTACTCCCTCGCACAGAACCATTTTTGTCGAGAATATGTGAGTAAGATGTCTGTCTTTCGTCAGCAGACTGACTTACTGACCTTGTCACTTCTGATGAGGAAAGACTAAAGGAATGCACTTTTGCAAGAACAGATCTGTGAACAACCGTCAAATCACTTCCACCGACGTACTGTCAAGGAGTTTTAATCACATGCCAATGTAATTTGTACGGTATATGGATGACAGAGTTAGGGATCACACTGTCTGTAGTTTTTTTTTTCCTTTTTTTGTAGTTGTCAATCAATCCAGTAGGTATGATAAATTGCTTTCATTTTGAACTGATGGATTTCTGAATATTAGTGTTAGGACTTTAAGGCTATGGGTTATAACAGGCAGTGTTGGAAAAAAACCAAAAATATGATTAAAAATATACTCCTACAAGTAAAATTCCTACATTAGACAATTTAGTAAAGTAAAAGCACAGAAGTATTAGCAAAAATAATGTACTTTAAAGTAGCACAGGCAAAAGCACTCATAATGCAGAAGTGCCCATTTCAGAGGTTTATAATATTACATGTATTATATTATGAGATAATTTTATCATTATTGATGCATCAAAGACATTTTAATGTTGAAGCTATATGGCGCTGCATTAATCTATAATAAATCGTCATATTTTTAAAAATTATGACATTTTGCCTGAAAAAAGTTGTTAAATCTGTAAGGTAAATTGTAACTTTAGCTATCAAATAAATGTAGTTAATGAAGTCCAGTATTTCCCAATGAACACAGTGGGGTCGAGGTATAAAGTAATACTGCATTGAAGTAAGAGTTCCTCAAAACTGTACTGAAGGAAGGTACTGATGAGAATGGTGTGAATTTTAATGAATTAGGAGTAAGATTAGATTTTAGGCCTTTAATGGAGTTGGCAAAGAAAAAAAAAAGAAGCATCAACTCTCCTCTTGGGTCCAGTCTTACTATTTGGTGTAATTCACTCTTCTACTCTTGTAGTTATTGTACAAGATGATACAGTATCACATTAACATTTCTGGATACCGTCAGGTTTCAACCGGTTTGAAAGTCGGATTTGATTTCAGGTTCGCGTTTGAAAATACGCTCGAGCCTAAACCCCTAAACCCCTAAACCACTAAACCCCGATAAACACACGCAACTCATCCGGGCCATGAATCTTGATCATTGGGTGGAATTTTCTCCCTCCCTTTGATGCTTGTCCAAGGGCGGCTATTTATACAGCCACCACTTGTTGTCTGGAAGGTGCAAGCCTCTGCTGCAGCGCAGATCCCCGCTGTACACAAGCATATAAACACGGCCCGGGCTCACGACGCTGCCCTCCTTATCGACAGGAACCCAAAGTTCCTCCAGTGGAAATGTCTTTGTTCCCCCTCGGCTGCCACACAATGAGCGCGACTCTCTGGAGTCGGCTGAAGGCACTGCAAGCGAAGGCCTTCACTCATTCCATGCATAGCACAACGACGGCACTGACCTTGGCAAGAAGCTATTAAAATTGTTTCTCTGCCAAACACACATATGTACAGTTACCTTGGCACATGGAAAAAAAATTTAAAAAACTCCAAAAAACCTCACTCTTGCATGCAGCAAAACATGTTTCATTAATAGTTTCTGGCTTAAAATCAAAAGAGAGGACAGACACAAATTACTGCACTGAAGACTAGATTTATCTGCATGTCTATCTAGAGTGTGCATCCCTCTGTCAATTATATCGTATCACATCCATGTACTGACCCTTGAACTACAGTACGAAATGGTATTTTATCTAGGGTCTTCAACTAACCATTAATTCAAATAACCAGCAGAATTTCCCAAGCTGAGGTCTTCAAATTATTCATTTACCTGAACAATATCATAACACTGTCCTCATCTTGTCTTATAAAGAATCAGTACTCAGTATTGACAGATACCCTAAGATGATGTACCAAAATCAGAAGAACTGGATTGGAGCATATCCACTATCCTCCAGTCTATTGAATCTATCCATTTATCTGTATATAGTTTTTAAATCTGATGGCATCGCCTTGGGCTCTAGGAAATTGTGATAGGTATTTTCCATTGTTTACAATTTTTTGATAGACCAAACATTCATCAATTTACTCTAGAAAACAACCAGAAGATTATTCAAATATTATAAATATTCATATAACATGAATTCAATCCCTACATCAATCCATTCATTAATCTGTCAATTATATTGTATTGATCAACACCATAATATCATATTGTAATCTCCCTATCAGTCATAATTAGCAACCATATCCATCTTGATTATCACAGATATACATCCAACTATCATCCATCTATCAATTCATCCAATTATCCCACTATCCATTTATCCAGCCATCCATCATCCATCCCTCCATCCAACTATCATCTATCAATGGATCCATCATAACTATAACTATCATCTATTATCCATCCATCTATCAACTATCCATCCATCCATCAATCATCCCGTATCCATCCATCCAGCCATCTTTTATCAACTATCATCCATCCAACTATCATCCATCTTTCATCCAACTATCCATCCAGCCATCCATCATACATCCAACTACCATCCATCCATCCATCCATCCACTGAACTACCCACCCGTCCCACTATCACACTATCTATCATCCATCTATCCATCAATCTATCTACATCAGGGCACAGGTACTGGGGCTCCAGCCAGATTCACCAACTCAGACCCCTGAGAATATACAGCCACCTACTTACAGTATCAGCACAGAGGCACACAAACACACTACCAAACATGCAAACCCAAACTCTACTCCCACACATGGATTTTCCCTAATGACTTGCCTCACGGCAGCAGTCAGTCGAAGCTCCGCAGAGGATGAAATCCTGTTACAGCTGGCTTTTCATGATGCCTTTAACTGCATTACACTCCCCTCTCAAGTCTAGATCCAATTTCCCTATCAAACAAGGTAACACACACACACGCACACACTGCCACACTGTAACAGGGCTGCTTGCCTTTAATGTCGTCAAAAACAAAGTATGTTTTTCTTCTCTCAGTATCTCCAGTGGCTGGGCTCTCTGGGTAGATGGGAACGGGAACTCAGTCAGACAGACAGGAGGGGAGCTGAGTGGATAACTCGGTTGACTCAGGAGGATGTTTGCATGTGTGTGTTGTCCTCATGATAAAACGAAGATGAGTAAAATCCTCCTGAGTAAGGACATTTTGTTGGCACTCACCTGTTCATTAGCTTGTTTAGCACTAGGACTTGGGTCGTGATAGGATATAAATTATGAATAAATTAGGTTAAGGGTGGAGGACAGGCCTGTAATTAGCTGGTTAAAGGAGAAAAAAATATCTAAAACTCATGAATCTTGCTTCAAAAATATCAGTTAGCGATTTATCTTGTATTTTGGGGAGATTTTATTTTACAATGTTTTTTCATTGCTTTCAACTAGCTGACATAATTAACTGCCTACTAAATTGGGTGGTCTCAGCTTCTCAAACATGAGGAATTGCTGTACTCTTGCCATTTGATTGCACTATAAATGGAATATTTTGGGGTTTTGAAGTGGTCGTCAGACAAAATTAGATTTTTGAAGATATCACCTTTTACAAGGGGTAAATTGATTAGTATTTTTCATAGCTATGCAATATTTTAGAGACCAACCAATTCATTTTTTAATAGGAAAGATTGAAAGGTTTTATGCTGTTATGATCAATATTTTATATGTACAAAAGGTCAAATAACCAAGAGTAATTCAAAAGTTGTGCGCTTGCAGTGACAATCCCTCACACATTTATAACTCAACTCTGCCGCTCCCTAGAAAATTGTAAAGTCATTTCTTTATGAAAAAATACCAAAACCTCAGTGGCCCTGACCTTTTAAGATGTGAATATTTGGTTGTTTCCTTTGTCCTGTACGGAAGTGGATGGATTATCTTTGGTCTGTTGACTGTTGGTTGGCCAAAGACAAACATTTCAAGATTATTTTCTCACTTTTTATATACCAGACAATTAATCCATTAACAGAGAGAGCAGTCAACAGATTAACTGATAGTTGAAATAATTGTTAGTTGCATACATAATGCATTTAAGTTCTCCATTTATTTATTTATTTATTTAGGATGAGCAGTGGAGAATCAGCACAATCAGCTTTACTGACAGCCAGTGATCTTTAAGGGAAGGTGGGTCCACGGGAGGTCACATTTCCCCTCCCCCTACTTCTGGTCCCAGCGGCAGTGAAACCGTCTGTTAGAAAGGCTGCTGCAGCATCAGCGACATGTTCGTCTGCAGGATAAAAGACCTTCCTCATTAAGTCAGCTGTCACGTCGGGCACCTTGCCAAGTGGCACATCCATCCACTTGCTATTCCCAGCTGTGCCCTTATTGCTCTAAGCCAACTGCCGAGTCCTAGCATGACCTCACACAACCTTGAGTAAGAGGGTTTTTTTTTCCTCGCCTCGTTATATTTTTCAACAATCTGATTTCCACTAATAAATGACACAGATCTTCAAATAGCTTCCCCTTGACTGATCAATTCGAAGGAATAAAAGGTCTAATTATCGTTCGTCCGTGCTTGTCTAGTGGGTTCTAACATGAATGAATGACAGTAAGTGCAAGCAAATGCAATGCACAAAATACCTCAGAGTCGTAGTGAATGAACAGGATCATTTGCCTTAAAGAATGCAATCAATTATATTCACGTGAGACCCTCCCCACAACTTTCAATTATCCTTGCATTTAGTCATTGTGACTGAATTGATTGAGTACAGATGGAGTTGACCTCTGATCAGCTATCTAAGGTTGCGCCTGTCAAGTGTCAAGTTGAGAGAATTGATTAAAGGATTGAATAGGTTTCTGATTTATTGATTTTTTTTCTTCTGGAGAGAGTCCCTTTCAAACCCTTTCAATCAATGCAGTAAGAGGAGACATTTAAACATTAATCAGTTCGGCACAGCTGGTAAAGTGCATCACCTTTTGAGATCAGGATCTTAAGATTTTTCTGGTATTGGTTCAGACCAGTTTCTAAAATACATTTCTTTAATATTATAAATCATCAAATCAAAATATTGTAGCATGCACTGCATGTTGAATAATTCCTCTGTCTAGGGTAAACCAAAGTTTGTTTTCTATCCTGTGACATATTAAGTGTGTTTTCCACAACTATAGACTGAATCATATGGAGAAGATATATAGTGGCTGATATAAGCTTATTGCAGATATAATGGTATCAGTGTATATGCTGTAGATATTGATTCCTTTTTTAAATCAGCCAAAATGCCAATCATTTCCTATTTTAATTGTCTCCAGTGTGATAATTTAAGGGTTTATTTCAATTATTGATTAATTATTCTCTACAGTAT
Organism: Istiophorus platypterus; assembly: GCA_016859345.1. Lineage (NCBI taxonomy): Eukaryota > Metazoa > Chordata > Actinopteri > Istiophoriformes > Istiophoridae > Istiophorus > Istiophorus platypterus. The sequence continues at coordinate 18,095,653 of CM029133.1, read as the reverse complement.
GGCGAATAGCGCCTGTATTAGTCCCAGTATTCCAAGAGGATATTTTAAAATGTCTTGTTTGATCCAACAGTCCAAAATCAAAAGATATTCCATTCACATTCCATTCATGTACAACAGAAACTGCCACCAGCCAACAGTTTCCATATACTCTTAATTTTTTTCATTCAGTGATCAAAATAGTTGCTAAAGCATTTATTTATTATTTATCAAATTATTTATCTTATTTATCTTATCAGTTGACTGATAATTAGATCTGTAGTTTATTTAAGAAAAACTCCACTGATTTTTCATTGCACTCCCACACCATTGGATTCATGATGGACAAAATCAATGCAGCAGAACCAGAAATAAAATCAGCTTTCAAACCAGCTTTCAAAATAGAATATCTTGGGCTGTGGGATATCATAACAGGGGCTTTTCCTTTATTTTAGACATATCATAGAAAAAATGATTAATTGAGAAAATAGTCCACTGCGTAGTAATCAAAAAAAAATAAGCAACTAGCAGCGGCTCTACGACTATCTGATATTTTAATCCACAAAACGATTAATCAGTTAATCCAGGGACAGAATGATAATGTAAACAACTTTTAGTTGAAGCCTTAAATTCATTCATGACTATGTGCTGGTTCACTGAACACATACAGAGTGCAAGGTAATCTGTTGTATAGGGAATGTAGGAAGTCAGAGAATTGACTCTAACAATAAAAAGTCCTTGAGCAAGAAACCAAGTCCCTACATGATGCAGTGCAGCGGCTTACCCACTAATAAAAGAGGAAATTATGGGCAATTTATCACTAAATTAAACTCTTGAAATGTGACTATAGTATATTACCATGAATGTTTGACATTTGGATCAGAGCTAACGTTTTGCGTTTCAATTTGTCTGATGTGCTCATTCACTTTCAGTCAAGCATTGTTTCTCAAACACGCTGCCTGGCTCACCTACGCTTGACATGGCTCAAGGCAACATATTTCTGTGACATGCCCAAACCAACCCGGGGAATGTGCGATGTTACAGAATCGCTCAGTCATTATTTCCCTCTTCATTATGAACCCAGTGCGTCAAGGCTGAGTCACACAGAGGGAGTGCCAATATGAAGATATCAGGTCAATGGCCTAAACGTACAAAATGTGACAGAATACAAGATGTAGCAAGTGCCCAACATCCTTAACAGCGAATTGCATCATTCACAGTTTAGAGTATTGTAGAGTTATGATAACGTGTGTATCTTGTAAACAGGCCTGTTTTTGAATGGAAATGTGCAGCAAAGACTTAAAGATATATGCACCAAATTATCGAATAAGTATCTATATCAAGGATATGAGTGCATCTAGAATAATAAAGCCTGGACTTCAGCAGTTTACATGTAACTATGATATACTTAGTAAAACTCACATAAAGAGAATTGGGATATGTCTCTAGTGTCTAGCTCAGTATGTGGCCATTAGATGAAGTTTAGATGCGGCTCGCTATCCGATGTCTGACAAGAGCCGTGTTGATGTTTGCAACGATGCCAGTATGCATTACAGCTAAATAATAATGTGAAAGGACTGTGTGCGAGACAACAGTCATGTGTAGATCCGTAAAGCCATGTTAATGAGGGCGAGTTAGCTGGAAATGTTTGGTGAATAAAGCACATTTTACTGGAGAAGAGTTTTGTTTTGCGATGTGTTTTTATTTTGACAGACTTTCATCCCTAAAGCCAACGACGGGGGAACAATGTGCTGCAAAGCCAGTGGTCAAAACTAATTCAGTACGTTACCTTAAGTAACATTTTGCAGTACTTGAGCATTTAAATCCATTTCATGCTACTTTATACTTCTACATCAGAACATTTTGGAGGCACCGCGCCTGGTGAAGGAAGACGGACACAGATCCTTTACATAATTAAACTTACTTACTTACTTACATCAGAAAGTAAAAACAAATAGATAAATTTAAAAAATACCCTGTTACAAGTAAAAGTCACACATTCATCCTACTTAAGTAAAAAATAGTATCATCAGCAAAATGTACATGAAGTATTGGAAGTACTTGTTTTCCAGAAAAACACTTCTCACGTGACTGATACGTTATTATATGTATCACATCACAGCTTTAGCTACTAGAGCTGGAGCTAGTTTTAATTGTACAGTTCCATAGTTTAGTCCACACATTGTTCCCGAAAGATCGGTAGTTCCCCTCCAACGGGTTGCAAGATTAATCTGAATAAGATGACTATTGGGAATAGAAAAGAAAAAAAAACATACACAAATTTCAATTAGATTTTTGGATTTTTCTCCAGTCTTTGAAGTTATTTGTGAATTTGTTTTATACAATTATTTTTATTAAAACCACCTGATGAGTTTGGAGGGGAAATGTGTCTTTGTTGGAACTGCTGACAACTCATGGACATCTGAGACATGTGACAAGGGGCCTCAACTGCTTCATTGTGAGGGGTCACAAGCCACAATGAGTGGGAACCACTGGGATAATCTTTAACAGTGTGTTGTATATCAGATCATTGATGTGGAGTAAAAAGCACAGTATTTCGCTCTGTAATGGCATCAGATGGATAGACTCAAGTAAAGTACAAGAACCTCAAAGTTGTACTTAAGTGCAGTACTTGAGTAAATGTACTTAGTTCAATATAGATACGAAAAAAAGAGTCCTAATGTACATCGCTCCTTCTGACCAAAACATGCATCTTTAAACATCACTCAATCTCATTTCCTCCATTTGATTCGATTTACTTTGTGATTATCCTCTTTTATCTAATTCATTCCAAATCTGTGTTACTGTGTAAATTTTGAAAAACCCAATGTGGTGTGTTTCCTGGTTAAAAAAAGTTGAAAGGGTAAAACAGGGTCAAACATGTTATATTCATCTAATATTATATATATATGTTTGTGTGTGTATGTGTGTGTGTGTGTGTGTGTGTGTGTGTATGTAACGTTAGAAACAAATGCACTTTCAGAGGCGCCTAAGTATGAATTATTCTCTTAGTCTTTGTCCTGTTGACAAAAAATGGGTTTTCTAGAAATAACGAACGTACAAATAAAGTAATAAAACCAATACCAACTTTGAACTGTGAAGATATTTACCTTCATACTTTAGAAAATGCTACTCTCTTATGGACACGTACAGCACTACACACAGGGCTATTTGCTGAAGTGTTGCCAGAAGCGTAGACGGCGCCAGTTCTGTCCTCAGACACCGGGTTAACGATCGGCTGAATATAGAGAGAACATCAGTCTGGCTCTCCAACTCCGCACGTATACAGTAGCTTTTATTTTCGTTGTACTGTACACACTGTAGCTCCTGGGGGTATTTTACGCTCCCTAATGTCACTCAGGCCGGGAGAGGTGCAAATTGACCTTGCGTATTGCTGCACAGGGCCGCGGGTGTTGGGTCACTTGAGCGTGCACGAATAGGCATGCATGGAATATATGGAGGCAAACATGGAGAGGAAAAACTACATGATGAAATCTCAGGGAAGCTTAGTCTCAAGCGCACCATCTTTCCATCCCTCTGCGCATGTAAACATGGGCTATATATGTGTGTATTATATATATTACTGACATATGAGCTCGTGCTTTGTTTTCCACCAGCTGCTAAAGGCCAGGTTCTCACCAGATACCCAAATTACCAACAAGTGCACATGTGCTGGCATCGCGTCACTGCATGGATATGTGTGTGTGTGTGCGGGTATGCGTTCGTGTGCGCAGCGGCTACCAGCTGAGGTATGGAAATTTGGAGATGCAAATTCACAGTTTGTTTACCCTCCTCTGCCCTTTGACTTTACCCCCCTGACCGACAAAATCTGACGCGTGTGTTTTGGATGACCCCAACGGCTGCGATACCACTAAGTCACAGCAAGGAAGGGACCAAAGCAATGTCCAGTAAATGGTGATATTTGTAGCTCTTTTTAACATTAATCTGTTATTGTCAAAATATTTGTGAAATTTTTTGTATGATTACTCTAAAATTTTGGTTGTAATGGCTCCACTTCATACCATTAATATTGTTAGTGTTTATGGTAAAACCTCCAGAAATACATTTTCCTGTTAATCAGTTGCAGTTAATTTAGGAAATAATTTAGGAAATAATTATAGATTAATCGATAATGAAAATAATAGTTAGTTGCAGTTGTCATTTTCTTCCTGTAAACATGATGCTACCTTTATATTTTCCATACTTCCTGCAGCTATATATAATAGATACATTTCTAGCTCATTTTGACAATCATAACTGATTATTATAGGGGTTTCCTCCCATGACACTTTTATTTTAATTCAATTTCATGTCTACTTTTCTGTATTCAGTTTCTTCTCTTAGTGTAAATAACATGTTTGCCCAGAAATCATTTAAGTTTCATCTCAACACATTATTGTATTTAGACACATGCACAAACACCCACCCACCCACCCACCCACACACACACACACACACACACACACACACACACACTGAACAGTTGTCCTAGAAAAGCTGCCATGGCATTGCAAGACACTCCCCCCACCCAGACATTCCCTCCCCTCTGCCATGTTACTACCCCCCCCTCCCCCCCCACCTCCTGGTGCAGAAGGTACGTGTGGGGGTTACTGCAGAGGCAAAACAGACCTGCAGTGCCAGCCAAACAAAGTGCACAAACACACATAGACACAGTCAGGACACTGTGGCTTGTTTCCCCTGCCAGCCCACAGTGCCAGCTGCAGCCCGCTGTCCACCAGCACGTGCCAGCTTGATATCCCGTAAGGGCCATGTTTGGTGTGTGTGTGTGTGTTTGTGTGTTTAAAGGGACGAAAGGCTTAGCCTAAAATCCTGTCACCCAGCTGCCTCCACTGTCAGATGGTCCCAAAGACCCACATCAACAGATGTACAGAGCAGCCACAGGGAGCGGAGCACACACAAAATACCGTCTCAGAGTCAGTCACTCTGCTGCAGTCTGCCTGCTTGTACAGAGGGAACATGTGGGTACAGAGGAGCCTGCAAAATCTTCTTTCTTCAGATAAATGCGGCAGCCAGGGCCCCGGCAATATAGCTGCACACTCTCCCAGCGAATGCTTTCAGCCATTTTGAGCTCTGTAGTAGTACTACTTGTTTACAAATGCAGCATACTGAGATGTCCTTGGCTGCAGCGAGGAGCCACTTTTGGAACCCGGTGTCAGTTTACTGATGCAGTCTGGGATCGAGGGGTGGGGGGGTGCGGATGGGGGGGGGGTATGGATACAGACAGGCACAAAGGCAACCTGGCATCACACTACTACAACTACTACTACCCTGTACAGAGACATGCCAATAAATGTTTTTATCTTGATTAACAGAGGAAGTAAAACAAAAGCAAAAACAAAGTATGTATCAAATTAACATTAAACCAAAATTACTGATGACGGGATGCAAAAAAGTTTTTCCTTGTCAAGATCATGAGCAGTAATATGATGAAGTGATTGCAAAGCCTTTAGAGCTAAAATTTACAATTTTCGGGCTGTATAAATAAAGTGGACTCAACTGGACCAAAAGCAAGCTAGGTTGCAGTTCACCTAACCGATGTAGATGCAAGAGGGCATCAAAGATCCATTTAGCTAAAATATCATATGAATGTCATGATGCCTGTTTTTTAATGGCACTGAATAAAGATACAAGTTCTCAGCTATTCTGCAACATCTTCTGAAAGGCTGAAATAAACGAAGTCAAAAACAAGGTATCAGTTACTAAACTGCCTTACACTTACAGTAACTGTCTTTATGTTGTAAACCCCACTTATTTGTTCTCTAACAGGCTAAACTCACAGCACCCACTTCAAATTATACCTGAACCACTTAGTCCAGGACTCCATGGGAGAAATAGACAACACAACCTAAAGTGTCTGTAGACCTAAACATGCACATCTCATTACAAAACCACGGGCATTGGAACTACGTCCGCTCTTCTTGGAAGGATTTTGAAAAACATTTTGGAACCTGGCTGCAGGGATTTGCTCCATTCAGCCGCGAGGGCAGTAGCGTGGTTGACCACCGTCTGGCTCGCAGTCGGCATTCCAATCTATCCAAAAGGTGTTGGATCGGGTTGAGGTCAGGGCTCTGCGCGGGCCAGTCATTCTAGTGAAAACCAAACTGTAAAAGCCATTTTCTTTATTAGACCCTGGCTTTACCCGTAGGAGCACTGTTATCCCATTTGAGAGTCAGCACTCATATGTTATTATACAAATACACATGTAAACACCAATAAGAAAATCAGATATAAAGCATTTCTGAAGAAATAAAACACAATATTCCGAAAGTAGTTAATTTCCACCATATCCCTCTATCCCTCTAGGATCAGATGAGGCTCAGACAATTTGACCAAACCCTTCTTAAAGTGATTTCACAGACATTCATTTATTAATATGTCCGTAAACAATATCAGCTCCCTTCCCGTCTCCCCCGTGACTCCACCACTTCCACAAAGCTCTGTAAGTCGATCCGGCCTTTCCGACAACGGACGGTCCCATTAGCGCCAGCCATTGGCACCCATGGGAGCCCGGAGGAAAAAAAAGTGTCCCCACCCCACCCCCGGTCCGCCCGGCATCATAACATTACTCATGAAACATTCACATCTTTATGTGGCCAGGATGATCACGCCAGCCTCCCATTGGCGGAGAGCGGATCGGCCCAGAACAGGAGATGAGGTTCTATTGGTGTGGCGGTAGCTCGAGTGATGGCAGGAGTGGTGAGGAGGCCGGTAAGGAAACTGGATCGATCGATCTGCCCAAGGGCAAGTGCTGCAGGGTTTCAGAAGATTCTTACTCTTATGTAGACGATGACACTTAGAGGTTAAAAGTTTATCTTGATCTGATCTGAAGTGTGAACCCATACTTATATGATTGTTTATAAAAGTTTCTGGTCACCAGCATTAACAAGTTTACAATAAATTTATCTGGCAGCTCACTTATTTCCACATAATACTATGATATGTAGGTACGCAGGTACTTTAGGTTTTATTTGCATAGGTTTTAAAATCTCTCTCTCTGTCTCTCTGAGATATCATTTGAAAACCTGTCCCATTTGTTCAGGATGATCCAAACCCCCCCTATATAAACTATCCTAGTAGAAAAATTGTCCCACGGAAGTGAGAAAATGTGTTTACTTTTTGTGATTAACCTGGCTACTGCAGTGCAAATGAGATCCCGGATCAGATTTTTCCTCCACGACACCAATCAAGATTTTTCTTATTAATGTGATGAAAAAAAACCACAACAAAACACTTGCTGCTTTATTTTCTTTGCTAGACCAAGTGGTTGTGATACAGGAGTCACATGCTCAGCTTTAGCTGCTAAGGGCTAGTCCCTAATTTTGATAGCATCAAGGTCGGCCCTGTTTGGCGACGGGCTGCTAGTGTACAGTGGTTGAACCAGAGCCTTTACCCCCGAAAATGAAAACCCTGACATCGTAGTTATTTTAAGCCATAATCAATCTTTTCGTAAACCTAACCCACTAATTTTTGTGCCTGAACCTAAACCGTGAATGTTCCACAACCTTAGCTGTGTGTATCACTGTTACCATGATGAAAATAGATGAAAGGTCCTAGATAGTTTGAAATGTAAAATCTGAACGTACGGTACCATGACGACTGACCAAACTCCGGCTGTTCGATGTGGTCAAAAGCTCCAGCAAAAGGTAAGTGGACCTTTAGCACACCAAATATTGCAAGCGTGATCAAGATGTGTCAAAACTGCTTTAATAAATAGCTGGGATGATTATTTAGAACAATTAAACATCCACTAAAAGAATGGAAACTTTTTCGCTTTGTACAAAATTAAGTTGTCCCTTGTAGAATAAAATGTATACAATATGCATTATTCAGCTTTTAACACCAGCAGTGATGCATCTTTAATTCTTTATTTTGCTGTGTCCCATTTACAGAAAATACGATGGTGTTTTGAGACAATGAAATGATATGAAAAGGGGTAAAACTGTCATTTTGAACTGAGTTGGTAACTTAAAAAAATAATAATAATAATAATAATAATAATTGCATGGTCGCAAAAAAAACAAACAAAAAACATCAAATTAAAAAAAAAAAAAAATTAAAAAAAATCAAAGAAAATCTGCATCAGCAAATATTGTTCCCTTCATTAAAGCCTTTAAACCAAACAGGAAGCTAATGCATGATGTTCATATTTGACCTACTGACATCCACATTCATGACACTCGAAAGAGTCATGGTGGGCTGCGTTTTTCTTTATCCTCCTCCAGTGTTTTATTCCAGAGATCTCCATGACAGCAAAGTGAGACAAGGAGAGCACTTTACTCAGCCGAATAAAACACGCCACAATACACCACACAATGCTTTAAAGAGTTACTTTCCTTGACAGTGAAAACAAACCAACAACATAAAAAGATGACTGATTACATGAATAATGCATTACTCGTTACATTAAGGCACCTGAAACAAAAGGGTTTTTGATGGGTTTAGAAATGGTTTGAAGCTTTGCTGGGCAGAACTCATTAAGGCTATAATGTCGGCAGCTTTTCAACGCTGCCTGTTGAAGTTTTTTTTTTTTTTTTTTTGTATTTTGTTTTTTTTAAAGCAAGCCCTGATCCTGAACTTGAACCAAAAACCCACAGGACTAATAAAGAGCAAGTTAAAAATGACTCGAGCGCACAAGGCTTAGCAATGACTGGGATCGAAAAAATGTTTCAGGATACAGCTGTTGTGAGCTCGAAAGGCAAAAGCTCTGGAGCAAGTTTCACTTTGGCCACACCCCCGTTTGTGATGTCTCAACACGCCCTTCACTGTTACTTGCACAGAGGTTCACTGTTACATAATCGATTGAAGCGCAGGCATAAGAGCAACAAGTCAGAGTTTTTACATTATGAAGCAGCCCTTTTTGCCTTATTCGATGTAGCTATGGCGTCCGCTTTAAATATGACCTTGTTAAAACTTATCCTGATTTAAAAGATAATTCTGAACACATAAATATTTTTTACATTTTTTGATACTGCAATTAGAGGTTTCCTTTGAAAGAGAAAGTTAAGTGCAAAAGAATAAGTCAAAAAGACATATCCAGGCCAAGATTTCTGTAGTTATCTACTGTTGATTAAGTCCAATAGATATGATTAATTTTGCAAATCAGGTATAAGAACTGCAGTGTAAAAGAAACTGATGATGATAATGTTGGACCATATATAGCAAAAAAAGAAAAAAAAAAAAGACTTGTGATTGGAAGCAACAATAACAGTTATTCTGTGATAAGAGCATCATTACGTATCTGAGAAGCCTCATCAATTTACTTTACTGCTTAACTACAAAACACAAAAAGAGCTGCAATTGTCACAAAAAAAAAAAAAAAAATAAAAGGAAATGCATCCCCATGAACCAAACCATTTATAAACCCTTCAGAAATTCCTTCATAGGTGGTACCTCATTGTAAAGGTTCTTATCTGTGGGACTCTGGATATGAAGTGTTATAAAACCTGCCTATTTCGACTGGCATAAATAAAAGGAATGGCATTGTAAAAAAAATAAAAATAATATTAATCATAATAACAATAATAATAAAAATGTGTGACTTGTCTTTAAGTTACTTATTTCAAATATACACAGCGACTCCTTTAGTATTTACACATATGTACAGAGTATTCATTTCTGTCTTGATCAAATACCTTGAATGGCGTTGCTGTGAAATTGAACTCTCTCTAAATGTACACTTATATCCCTTTGAGATTTGAGGACAAGGAGGTCAAACTGGGCAGCGCGACTTGGAGCCTCGACACGGCTCTTAGAAAGGCACTTGCTACCAACTCAAATACTGCAAAAAAAAAAAAATGAAAGAAAGAAAAGAAAAATCCTCAAACAGAGCTTTCAGCCGAGTCAACTGAGACAGGAGGAGAAAAAAAAAGAAAAAAGGAAGGCCACATAGTAGGCACTGGGGTTTCTGTCCCCTCTCCCCTCCAGGCCAAGTGTTTTGGTAAGGCTGGCGTATGATGGCCACAGGTGGTTCGGTGGGCAAAGCCGGAAAGAGACGAGAGCAAAGGGACGGTTTCCTCTGTTGTTGCAACAGTTCATTTCCCTCAAAACCCTTCCTTTACTGTCCCTTTAACGTGTATCTGCCCCGAACACAGACACTGAACAGGAGCCCGCTGACAACTTAACAAATTCTTAATCATCTGTAAAAAACAAAAACAAAAAATAACAACAAAAAAAAAAAAAAAAAAAAAAAAAATTTTTTTTTTTTTTTTTTTTTTTTTTTTTTCGTTTTTTTTAAAAAAAACAAAAAAAAAACAAAAAAAAAAAAGAGAGCTCTCTTTTTTAAAAAAAAAAATTTTTACATTTCTTCTCCTTCTAAAAAAAAAAAAAAAAATAAAAAAAAAAAAAAAAAAAAAAAAAAAAAAAAAACTGTGCTCTAGAAAGAAAAATCAAAAAAAATTTTTTTTGACAATAACAAAAAAAAACAAAAAACAAAACAAAGAAGAAAAAAAAAAAAAAAAATTTTTTTTTTTTTTTTCCAAAAAAAAAAAAAAAAAAAGAATAGCCACTGCCAAGCAGCTTCTCTCGCTTCAACGCTGCGAGTCCTTTGTTTTAAATTTCATTTATACACAGTGGTCTCTGAGGTCTTTCTGACCAGTCAAGATGGTTTTTCACTTTTTTTTTTTGTTGTTTTTGGGGGGGGGGGGGGGGGGGGGGGGGGGGGGAGGGAGGGGGGGAGCTGTGCAGGGTACAGATCACTCCCCCACTGGACTGCACTGCAGTCTTAGAGTACTCTGCCCCTGCTGCTCCTGCCCTCCACCTCACTCTCATCTCTCGCTCTCAGCTCGCCTCTCCTCCTCCTCCTCCTCCCCTTCGTCACACGTCCGATAGGAGGGACCCATGAGCTTTTTGCGCTCCTGCTCAGCCTCCCTGTTGCTTTCCTTCAGCTGCTGCTGCTGTTGCTGCTGCTGCTGCTGACGTCCCACGACGAGGCGGAGCGGCTCCCACTGGTTGTTCACGCTGTCGTCGCCGGCAGAGCCAACGCTCCTCTCGCGTTCTTTTCTCCGCTTGCGCGTCCACCAGACGCATACAATGATGCAGAAGAGGCAGAGCAGGCAGAAGACCACACACAGTAAAGGCACCAGGTAATCTGTTGACATCGAGATGCACGGAGAGGAAAATTAAAGAAAAACTATAGAAAAATCAGTGGATCATTTAGAAACTGAAAGGGGCCCATAACCAACCCTTGTGGGACACCTTCAGTAAATATTCCTCACCAACTGAGGGGGCCATGACTTGCGTTTCCACTTTGACCTCAGTGACTGCCAGCATTATAGTGCTGTTGTGCCGCCCTGACAAGGAGCCCTCTATGGCGCTGGCTACCTTCTGGATCAGACTGTGGTCTTGTAGGTCATCTGGCTGGAAAGACTGAGAACCAAACCGGAGAGCAGGGAAGAGATGAGAGACAATGGCTGGGAACGAGCATTAGGATGTATCATGACATCTGCTATATTTACATCTTATTATTTGAAATGTGTCACTTCAGCTTCCAAAGCATGTAAAGAGAAAACAAAGCAGGCAGTAAGTAAATGTTTAAAAAAAAAAGTTTAAAGGAATAGTTTGGCTTTCTGTGAAATAAACTTATTCATGAATCTTGAGTGTAAGGATAAGCCTATTTCCTAAAATCTCAAACTATTCCTTTAACTTAATTTAGGACCGCACAGCCTCCATTGACAAAAATTTTGATTTAATGCAACAGCTTGCGTGAGCAATTGCAGGGTTGAATTTCTCGTACAAGTGGCCAAACAGCAGCACTTGTTGTTCGGGTATTTGGGCCCCAACCAACTAAATCTGTGCCAGCCAAAAGCGGGACAAGAATGAATGACTTCTATCGGTGCGCTCCGTCGCTGAGACTGTGTCATTTTGATGATGGTTATAGTGTCCGCTGTACTCTCATTGTATGTAGAATGAGAGTACAGCGGACACTATAACCATCCGGGGTCTGGTGAACGTACACACTCCGTTTGCCACACGCAGAGTTCGGATCATTCACTTACGACTGCCACCTCCACGGCATCCTGACTCGAACGCGAGAGGTCGCAGAGCAGGAGAAGGGCGTGGTCTTTCGCCAGGACTCGGATGTCGGGAAGATACCTCAGCTCGTAGCAGATGTTCTCCACTGTTGTTCCCTGGACACGCACACAAAAAGATTCTGATCAGCGGCAACACAAAAACCACAACTTGAAGTGAGTCGATGGCTGCGTGTCCAAAACAAGAAATACTATACGAGAGGATGTGACTCACTGGTGGTACTTTGTCCCTGTTGAAAACAAGTGTTATGCGGACACAGCTGTTGTCCAAATGCCCGCCGTTGGGCTGGCACTTGGTGGTTACTTGCGGCGGCGAGGGTCCAGCCATGGCGCAAACCCCCCACTGATGGCAAGGGGGCGAGAAGCAGGTGAGGTAGCTGTGCTTGAGACACTCCCGTCCAGCCGGGCAGGGCTGCTGTCTCTGCTCCCGGTCTGACGGCTGGAGCCGGCAGGGACGACGACCGCACAGCACCTGGTGTCACGGGGGTCAAAACAGTCATCATGATTAGGGCGGCAACTGATCATTACTTTCATTCCTGATTAAACTATTTTCTTGATTAGTGAAGTCATAACTTTGTCTAGAAAATTTTGAAAAATGAACTAGCAAATTTTGTCCACCTTTGTACCTTTGGCTCCACTTAATACAGATCTAAGCAGCCATTCAGACCAGTGTATCACATTCGATTACATGACCACATGAGCACGGTTATCGGCCGCGTTTCCTAACCCAGTCGAATAAAACAGGGTTTTGTCGGAAATTGTTTAGAAAGGCCATGTTACCTTTGTGCAGTCCACTTTTCCATTGGTGCAATGGCAGTTGTTGCACTCTTCCTCCCAGCGGCTGCCATGGGGAAACTGAAGCCCACCGTAGTGGCAAGTCTTCCCGATACCTATGACTACACCAGACAATCACACACACGTTGGAACTGTTTTAACAGGATGTCTGCAGTAATTAGTGACTAAATGAAGAAACTACAATATGGACAGAATTAATAAGAGCACAAAGATCTATTTACACTCTTGACATCGGGATCCCGTTCGTCCGAGTGGACAGATGCAGCGGAAGCCGTTGATCTCGTCCACGCACGTGGCCCCGTAGGCACAGGGTGAAGACTGGCACTCGTTTATGTCTGTGAAGGGAAGAGGGCATCAAATTTAGGTGGGACAAAAAGGCACTGGATACAAAAACTGTTTGTTTTGGCCTCTGACCCTTTATGGACAAGTATAAAAGCAACACCGGGAAATGCAACAGCTAAATCTCCAGAAGCTCGGTGACACAGGGCCCAATCATAGAGCCGTCTGGTGAACCAGTGTAGCTGGCCACCAAACCACTAACGAGCCAGCTAGCTGGAGCATGCTAGCACTAGTCAGTCACAACACACTTCTGGGCTGTCTGCGATGCTAACGAGTCTACAAACTGAATAAACCGTGCAAAACTTATCAACAGTTCTTCCTTTGTGGAGCAGTTCACAGGGCAACAGAGGAGGGTTACGTGAGGGAGTGAATAAGGAAGTAGGTGAGTGGCGCGAAGGAGAAGCTGTGATATCGTCCATGTCGGACTCTCCGGCTTTTCTTTCAAATGACACTAAAAGTTGAACTCAACATGAAAAATCTGCACAATTTTACTTTGCCCACGCCCGAGAATCCAGGAATCGCAGTTATGCCATCGGAACGAAACCGATTCAGCTCCAAAGTTTTCGGCTGCATTTTCAATGCTTGTGTCACTGGGACTTTATGCCTTCTCGCGACCCCCCCCCCGTCACTGTTTTGCACAGGTTTATAAAATGTTGGCAGTTTAAATCACAAATTAACGTTCAGTTTTATCAAGACTTTCTTCTGAGCAGTCTCCCGAAGCAACAAAGACATAAAAGTCAACAGTATTTAACAAGAAAGTTAGCAAAGATTTGTGAAATTTCAAAAAGAATGAACAAGATTTTGTATAATAGTCGTGTTATTTCTTCCCATGACCCCCCAATCAACCCATGACTTCTCAGTATTATTTCATGGCACACTGGGGCAAATAGCAACCAGCCAAGACCAAAAACTTCCGGTCTTAGCAAAATAAAAATCACAGGACCAATTCTTACACAAAATTTCATAATAGGATCAAAGTGTAGAGTGTGCCCATGTTTAATTATCAACCTCCCTGTTGCTAGACCAGCTCTTTGAAAGACATGCATCAATTGTGGCTCCCCAGCGAAATCTTTCAGAAACCCCCAGCCATTGTGATCCAGATTTCACATGAACACAGTCTGGAAGAGAATCCTGAGATTCAAGCCCTGACAGCGAAAGGTGAACGTTATCCGGCCGAAAACAAAGGAGCGGAGAAGAAGAATTTCAGGGTCACTGGGTAATTTGTCTCCAGTGTGTGTTTGTGTGACTGTGTGAGTATGGAGGAGGGACGACCCCTGACCCCTGAGGCGTTAAGAGGACCGAGAAAAAGGGAGAGGGCGGCATCCCGGTCCGGCATTTAGGTGTCAATGTGACCCCCCCCCCGCCTTTCCCTTCCCTTGGGTTCCTTCCTCGCTCCATCTATCCATCCTCCTAATCATACTCGGAGCTGTGACTAAATAACATTCTTAGTAAAGGAAAAAGCATCAAAAAGGAATGTCAGACGATTAAGTATGTTCACGTCGTCACTCACTGATTCTGCAGTCTGGTCCGGCGAAACCAGGAGCGCACTCACAGCGGAACCAGTTGACTCCGTCCACACAGATCCCGCCGTTGTAGCTGCGGGAAGAAAAGGAATTAAAAAAAAAAAACCCAAACAAAAAAAAACTATTAGATGGGGCCGTTCGAGAGCCACATCCTTTCCAGCTGCAACAAAGCCAGATCTTTGTGTGTGTGTGTGGGGTGGTGATGGTGGGGGTCACAAGCTCAATTCAACTCATCAATACCAGCCTCCACCTTTCAGATGCTAATAGGCGTGTCCAGTCCGCCCCCCCCAACCCCACCTCCTCTCATCATGCCACTCTTCCAGTCCTTCTCAAAAGGACAGCCCCCCCCCCCCAGGTCGCATGAGAAGAATGGACACGTAGGCGCCCCCCTCCCCTGCTCAGCATTCCACCCCCCACCTGCATTCACCATAGGGTAGGTGGGACTCTTGACCCCCCCCACCTCTCTCTGTCCTATTCAATATACGAGCCCCCCTCCTCTCAGAGATGCCCCCTTTGAGTTTTGATTTGAGCACAACTTCCACCACTTTTTTTCAGCCCTTCACCCCTCCAGCCTGCAAAGTCTGTGTGAGGTGGCAGGAAGCTGGATTTTTTTTTTTTTTTTTTTGGGGGGGGGGGGGGGGTTAGTGCATATGGTACATACCATGGATGAGGGTTGCAGTCGTTTGTATCTGTTGAAGAGAAGAAAAAAAGAGTTTACTTTGGAGCTGATACAGCAACATATTTATTTATTTATTTATGTCATTTTTCTGTAGCCACCTCATATGTAACATCTAGGAGAACATATTCAACTTTTCTTTTTGTCATTTTGGGGTGTGTTGGGCCTTAAAATCTGTAATAAGAACATTAAAGCTGAAGGGAATTGGGATTTTTTTTGGTGTCAGCTATGTGAACAGCCATGCGTCAGACACTAACTCTGGCCACAGGTGGGGCCTTCCCAGCCCTCTTTGCAGATGCAGGTGAAGGCATCGCCTCCTCCCACGCAGGTTCCACCGTTGGAACAAGGGCTGGAGGCGCATGTACTGTTCTTGGCTGCGGAAAGAAGAGAGGGTGAGCCAAAGATACACAGGGGTTGCAGCAGACTGTTAAAAATGAAAACCATGCACGTAATCACACAATAAATCAAATACAGCAATCTTATTGTGTGTGCAGCAAAAACGGGAAACTGCAGTTTTGCTGGGGCTCTTTCTTTCTGGCCTTGTATCACCTTTGAGTCTGCACAAAGATTTTAATTTAAGCATCTGAAATATGCCTAAAGCCTAGAGATCAGTTTGATTGTGTCTTTTCGATAATGAAGTAACTGATTTAGAGTAATTTACTTGTGAAAATGGATTGTTTGACATAACATGAAAGCCCTTGACCTGAATAAACCTGAAATTAATTCAAAAAGCCATTTTACTATCAGTATCATTTTGCTTTTAATGCAGTATTACCTTCTATTAGCTGAAATAAACGTGCCCTCACACCTCTAAAACGTCGTTCATCTCTCTGATTCAAACAGGTTCAGTGATTTACATAGGTCTAGCTCACTGATGGCTATTTCAGCCAGATGGAGAAAGTCCTGAATCAGGGCTTCTTTCTACATATTAGCCACTTACCAAGCTCAATTTAGAGAGAGAAAAAAAAGCAAAATGAAAAATGGCAAAAAAGCACAGATGGGCTTGATGGAGCTGTAGAGGTTGCTGGAAGTCAGTTTAGAAAAATGTCAACCCGCAAATCTGCATAATATTTCTCAGTTTGTCAGGAAAACTGTTAATGGCTCCTAGCAAATGCAAACGCAGCCCTTGTGTGGGACGAAAACGACGCCAGCGCGTGTGATTTATCACTTGCTACCAATGAGACTCTGGGCAAACCCAGACGAACCTCTCCTCCCCACTGGAAAAAAAAGTGGGGTTGAACCAATGAAGGTAAACAGATTATTCCTAATTCTTTGGTTTCAGTTCCATATCTCATTTAAGAGATACCGAATATCTCGTTTTACACTCAGCAAAGCTGTGAGCGACATCATCGAACGCCCGCTTCCTCAAACGACGTCCTGAAGCCCCACCTGTGTTGCAAGTGTTCCCGCCCCATCCGGGCGGACACGAGCAGCGGAAGACGTCCCTGTGGTCGTAGCAGGTGCCTCCGTTACTGCAGGTGGTTGCGTCGCACTGCTTCTCGCCTGGCGGGCGCAAACAAATCAAAACAAAATAAACACTAAGGTCAATAAACACCCAGTCAACCTCCTCACACTAGAGACTATTGGCAGCATCGGTAAGAAAGGATAATTCTCGTGATCAAACACGTCACAAAAATGCTTCAGCTGTCAAAACACACAGATATACAGCATGGAGGAGCTGGGGCTGCTGCAAGCTACCAACATAAACAGGCACGTTAACACGGAGTTGGCATAACTCACGGGAATGACAGGTCTTGCCCTTCCAGTTGTCGGTGCACTCGCAGGCGAAGTCGTTCACCAGGTCGACGCAGCGCCCTCCGTTCTTGCAGGGGTTGTTTCTGCACTCGTTGACATCTGACGGGGGTGGAGGAGATTTACACGATTCGACCTTTAACTATGCCGTCACTTGTTCAGTGCAAATAAAACAGAAGACGAGCAATCAGCGGCTTGACTCGAAGGGGGGGGGGCGTCAAACTCACTGTGCTCGCAGAGTCGACCCTCCCAGCCGTCGGGGCAGAAGCACTGGAAGGAGTTCACCCCGTCGATGCAGGTTCCTCCGTTTCCGCAGGGGTTGTTGATGCAGTCGTTGATGTCTGAGGTAGTCGGCGGTCAGACAGACGGGAGACGGTCATCGGGAGGGTGGTCAGATAGACGGTGTGTGTGGGGGTTTAGAATTAAACCCCCTTTTTAGCATTTCTAAGTAGTATCTAAGCACTTGACAAATGTTTTATAACACACTACTAAGTGGTTGGAAGCAAATATAAGGAAAGTATTTATGTGTCCGTGAACACTAAATCCTCATTGGTTCATGTCTGTGTTATGTGTAATCAAATATGTGTAAGGGTAAACTTGTTTCATATGTTTATCCCATTAATAAACAAAATTCTTGTATCTGCTTACAATAACATAATATGTTATAAACCATCTATGAAGAATTTATAAAGTTTAAATGCTAAATTTGTAAGTAAGGGGTCAAATTAGTTATTAGTTTTTTAACTCCAGCTGTTGGTGTCACCTTAAACAAGAGGTTAAAATCTGATTGCAACAGTCTGTAACTCACTCTCGTGACAGTACATGCCGCTGAAACCCGGATCGCAGACGCAGCTGAAGTTGCCCGCCGGCTGGCTGATGCAGCGTCCACGCGGGCCGCAGACGTTGGAGGAGATGCGCCGCACTCCGGCCGAGTCGTTGGTCGCCACGGCGACCGTGCAGCTGTCGATCACTGCGAGGGAGACAGAGGGACACGGTTGAGAAATCCTTTACGCTTCCCCCCGGCGCCGACCAGCGGCCTCCGAACGAGATAACGGCTGCGCGTGCGCGGCTCCGGTCACCTTGACACGGGGCGGCCAGGCAGTCCTCCTTCGGCCGCTCACAGGTTTTCCCCTCGTAGCCTTCGGGACACGCGCAGTAGAAGTCCTGGTTGATGCTGTGGCACTTGGCCTCATTCTCGCAAGGGTTTGAATCGCAGGGGTCTGAGGGCGACCAGCTGGGGATCTGTGGACATCAGGAAGACATAATACAAACAGTCGTTTAGTAACCAAGGAACAAATCATTCTATTATATTAACAGTGGATCAAATGACCATAAATGTTACTTATAATGCGAAAAGC
This sequence comes from Istiophorus platypterus, assembly GCA_016859345.1. Classification (NCBI taxonomy): domain Eukaryota; kingdom Metazoa; phylum Chordata; class Actinopteri; order Istiophoriformes; family Istiophoridae; genus Istiophorus; species Istiophorus platypterus. The sequence goes on along the minus strand of CM029133.1, from coordinate 18,077,187 downwards.
GTTACTCATAACAATGAACCCACAGAGAGCCATCAACTGCATCTCTGCAGTCCATCAGCTTTAGAGCGTTTTTGCATCTTTCAGCTCATTGCTTTGCTGGTGTGATGAACAAAAAAAACAAAAAAAAACCCAAAAACAAAACAACAACACAATATCTTCACTGACCGACAAAAAATGGGAGGAAGATACTTCCTTCTGGAGTTGAGGACCAAAAATTGGCTAAAAAGATAGGTGAATATCAGAGGTGAATATCGGAGTTGCATTCAACAGATTTCCAGAAACACAAATCCAAATAATGCTTATTTTGCTCCATGTTAAAAGGATGTGTAAAATGAGCAATTTGTTTTGGGTCATGCTCGCCCAAACCACTTTTATAGGGACTAAAACGTCACTGTGTGTTTGCAGATTTCTTGCACACCTTTGTTTGTACTTTTTTTTTTAACCTTTATTTATCTAGGGGAATCAATCGAAACCTAATTTGACATTCAAAACGTTTCCCCAGGTTCACATCCAGGACTTTCCCAGTGCCGACGCTGCCACCGAACGGCCCCACTGGATCCGTTAGGGGCACCTGAACGGCCGTGCCGGCTCCCTCCGCCAAACCAAAACGAACATCCCCTTTACCGAAATGGCCCTTCGGTGATTATTAAGACAATTAGGCAAGTGAAGCCATATGAGCAACGGAGAAAGGGGAGCTCATGTCTTCGTGTAGGTGAGCGGCTTAGCCCGGCTCAAGCCACCGCCGCCGCCGTTAAGAGTGAATCGAAAGGTAAGAGCACAGGCAGAGTAAGCCTCAGAAACTTCCCCTAAGCTCATCAAGGGAATCCACGCTTTTGGTTTTACATCTCGGTCCTGCTTAATCTCGCAAGATTATTTTGAGACAGGAGCCCGGCAGAGGATAGGGAGAAGAGAGAGAGAGAGAGAAAGAAAGCGAGCAGGCGAGGGAAAGATAACCCATCGCGAGAGCGAACGCTGACTCTGGCCCAACATCGCAAAGAGCCAGGGTGACTATAATAAAGATAAATCATCTGTCATAACACAATAACACAGACAGAACAGGACTAGACACCACCAGCACATCTTTTGCCATTTCTTTGCGCCGCAAAACAGAGGTTGGAGTGAAAAAATCCCTGGGTTTATGTAAACAGGCCTACTGGGCATAAACTCTGGGTTCGCACCCCTTGGCCATTTAAGGTGCTGAAGCGGGGAGTTGAAGTAGGGCGTCGGGGCAGCGAGGTCTGTGGTCACAGACGGTTTATTTTACCCCCAAGTGTCAGGGCCAGATACATTTTTTCTTTACTATTTGCATGTGTGTGGTCAGGGCATCGCGTCTTGGGGCAAGAGTGCCAATAAATCTTTAGCACGCTAATGTAACTGGTGCACTGTTCAGTGCACCCGAAACCCCCCCGACCCCCACCCCCCCACCCACTAGAAGATGTCACAGAATGTGGTTGTTAATAACCACCAATAAATTCTGCTATAAAACAGACTTTTGGAGATTGGTTGTAACATTAAAAATGATTAATATTGCTGGATATATAAAACATGTAATAGTAAGTGTAAATCAGTAAATTGGTCCTCAAATTATACTTTATGCAGCAGAGCTCATGTTTCATACTGGAGATCTTCTCAGTCTACTCATTCAGGTCCATTTTAATGTTACACAGGCATCGACAGAGATTTTATCTGAATTTCGATGTGATAATGGCTTTAGACAACAGGTCTGTGGTTCACCGCCGTCATTACGGGTGATCTTTAGCTGGGACATGGATATCTGAGCCAAACTCGATGCCATTTCGTCCAATAGTTGTCGAGACATTTCTGGAACGAAGCAGTGGACAGATAGGCTGACGAACGACTCTCCAATCCAAACATACAAAATCAAATCTTTTTCGGGCCGGCTCAGCGAATTAACTCTTTTGAACGGGAGAAATTTTGTAAACTGAACTTACGCAACGAAGACAAGCTTTTCTACCTAGAGAATAAGTACTGTGCCTCTGTTGTCCTTATTCCCTTGGGAGGACATGACTCAGATGGAGATTGGACAAAACAGCATTACACAATCAAACTTTCACAGATTCGGAGATACTAATCAGAGAAACATGATGCCAGAGGTGTTGTAGTTTTGGCACGGCGGGGCCAGGAATGCACACCGTGCCATAGCAGGCATTGGAGTTCTGTAGTATGTGGGCAGATATCCAGCGTCACCTCATTCAGGGAGGCTCATATTTATAGTAGAGATGCTAAATCCGGATTGGCTCCTGACCAGCAATGTCCTCCATTCAGGGCCCAGGAGATGCGGGGAAGTGTCGGTTTTCTCACTGCTAACCTACTTTAGCTTCAAAGACACACACACACACTTCAAACGTAAAAGGCAGCAGCAGGGACACTGATCCGTAATGTCTCTGTGAATTAAAAAATTCAAACTGCAGCGGACGTTTGCAATAGAAGCCGAGATCGGCTTAGTGGAACCGGGAATGTAGAGTATTGCACAACCTCTAGGCAATCGTAGCAATGGGTTTGGCACACGGCGGAGTCTGCGACGGACAGGCGGCTCGGGTGACGGCGCTGTAACGGCCACTGCAGTTGGTGCGTTTCTGTGGCATCACGAGTCACTTTGTGTATATTTTCACCGTATCATTATCACCATCTCTGGCGGGGAGGATGGATGACACTCATGAGATTGTTTGGTTTTACTGGCATGTTTTGCCCCGGCAACTTATACCGATCGGCGATTGGAAGAAAAATGATGACGGCTGCTTTGGGGTCTTTATCCGTGTCCCTGTCCATGGGAACATCCTCTGTTGCAGAGTGTACCACCGCCCACTTTGTAATATTTTCTTGTCCATGTCCATCGCTGTCTGTTCTCAAGCTATGGACTGCTTTGCTTTTAGCAGGATGTTTTTAAGTGTCTAGTATCTTGATGATGAGCCATATCTGCTTCATTTCAAGTATGGCACGTCTCCAATAGCCCGTTGTTAGTAGCTGAATCAATACATTTTTTTCAATTGTTATTTATTTATTTTTTTTTATCTTTAAACTGTCCCGGGTCCCCTGATCTTTCATCTGCTGATATCCAACTGTAGCGTGACGATCTCTGGCGTGAGATCAGGTGAGAAAAAGGTTGCCGCGTACGGCCTCGGAAAATGGCCGGTGCCAACTCATACACCGTCCCCGCATCAGCGACCGTTTGGTGCTGTCACACGTGGAACGCGAGACTCACCTCGCACAGCTGTCCGGCAAACTCCGTCGGGCATTCGCACAGGAAGCCGTCCAACACCGGGTGGCACCGGCCATTGTTCTGGCACGGCCGGCTGTCGCATTTATTCCTCTGGATTTCGCAGTGAGTTCCCACGAAACCCGGGGGGCAATGGCAGTGGTAACCCCTGGCGCTCTCCTGGAGGAAACAGGAGGACAAGTAAGAAACAAGTGGTGCAACCTGCATCAATAAATTCACCCTATTGCATAGAAGCTGAACATGAACTAAGCCATACCTTGCATGTTGCTCCATTCTGGCATTGACCATGGCAGCCATTGATTTCTGAAGGGGACACCAACATTATTTTTCATTGTTTAACATTGTCCAGAAAAACAAACAAACAAAAAAAAAAACTTCCTTAATTCCTACAGTGAAACTTAAGTTTTCGTATAGGAATTAATTCTTGCAGAGTCCCCCTAATCAAGGATGAGGTGATTATGTGGCTCCAACGTAGGATGTGCACAGATTAATTCAAAGGTTCGGAAAAAAAAAAGGAAATACTTAGTGAAGCCAAGAGTGTGCCAGATAGACCTTGTGTATTGTAACCGGACATGCACTGGATCCAGAGGGAGGAACTGGGCATGCAACGTCAGTCGTGACAGCAGAGCTGGAGCTTCAGTTTGCCAAGATGAGGAAAGTAACAGGTTACCACATGTGGGAAAAGTGACGCCAAAATAGACCTATGACGTGTTTCCAGGAAGTAAAAGGGGGAGGCAGTTAAAAGTAGCCAGAGGAAGAGGACGCCGGCGAGAGGAAAAGACATTCAGAAGCGACTTTGAGGGAGATATACTGACTGATGTCACAGTTCTGGCCGGACCATCCCCGAAAACAGTTGCAGTGATATCCGCCAATCAAATTTTTGCAAAAGTGAGCGTTCTTGCAGGGTTTTTCTGCGCACTCATCTGCATCTGTGAAGGCAGGAGGTAGAAGGAGACCCAGTCCATCAAATCGAAAAAAAAACCCAGGACAGTACAGGGGGTAAGAGAAGCAGACCAGAAACTCAGCCTCTTGAAGCCTCACGAACACAAAAACGAATGAAAAGCGATTTTTATAAAAATAAAATGAAATTTTGTGGCCAAGGTTTGAGCACATAAGAGGTGAAAATTTAAAAGAAGCTTCAAATATATTTTATAGACAGTGGAGAAATTGATGCACATGCTACTAAAAACCACGTTTCTCTACATCCTTATTGATTAAATAAGACAGGAGCAGTCTGATCATTGGTACTTGATTCTAAGTTGATTTGATTAACCAATTAACCGTTAAAATGGCATGAAATATTGGGGGAAAAATTATAATCAAAAGCTCCTGCTTGTTTTGTCCAATTGTCCAATTGACAGAACACATTCAATTTGTAATAATATTAAACAGACAAAAGCAGCAAATCCTCTGATGGAACCAGAGAATATTTGGGACGCAGGGATCCGGATTTCCACCCAGCACCCAGGCTTCGGGTGAGTCGGTATCGGACCAATCTCTTGTGTCCGTATCAGATCGCTGCATCTGCAGACCAACGCATCAAACTGAGAACGATTTAGTCCAAGGAATTTCGTCGCGGTACCAAAGCACTCTGAACCTCCATAAAGTGTCAAAGGCCTCAGGAGAAAAAGTGACTGACATTAAAAAATAATTAGCGTTTTGTTTGTTTGAAATTAGCACATTTCAAAGACAAGCATTGCTGCTAGAATATTCAAAAGGGGGAAGGGGGCTCGACAGGGAGTCCTACGGTGCTCACTCGCACACACACACACACACACACACACACACACACACACACACCTGTCCCCTCTCTGAAACTGAACACCCCACACACCCACACCCACATCCAACCACACACAAACCAATCTCCAGGTGAGACAGGAGGCCAATAGCTTCCTGCCAGTAAACAGATCTGAGCCAGTAAGATGACACTGAACCCTCGGGATCTTTTTCCTAGCCGCCCCCCCCCCCAACAAACCCACACACCCCAACTTTGTTTACCGGTCGTAATCCATTTCCTGGCTTCGCGCCCGTCACGTCCGCCTGCCGGGATGGGAGCGATATAGAAACGAACGCCGCCGCCAGCGACAAACAAAACGGCCGGATATAGACGCACTAGTAGCTCATAAAAGTCATTGAGAAAAGACGCGCCGAGCTGCCGGCAGCTGCCGGCTCATCCACCATATTAACAACTTGTACCCTGGCCGCAGGGGCTCGGGTTGCCGGTTGCCAATTTTAATCCCAAAATACAGAGCAATGCTGTCTGCGTCTTTGAGGCCATTTATTTGTTTTAGAAAATGGAAAATACAGGAAAGAAAATGGCCACAAGCGCTCAACTCCGGGTGGAAATGAAGAGCAGTTTGGTGAAAAAACATCCTACAAACAAAAACACTACTTTTATGTGTGTCCCCGTACACCAAGGCTGAAGAACCTCACCTATCTGGCAGGTCTTTCCTTCCCACTGGGGCGGGCACAAGCACTCGAAGCCGTTCTCCCCATCGATACAGGTTCCGCCACGAGCACATGGGCTGGACGCACACTCGTCCAAATCTGAGGGGAAAAATGAATGAATAAATAAATGGAAACCCACCACCTTCAACTCCCGACGAGCCCCAGAGGCTGAGAGAGAGATTACCGCCGTTTCATCAGCATCTTATCTTAATAAGTATCTTAATAAGATGGTCGAAGGGTGCAATGAGGAGAGCGCAGAGGGGTAAGAGATTAGAGGTCTGGTGTTTAAGTATTAAGGAGGCCCATGACTAATGAATTAATTTAATTAATTTATCCGCAAAGAAGGCCGGCGGCTGGTCAACAAGAGTCAGTGATAATTTGAGAGACTTGTTAAGAAGGAAAGGGGAGAAAAAAAACAAAAAACAACAAAACAAAACAGAAATGTAAGGGGGAAGTGTGTCTGAAGAAAGAGGGGAGGCGACTGAAAAGTAATGCAGAGACTCACTGTTCGCACAGGTCGGACCCCCCCAGCCTGGCGGACACTGGCACTCGAACCCCGTGGTGACCTCGTGGCATGTGCCTCCGTTGGCACAGGGATCGGACACACAGGCGTGTTCAGCTGACGGAGAGAGACGGCGAGGTCGGGGGGGGCACAGAATGAAAAGCAGAACGTTACTTGGGTATAGGGCTGAAAATCCTCACATTTTCCCCTGGCATTTTTGATCCATTATGGTCTCTGCAAGAAAGTAGCGGGGTCGTCTCTCACCTATCTGACAGGTCTTGCCCGAGTAGCCCTGCGGGCAGGCGCAGTGGTACTCGTCCGGTTCTGTGTTCATGCAGGTTCCTCCGTTGACGCAGGGCTGGTGGCGGCCACAGTAATTCAGGTCTGGAGGAGACAGGGACACACACACACACACACACACACACACACACACACACACACACACACACACTTAAAGGATGCCGAGACGAAGCGTTTAAAGCCCGTATTAGAGGGCGACGGCGGAGAGATGACAGGAGACAAAGGAGGGGAAGATGCGGTGAAGGGTCCTCAGGCCGGAATCGAAACCGTTCAATGAACTTCACCGATACAGAAATAAAACATGATCTCATCTATATACGGTTTAAAACAAAAAAAACCCAACAAACAAAAAAACCCAACAGAAACGTTGGCGCAAATGTCCAAAAACCAGCCGGGGCGTCAGACTTCTCTAAGTGGATCGACCCCGCCAGACGGTTCCCTGCTCGCCTCGCCATTTACCCAGCCGGTGCCAGGAGTTCCCGGGAAGCTCGTCAGGAATCCTCGCCTGGGTACAGGGCGCCAGCCATCAGCTCTGACGGGAAGCAAAGGGCGCCCTATTGGCCGCCGCCCTGTGTCACGTCGCGATGGAGGTGTCACTCGCGCTTTATTATTACAGGATGCAGCCAAGTGCTTGACATTTAGACCGGCCTCTCTATCAGTTATTACTCAGCTAAGGACTCGGAGCGAGGAGCACTTCCTGTTATTTGAACAAATACGCAAGTTCTCATATAATTCTTGTCCCTTGTCTTCTTCATTATCTGCATGTTTGTTTTGTTTTTTCCATGTACGAAGTAAGCCTAACTAAAACCCTATTTGATCCCTCCACAACCATCCTTGGGGCTAGAAGGTCAGGTCACCCTAAAGGCTAGTAAATAAATGAGCAGGGATCTGTCTCCACTCGGGATCTTAGGACCCGGGCTCATCCCCTGAAGGGCCCTCGGTGACGAAGGGCTGCAGGGGGGATCAAGTGTCCCCACTGCTGCTCAGGTCGCACGGCCAGTAAAACTATCCAGCTGCTGTTCTTCTCTGAGAGAAAATATGGAGCAAAGACAATTCTTACCTCATATAAAAAGGTAGTATCTTGGAATTCATGTAAACTGGAATACGCTCTTACTGATACATATCATTGAATCCTATCAGTCTTACATATAATTTTTTTTTTTTTTTTTATAACTTTGGCTCTTTGTGGACACTATTCTTGTTAAATACAAAATACACACATTCATACAGTTTAAAAACTGGGAGTGTTTCATCCAGTTTTCCTAGCAACTTGAAATCCAGAAGATACTAAAATTAATCTCTGCAACTGTGAGGATTTTCATTATTTTGACGATTTTGCCCACCTCAGTTTTCTTAAGCACCAAGGTGGATGCTTCTCTTTGTCGGAACCCAAAGATAATCAGTTTACCGTGACTTGTGAAAAAACAAACAAAAAAAAACACATTCCACATTTTAAAACTGCTCAGTCATAAAGAAATGTTGGCTCCTTAAGCCAAAAAAGCTCACAAGAGAGCAGCTTTCCTATTATAACATTTTGCATGGTGGTGCAGCGCCTCTTTAAAAGTCATTTCTCTTGCGTCTCTGCTCTGAGTTTCTTTGCTTACTCTTGACTAACCAAATATACAGGCAACCGTAGCCGGAAGGGACACGCGGGGTGAAAGCGAGAATTGTACCAATGCCTTGTGTGGGAGGTGATGAAGTTTAAAAAAGAAAATAAACGAAGAAAAACAGCTTTTCCATACCTTTATCGCACAGCAGGCCCCCCCAGTTCCTCTCACATTTGCACTCCCACGGGTGGCTGCAGGTCCCGTGGACGCATCCTGGGTGAAGCTCACATTCATCACAGAACTGGCCCTGCCAGCCGTAGTTACACCTGTCAAACACAGACGCCAAAACAGGATCATAAATCACTTCCCTCCAACACGCTCTGTAAAATTAAAATTCCTTCCTTTTTCTTTCTGCGGCTCTTATCTTACTTCTTTGCGCTCTCTCCTACATGATCGTTCTCCTTAACGCTAAAAGGATGTAAACACGATGACTCTGATGGTCTCGCCATCATTAATCAACTGATATCGTGCAAAAGAAAACTGTTAAGGGTCTCCATTGAAAAAGCTTTAAAAGGGACTGGTTCCACCCCCCCCCCACCAACAGAGGATGTATTGAAATATTTGAATTTGTAGTCATGCACGGTCTCCTCATTAAATAGCTTCACATGTAAAAAACCTTTACATTCTGCAGCAGCAGACTGCTTTTTTTAAGATCAGGGAGACAAAGATGCGTCTGACAGCCCTTTTTTCCTGTTTTAATCCCAGTGAGGACTTGCGACAAAACAGTGAGGTTTTCAATAACTGAGGTCGTTTTGTGCACAGTTATACGAAATTTGATATGAAGTCTGCCGGAGGGCCTGAAGACTCTCTGAACACCCCCCCCCCCACTTGCCTGTGGCGGCTATTGAACATGCAGGAGGGTCTGCATACAGAGCCCCCGGGTGCGACCTCCCAAACAGTGGACACACACCTAATATTGTATCTGCTCTCGCGTCAACCCATCCGAAGACCTCCTGCCAACTAATCTTAGTGGAGAGAGATTCCAGGGCAGGAGGGGTTAAGAATACTTCCAGCGGCTCCCGTGCTTTGGTTAGAGCTGGGTGTGTGTGTGTGTGTGTGTGTGTGTGTGTGTGTGGGGGGGGGGGGGGGTGACTATGAGGGTGGCACGGCAGGCCTGAGCGCAAGTGGCTGGAGACGACGGCCGTGTGTGTGTATACAGCGTATAAGTACGCACGCCTGCAGCTCCATGACAGCGCTCGGCTATTCCGAGGCTGCGGTGTAGTCGAGCCAGCTGTCTTGTCAATTGACTGCTATTTTGAGTCTCCTGCAGACGGCACCGCTGTCTCTCCGAGAGACGAGGCCTTCAGAAATCTCAAGGCTGGAAGATTTGGGGTGGGGGTGGTGGGGGGTGGGGGTGGGGTGCAGCTGGGGAATACTTGTCATGCTTCTCCCACTGTATATGATTAGCTTCAGAGGGGTCTGACAGCAACGTAGCGATAACACTGACAGCAGTTTGGAAACGAACCTCAGTTACTGCCTTATGAGCTCCAAGGAGTCGGGGGGGGGGGGTATTCATCCCGTGCTTTTGATTTCCAGCAGTACTGATATCGTGATTACTCATCGCTTGCGAGTGTAGGCACGGTGCGCCTTTTGTGCTGAATTCCAGCATCTTGGCACTATGACACATTGAAAAGGTTTCAAAATGCTCCGAGTGGTGAAAAAACGCGTTGCATCGCTCATCCCAGGCGATTCTCGGGACACGGCAAGCCCCTGACAAATATGCCAGGACAAGTCCGGTGTTTGCTATTAAAAACCCCCGGTGCAGAATCCCAACAACAGGCACGTACCAGCTTTTGTGTCTCTTAAAAGCCAGAGGTGAATGGGGCAAAGCCCATAAAACTGTGAGAAAATAAAAGGGAATGAAAGGAGATGACAAGGGATTTCAATGCCAGCTCTCCGTGACCCGGGGCTTCATTAAATTCATGCCACTGCAGGAAGACTCTTTACAGCCCCGCTCTTCTATTCATGTCACTTTTCCTGTTGACTGGAAATTGACAATTCATAAGCATAAGTCGCTTTCCTCCGCCGTCCGCCTGCTGGCTGGAATAAGGATGCGGCCCGCCGATCGGGGCAGACACTCAGACATGTGAAACAGTTTCCTAAACCCGGTCATCCCCCTGCTAACCCTTGGCTCAGGGTATCCGGCAGGTGGGAGGAGGAGCGGGGGTGGGGGATGGGGTGTGTGTTTTTTTTTTTTTTTTTTTTAACAAATGACGACGGGATGTAGCACATCCTGAAAACGTGGAGCTGCAGGGCCATTCCCCGTCACTTTATCTAACTCTCGTTTCCACTTTGGGGAATGTACATTAGGCGGTGGGATATTCATTTCCTCTCCTGCCCCCTGCCCTTCAAGGGAGGACCGCAATGCGGATGGGGAGGGGGGGATATGACAATTCCCCGCACATTTATTGTGGTCAAATTCACACACACACACACACACACACACACACACACACACACACACACACACACACGCGACTCCCTTTCTTCGGTCCGAGCTGAGGAGAGCTGATGAGATGCTTGGTATTCTGCGGAGGATTTCGGGGGGCTAAAAATACAAGAAGGCAGGCACGGCGTTGCCCTTTTCTTTTGAACCAAGAGATGCCCACGAGGGAAGGAAAGGCCGAGGCAAGCACACAACAGGCTTCGACAAGCTAGAGGTGCCTCCATTTGGCTTCCAAAATCAATAATTCTTGCAAACATTAAGAATGATAATTAAGCTGATTTTTGAAGAAGTCAAACGCCCCAACATCTACAGAAACCACTTGTGTAATACAAACAGACCAAAATAAATCTACATGAAGAAACACGATGGTGATCCAAGGGAATGTAATGTTTGCCTAGATGAAAGCAGTACGCGTTCAAAGCCGAAAAGGTCCTGCAGAAAAATTTAAAATGTCTGAACAACCACATTTCTCTGCATGCAAGAGACAAATATTCCTGCTAATCTTACTTGCACTCCCCGGGGAATGAGCAGCTGCCATGTAACAGGTTGCAGCCTTGCTTGCAGATTGCTGAAAAATAAATAAAAATAAAAAATAAAGCAAGAAGACAGAGAGAAACAATTTAAAGTTGATATTCAAACTCCACTGGGAGACATTATCATGACATTTTTTCTCGAAAACATTCTTAATAAATAAACAAACAAATAAAAAGAACAAGAGAAGGGGGGCAGTGACGTGGAAAGGTGGGAGGAGGAGAAGCTTGTTGGTTTGCCATCCTTCTAACAAGTGCAACAAGACTTGAGAATTCATGGCACCCTGACCAGGGCGGGGGGGGGGGGTGAGGAAGGGACAACTTTATAGCCTGCATGTACAACACTGCCACCCCCTCTTAAAAGCAAGCCAGCCCCTCTGAGCCCCCCCACCCCACCACCCTCCTCTTTTCACCCTTCGTTCTTCTAAGGTCAGCCGGCTGATTTATTGAGGGCCCCCCACTCTCTCTAGCAACGCCACCCACAAGCCCTGCCCCGACGCGGCTACGTTTTAACATCAGCAGGCTGCGTTTACAACCCGCTGTTTAATGGCGTTTGAACGATGGCTGAGAGTCCGGCTAATTTATGTACACAATCCTGATGATTAATTCAAGCTTTCAATGAAACAACTTGATCCATTTACACACTGTAGCGTTAACAATAAGGCCGCAGCTTGTAATATTTCAATTAGATAGCCCACTGATTACTTTTCCAATTAACCGCTTGAGCTCCTCCCCATTAAAATATCAACAAATGTTCACATTTCACAGAGCCGGACTCAGCTAATGTTTCCAGTTGAGAGGTCTGAAGAATTTGGGCGTGTACACCAGTGTTCGTATGAGACACGAACGCATGCTGCACTGAAACAAGCCAGTTTAAAGAATCACGCCATGAAATTTAGGATCATTATAACGGACTCAGCCACGGTAGTTTATCCTGAGTCGCTCTCAAATAAATATTCACTAGCACATTGAATGTTTGATAACCCCCCAAACCCACCAAGGTCGGCCCTCCTCACCTGTACGGCAGTCTGGGCCCATCCAGCCGTCCAGGCACACCTGGGCGCCCGAGGGCTCGCAGCGGTAGTGTCCGAAGTAGTCGTCTCGCGGGACGCACAGCTTGTTGCACTTGTTGCCGTAGTAGTTCTCGTTGCACCGCACTCGGATGCGGTAGGCGAGGTGGGCCACCGGCCCGTCGTGCAGGATGTTCTGCCAGTGGTCGCCAGGGTTGATCATGCCCGTGTGAATGCTGCGTTCGATCAGCAGCTCCTCCTCATCTGAAACGAGGGCGAGATGAGGACAAACCGGTCGAGCGGAGAATGTTTTCTTTCTTTTCCAAACTGAGTGTCGCATGCTGTTCACATTGTAAAAGCTCCTTGAGGCGAATTTGCGATTTGTGACAATTAGCGATACAAATTTATAACTGACTCAAACTACACTGACTTGTTTTAATATGTGTTTATTTACAGCCAAGCCCAGGTTATAGTGCAGTGTGCTGTTGTAGGATCAGTGAAGGCCAATATATATCAAATACTCCTTTAAAAAAAGTGATATTTTTTAATGGCTTGTTTAATGGGATATGGATACGACAGATATAAGACGAAATGACAATTGATACTACTGCTCGACCACACAAACTGGCACCAATATCTCAACCATTTTAGATTTACTCTCCCTGTAGTTCAATAAATAAATCGTTTGAATTTTAATATATTGTTTGATTCAAACAACCAAACAATGACATCCAAGCCATTAGCCCAGCTAGTTGCCTGTGACAAGTCTGGGAAGTTACTGTGTACATGCTAATGTGGACATAACCAAGTCTTTGGCAGCAAGTTCACCATATCAACTTAAAAAGCGACGATATGTCAACGCTGTGTTCACAACTTGATATTAAAATTCATCAACTGCTCATCAACTGCTTGGGCTTTCACCATTTACCAATTCAATTGATCTGAATGTGGGAAGAATCAGGAAACACTTAACAAAAAATACAGTCACAATCTCTCAAAGAACATTAAGCCATTTGCAATCAGTGCACCAAACAAACTGTCGAGACCATTGTCAATAAGTGTTGAAAACCGTGAAGCAAAACTCAGAAGGCCCCCAGCAGCCGCTGCCTTCGGTAAGGGGATAAAAATTAGTTGTTTGAGACACTGACACTGGACGATGATGTGAAATCTCCTCTGTTCTGGCGTTAAGTGTCTCCCTCACGAGGAAAAAGCAGCGCATCGTTATCCAGCGGATGCCAGTATATCACATTGTGCGCGAGCGCGTGCCCGTGTGCAAAGTACCCACTGAATTTTAAGCACATGATTGAAATTCATTGTCTGCAAATCAATCCATTCCTCCTGGTGATGGCACACATCGCCGCTGCCTCCCGGCTCCCAGTGCGTGCACCGTCATGTCGGGGGGGGGGGGGGGCGCTACCATTTAGCCTCCAGGATGCCAACCCTTGCATTAAACATCGCTTGCCTCCGGTGGGGCTCGCCGCAGCGCCAGCCTCCAGACAGAAAGCAATCTTTATCACGCTGGGATCGAGGCTGGCAAACAATTTCTTTTGAAATTGGAGGTCTGTGATTTCCTTTTTTTTTTTTTAATAAATCCTCTCTGTGGCTTTGGACTGCAATGCACCAAAGACATTTTAAAGTGAGCAAGCAGGAACACACACACACAGACACACACACACACAAACACACACAAACACACACACCTTCCTCTGCTGGGGACTGACACAATGTCAGACAGAATTAAGCAACAATAACAGAAATAAACCCCGGCAGTTGCCAGATAGAGAACAATGGGCTCCGGGTCCACGCCGGGCTCTGCTACCTCAGTGTCTAAACACTGGGCCCGGCCGCCCAGTCCATTCCACTTCCTGCTCGATAAACACAAGGAAAACAGCCGGTCGCTTTTCCTGAGAACACGGGGCGAAGGGAAAAGGGGGCTCAGCGGAGGACGTGACGCCGGAGCAGAGGAATCTCACTGACGGACCGGCACACTGGTGGGCGCTTACGTAGGACGAGATATGAGGCTACCGCTGCTGACTCAGGCCGGAGAACCGGTTCCTTACAGATACATTTTGGAATTTTGGAACAGTGTTTTGTGCCCCCCCCCCAAATACTTCAGGGGCTATTTGAGATGTTAATGGTAAGGCATATATTATTTAAAAAAAAAAAAAAACACCAAACAGGAAAAAAAAACAGCTACAGTCACCAACTTTACAAAGGTTCTAATTTCTCCACAATTTATCTCTGAATCAAAAAGCAAATCATGTTTGATTATCAGCAGACATGAAATACAATGACCAGGCCTGGGACCCAAGTGAAGCACAGAAGCCACAATTCAAAACTAGAGCCTTGACTTTTTAAACTACTCACTAAACCCAGTTGCAGCAACTTTCAATAAATAGTACTTCATACTTAACCATTATTAGCACTACAGCCACCATACCCCATAACGCCCTTGATAACTAATATCCTTTAGCTTAGCATTGGAATTTTCCTCCCAAGATACCAGTTCTGTTACCGATTCTAAGTATCTGCTGACGCCGAGCAGCAGCGTCTTCCTCCTAAAAGTAAAAACATGTCCACGTCCAGCGCACTGAACTCATCGGGGTCATTATAACGTAAGGTAAGACGAGGGCCCAGGTTCCCGTGGCGCTGAAAGAGTTGGTCGGAAACCCATCGTGAATGAAACCGATAGAAGTGGTGGCAGGAAAAACGAAAGTTCTAACTGCGTTGACACGGAAACGGTATTTAAAGCGGATTGGTGTCGATCTAGTATCGGTCAAACTTTTTGTCGGACCTAGCATCATTATAAAAAAGGAGATCTGAGTCTCAGGAACAATTTCATCGGTCAGCAAGGACACAAAACAAAAAAACAACTTCTAACATCACTTATGCTCTTTTAAAGGCCTCTGAAATAAGATCGTCTTTGATCGATAATTGCAAAACAAACCGAGCCGAGCCCTGATTTCACATTTCTAACGTTTGTGTTGCGATGCATTACAATAGTAATTATGGCATTGAGCGCGACCTGCCCGACCCACCTGCCAGGCAAGGGCTACTATCACTGCCATAACTCACTGTAACCTTTCTGACCTGTGCCACTAGAGGCCGATTCTCCTCCACAGAGGTTGAAAGGAGCGTTTGTTCCAGACGTTTGCGTTTCCTGAACCCGCGACATTAAGGTTCAAGTCGGTCAACGTCTGTGACCTGGAGAGCAGGCTCAAATTCGGCTTTTGAGAGTCAACGAACTTGCACTAAAAACGCCAGTCTGATCAAAAATCAACATTTTGGGCATTAAACTGAAGAAGCAAGCGTTGAAATCTCGATGAAATTAATCTATTTGGAAGCTCTAATAACATCTTTTTTTTAATGTCTCGCATCCCTAACACCCAAAATGCATCTCCTTGGCTTCTTAATAGCCACTTGGCTTAGACTGAAGTGCTTCTAGCTGGCAGGAAATCAACTGGACAGGCGACACTTAGCCTTACATCAACCAGAAACATCAGAACTAATCAGTGTAAATTTACACAATCACTGGAGGAACAGGAGACTACACTAGGCATGCAGCAGTCTAATAAAAGAGCCATGATGTCAAAATCTATTTCTTCTCCATTGTCTAAATGGAGAAGTGGAAATGCGTTTGATCTTATGGGCAAAACAGGATGTAATGACCTCATACAAACAAGGCCCAAATTTGGACAAGAGAGAGGACAGTATGGCGGGGTATATAAAAGGCGTTCAAGCTTATACTTGCACACACAGAAAAAAGGGTCTTTGAGACCCGTGAAAAACGCACCGTCTCCGCAGATCAAAGCTGCAGCCATGCGTACATGTTCGTCCTCAACAGGTCCCTTCCTCCCAGACCGAGCTACTGCTCAGACGGGAAGGAGGGGCTGTGCAGGAGTCCACTCGGCGGACGCAACCGAGGGAAAACAGGATACAGCTGGTCGGAGACCAGACCGCCAGAGCCAGCGTAGCTAAGAAGAAGCAAAGGCTGGGGTTCTATACGAGGCGTCTGAGGAGGCGACATTACACAGTGCATTATACAGAGGAGGCGACATTATAAAGTGTTGACGCAGAAATAAATTCAATAAAGTCGCCACTGTCGATAAAGAATGTTAAGGAACAAAGACACGTCCGCTGTTTTAAAAGCTCTGAGGAGGAATCATGCTCATTGTTTGGTATTAATGACTAATGAACATCATAGTCAGTGCTACGTTCCAAATAAACCACTTACGTCACAACATGCTCATTGCCAAGATCATATAGGCCCATATATAGGTCAATACCGACTTAGCGCAGATTTTTCCTGATCAATGTATCTGTCACCCGATATGTGACTAGAAACTGGAGGATAGAAATGTCAAAGATATGAGGTAGGTTTGATACGGTTTTTTAACTGTCTACTAGAAAGTTTATTTTTGACTGTACAACGTCCCGCTCAGTACACATCTTGCTCAAAATGCTTTAAAATACAAATATTTGTTTATGAATATTGTCCAATATATTGTTAAGATAGTGAGATTTGCTCCCTTAAAATAACCATAACAACAAGAACGATAATGCAATAAAATTTAAGTTAAATCGAAACAAAAACATGGTAAACTGCAAACCTCATCTACTTCTAGTTGCAGGTTATGAAACACAGCATTGAGATGTGTGTGAAGTTCGGACTTACTGCTGCGTGTGGCGTTGTCCCAGTCCCAGGCCTCTACAATCAACGTGAATGTGCGCTGCAAAGAAAAGAAAGCATGAAAAAATTAATAAATTTAAAAAAGAGTCAGGTGAAATTATGGACGAAATAACTTTCACTTCACATTACGAGGCTTAAAACAAGCTAACCACATCCCAATGCTTCTGTTCGCTGGCCGATTTCATTTGGTCTGCAACATCTGTGAAGCTGCAGCCACAAAAATCAACAACTACAACTACAGTTGTTTATTCATAACAGTATGAATAAAGAACTATGTCAATGTACTGCTGCCTTGTGATGCTGCATTAAAAGGGGAAACAATCGCCCTCAGTAGGAATCGAAAATCAATACTTTTTCAGTAAGTGATCTCAAGTCGCATACTGTGCAAATATATTTTAGGCAGAATGGTATTAGGCACAAAAAAAACAACAAAAAAAAAACAATAACCCAATAACATTTACAACTACTTAGCATGCAACACACTGCAACAATCGAAAACAACTGTTGTAGCACCCAAAGTACTCTAATTTAAGTTCCTAGTTTTTTTTGCTGAGCCCTGTCACTATGAGATCAGCTAGAAAATTGTAACATGAATTTTGTTCCCACATTCACTGAGAAGTAAATCACTAAAAAGCACGATGGGTTTGTAACAGACCAGATATCATCTTAGCCATAGTCCAGCAACTCTTCCACAAACATCAAAAGACACACAGACACACACAGTACAAAAACGATGCAAAAATCGATTTTGTTGCTACTACAGAGTAGTATGCAACTTGTAGCCAATGTAGCCACAGGCGTGCCAGTGTTACGCTGCCGATGAAAACCAACGAAGAGAGCGAGGTGTTTTAAGTACAAACTGTGGGACGAAGCCAAGAGAAGCTGCAGCACTGGGATGTGGGAAGGAACGGACGCTAGGGAGGCATTACACCACACTGCCTGAGTTCAACTGAGGAAAAGGCCTCAGATACACGCAGACAGACAGTTGATTGTAGACAAATGGAAACTGCTAGCACACATACCACCACCATCAAAAGCTTTGCATCTGTACAGAACTGAGGTGTAACAGCTAGAAACTGTTGTTTTACCGGAGCCCACGTGCAGGTAACCTCACGGTGGCCAAACCACGGCTTGGAATCGGTCTACTGGCATCTAACGCTTGAGAGGAGAACAAAAAAGCAATGGAAAGTGTCCCTAAAATGTCCACCTATGCCTACGTCTGACTTGAATGTTAGCCACAGGTTAAACCCGATGCATTAACAATGCAGCCGTCACCTTGACCGAAGCAGATTATGGTTCTCAATCCTGGTTCTTACTGAGACCCACACACGATGGGTTACGTCCTAACCACTGACTAGATGTTATGTTTCCTGAAAGCCTCCCACCGAAACCCAGTTGGACTGTTACGCCCAAGTCTCTCCCAATCCAATTCAATTTCCTCTGATTGAATTAATGCACAAAACAAGGAATCCTGAGGATGGCGGGTGGTCTTCCACAATCTTTTCAGGAAAAATAAAGCCTCAGCGTGTTTGATGTCCATTAAGAAGGTCACTTTGCCAATATTAGCCGTGTGAGATGAACTCTGCCTGGCTTTGTCCTTGGTTGTCAGACAGTGAGGTAAATCAGCAGCTAAGGGGATTATCTGGTTTCACACCAAGTTATGCTTTACCATTGACCGGTATAACAGTTACAGTGCCGTGAAGAATGCGTTTTACCTTTTGACAAATCGATTGGTTGATTAATTAACTGGTGGCTCGACAGAAAAAATTATTCAAAAATAAAAAGGTATTTATCAAGCACCACAGATAAATATTTGCTGTTTCAAGGTCAGTCAGCTGTGAGGATTTGCTGCTTGTTATTGTTTTATACAGTTCTCAAATTAATGCATTTGTTTTTGGACTGTTGGTTGGAAACATCACTTTTAGCTCTGGTAAAATGGAACGGCCATTAGGTTAATTCACCAAAAGTGATCCAAAAAAATATATCAATTGTTTGGTCAGGAAAATGTAAGGAAACAACACTAAGGTAACATGTTGAAATGCTTTGGGTTTTTTTGAACAAATGCCTTAAATCACCCAAAATATTCAATTTGTTATCATATAGGATATGCAAAGGCATCAAATATTCACATTAAGAAACTGGAACTGGGGAAATGTTGCTGCTTTTGCCAGAAAAGTGAAAATGATGGTTAAGATGCTTCAGCTCTGATGGCTTTGTTTATGCTATATTTGGACTTAGTACAGTCTAAAATGTTTAAAAAAACAAAACACTGATTAATATAAGACAGAAATAATCACTAGTTACAGCCCTAGTTTTACCCAGGATCCCCACTCCTACAGCACTATCATGACCCCAATCAAAAAACCCGTTATATATTTTGTTAAATTTGCAGAAACATTTAACCTACACATTATGGCAAAATGTAAAATAAATAAATAAATTATATAGCCTGAACTAACCTGAGCTTTTTTGCACAGCTGTCCCTGGTCTGAGTAAACATGAACGCGCACACACACAGACAAACATACAGATGGAAGCTAACCAAGCTAACCAGTATCACAGGAGTAATCTAGCTGGTGTGCAGCACACTGCTAGGCAACCAGCTGACCTAAATAGCATTCGTTACGTCACCACCAGTGACAGTTGTAGTAGCCAGAGTGTGACTGCTGTGACCTCCACTGTAAAGTCATTGATAGAACGCAGGTCTGGAAGGGAGGTGGACAAGGAGGCATTAGGAAGACATCTGAGGGACTTGTGGTTGCTTGAATTAATTGGGAAATAGAAATCAAAGGGAGGGGGAGCTGGAAATGTGTGTGTGTGTGTGTATGTGTGTGTCTGTTGTTGATCTGGGGGACCAACAAGCTGGTAGGCTGGTTGCTGCTGGGCTGTGGGATTAACTAGGCTTGTCTGGCTGTGGGTGGTGGCGGGAGTAAGGGGAGGGGAGTGTTATTGTGGAAGACCACGGGTGACAAGAAAAAGGGGATGGGAGATGATGTGATAGGGGTGAGCTAAAGGGCTCGGGTCAGAGTTTGGACAACGGGCGGCGCGGCTGCACGAGACTGTAGCTGCTGGCGAGCCTCGAGAGGCCGAAACGAGGCTGGGTCAGAGGAGGTGGAGGAGAAGGAAAACTGTAGTCAGAGAAGAGGGGCAGGGTAGAGGGGAGGGGTAACGTCGACAGGAGTCTGGGGTGGCGGGGGGGGGGGGGGGGTAGGCGAAAGCAGGGCGTTCTACGGACGATGTTCTCGCTGCTGTGGCCGGAAGCTCTGCCAACCCGTCCAACCGCAGACGCACAACAGATGCGGCCTCAAAGATGGATTATTTGACATGAACGTGGATCATCCCACGATATGTAGCTCGGCTTCTGACCTTTCCACCCATCACCCCTCCCCCCCCGCCACAAGAGGGTGGGCCGGCGGCCCCCGTCTGAGCATGTGGGTGGGTGTGTGCATATGCCGATGCATACAAGAGGAACGAAGAGTGGCAGTGCATGCATTAGTGACCGGAGGTCTCGATTTTAGGGGGATGCCCGCCTGTACCATCCGACTAATGTGTGGTGCAGACAAATCTCATCAGACACCGAAGAAAGAGCAGGTGGCCATATTGTGACCTGCACCTTTTGGGTTAACCCAACAGCCAGGCTTGCTCGCATGCCTACATGTCGTAAATGTTTGGTTAAATAGTCCCCCGAGTCAGTGTGTGTTGGGCTCGAGCAAAGCCACGGACTAGTCTGGTTTCCCACAGACCATCCCAGTCTGTGATTAGCTGGATTAAGTGACAGCTGCCCAAATGGTTGGAACAAGATAGATGGATGGGCAGGGGGATAAAGGGGAGGGAGTGGGGGAGGGAAAGGGGGGGGTGCTACTGAACAAAGACCCTTGTCTCAACACCGTAATTCACCCCCCATCCCAATCAAAACCATTGTCCATTAAGAGACACAGTCAGCACGAGGACAATTAGTGTCAGCATGTGTGCTACTGAGCTGGGGCAGGACAGTTACATGGCTGAAGTCAAAAAAGAAAAAAAAAAAAAAATTCAAGTCCTATTCCTATATCTACCTCTGCTACAAATACCGATATTAATCTTCCCTTTTATTCTCAACTCAGAACAAACACGTCAAAAACATTTCACAGTGTGAGATACAGTACTTCAGAGACAACGAAGAATCCTCTGTCAGTCAAATCTCCAAAACCCAACCTGGCCCTTCCCCTGGTGGATTAGAGGATTTACTAAGAGAAATCCTAGTTTTCAAGTCAAAAAAGGAGGCCAGGGTGAAAGAAAAGGATGTTTTTGTGTCATGTACTGAGTGAACGTGTGCTTGCTTTAAATAATATAACACTCAAGGGCCATCTTTGCATCACACGGCGCAAAAAAAATAAAAAAATAAAGGACCAAAACCCCCATCCTTTTAGTGGTTCAAGGTAGAGTCAATTAAGTAATCACAAAGGGCCATTCATGTGAAGGCAGAAGAAGCGATGGCGGTGATGTCTGGGGAGAGCCACAGGTGTAGGTTCCCACGCCAGATCAGTGGCGGACGGGTGAGTGGAAGGTGGCCGTTGAAATGAAAAGCAACAGGGGAACGGGGCGAGGTGGCAGTGGGAAGTGGAAGCCGGGGCAGGTCGGGGTCACTAAGCATGGGATCTGCACGCTTCTTTTTTTCAAAAGAGGGGTCAGCCCTCTTCATGTGGGGCGATGTGCGTGTCTGCGTCCGAAGAATACAAAGAATGTGAGATCCAGGCCTGGTGTGTAATCCCATGCGAGAGCCCGGCCTGGCAACAATTCGTTGTCAATGGAAGGCTGCGTCTGCATTGAGGAAAGGAGGCTTGATTGACTAATTTCTGCCTCTTAAGGGAAAGTCGGGAAAGTCTCAAAATGTTGACCGAGCATGAGGATTATTAATTATTATTACTATGCCTTTTTTGATGCCTTTCATGCAGTAACTATAAAATTCAAAGATGAGGAGACTATAAAAACACGGTCTGTAACCTTGAGCTATTTCTGTTTCACATGTCATTGAGATGTGACCTGAATGTCCACCTCCCTCTTCCCGGCTCCTCCATGGGGATCTCCACTGACATCTCCTGATTTATTGCCCTCCGATGGGACATGAGGTCATGACGATTCATCCCGTGGCCAGCAATCACTGCATGTAATCTTGATTAATCTGTGATGTCAATCCCAGCTTTTGGTTTTACTAGGGCTGAGTCTACGCTATTTCAGCACAGGCGCCAAGCTGTGCCGTCTCAGCTGTAGAGGAAGGGCCGCTGGGCGCAAAAGCATCTACCCCCTTCGGACACTGGACATAAAAATTGCTGGTAAGAATATGGATAATAACAGCGGCGCCCTATCATTCCTTATGGGGATAAATGGATGATAGTTGTCTCAATATGAGTAATAATAGAATGAAAGATAGTCCCATTAAACCAATTAATCAACCCTGAAAACGCCATTTGCATCTTTTATTAGAATTGGTCATTAAGACTAACTCCAAGTGACATAATTTGGTATCATTAACTCCTAATGATACTGAGGGTCATTAACGCACGAGGACCAGGAACAGGCTGAATATCACAAAGCCTAAGCACCCTCTAACTGCACAGTCAGGGAGGTTTCCAATGGGAGAGAAATGCTTGGTGGTATTCAAGGACTGAGTGAGCCACAAAGTAGACGTGAGCTGAACCAGCTTCCCGCCACTTTGGCCCGGGGGGTGGACTCGATTGTAAATCTCTCTCGGTCTAGGCTCCTCAATCTGTTCAGAGGCAAGGATCAAAGACCCCCAGCGGCAAAATCCTTGCAAATGTGTCGATGGTGTTGGCAGGCGGGATTCCTGGAAGCAGGAGTAGGATTCCTGGTAGAAAAAACTGGAGCTGAACAACCTTGTATATCAAAGTATCAGTATGTGTAGCGTATAAAACATGAAAGCTGACATATTAAAGTGGGCTTTTTTTGTTTCACCAACAGACCAAGATATTCAGTTTTATACCATAAAATAATACTAAAAAAAAAAAAAAAAACCAGCAAATATTCACATTTGATAAACTTTAACCACTTAATTTTTTGAAAATTTTCACCTTGAATCCTTTCAGCACTGCAGTGAGACAAGGCCTCCTCTTGCCAGCGTACCAGACTCTTTCCCCAAACAAACAGCAGCAGCTCACAGTTATGCACCAAACTAAACATACACATCCTATTTACAGCAGTGGTCTTTCACTATGTGCCAGGCTTAAAAAAAACAAAAACAAAAAACAAACAAACCCACAAGTGAAATTTACTGGTTTTTACATTTTTAACATGAGAAGAAAAGTAAGCAAACAAGTAAGTTTACTATTCTGTTTAGTGTTCTTTACTTTGGCAAGACTGCAACAATGGAATGGTCCCATGACTGAAATGTCCGTGACTGCCCGACCAACTGATCGATAATGTCATGCCATTGGTCAGCCGAATGGCACATGACTTAAGTGTTGGAGTTTCCCCATTAGTTGTCGCCCTTTCAAAAATGAATCGGGGCAAACATTTTCTATTGCATCCTCTGGCTGGATGCAACAGAAGCAGTGTTGCCAACTTCGCAAATTTGTCCTTAGATTTACTGACTTTTCACACCCTTTTAGCGACTTTTCTTTACCAAGGCACCTAGCGACAAACCTAGCGACTTTTCGGACAAACCTTAGCTACTTTCCTTAGAAGAGAGTCACCGTGTAGCCCCGCAAGTGTGAGGCTGAAGAAGCACATGTAAACGAGAACAGCTTTATTGGGAATTTGCCTCTCTCCTACCGTCTGTGCTTATCTATACAGTAACGTAATACAGTCTTTAGTCTTTCTATTTGTTGTTTTTTTCCTGAAATGAACCCCTGCAGACAACTTGAGCGCCAACAACCTGTGATTCAGTGCATTACAAGACACTTACACTACTGCCCCAACATGTGTACTTTTGGAGGCAGGTTACAGACAGTCATCTCTCTGCTGGGCAGAGAGGGAGAGGGCTGGGAGTTCTTGCCAGAGTCGTGTGCCAAGAGATGTCGCACTGAAGGCAAGGCATTTGGCTGGCTGTTGTATACCGGCTGTGCGCACACGCACAAACACACACAAAGATGCACACACGAATAATCACACAAACACACACGGCCCATTGAGCATGCCGCTACTATGCCAACAGGGTCATTACCCATGCACTTCCAATACAACAAACCCCTCCCCTCCTGGTGCTAATTAACCAGAATGATCCAAGACTATGCCACACGTAAGAAAAACAAACACCAACACATGCACATTTGCATTGGAAAACTCAATGACTCCACATGCAAAACACAGATATAGGAGAGTGGACATCCTCTAGTTTACTATTAACAAAACACTAAGAATACAAACTGAGGCCACATGTTAGTTCAAGATGGGGAGAGTGACACTGCCAAGACAGGAGCAGTGTTCTCTCAAGGGTTAACTTTTAGAAAAAGTAAATAAATAAACTGAGCTCAATTTCTTGCATGATCCAAAATGAAAATGTCAGGTTAAATGAAAAGCACATGGATATATTTATGCATCTTATCTAAAATACTAGTGTGACAAGGCTGGCAGTCATGTTACCTTTTTTTTTTTTTTTACTAATGTCATACCTTCATCCTAATGTTTGCCAGGAAGCATGTGACGAAAAACTTAAAGCTTTCCAGCATTCAGGCTGAAACCTCCGTTCTTGTGGCCTCTATGGTATTTTTCAAGGACTTCCTCAGGTGTAGATATTGCTATTATGGCAATAGAGGTACTTCAGAAACATTAAGGAGGCTAACTCCTGATCCAAAGCAACAGGGCGCCTGACTGGAGAGCTATACAGCACCGCCTCCAGCCGAGCGCCATTATCATTTCAAACAGGTTCGACACTACAGTGACAATTTAACTGCCCGTGTAATGACATGCTTTAATTACCCCCACAAGGAGCCACCAGCACCTGCACACCATTCATTTAACAAGAGGCAGGGGACACAGTGGGCAATAGCAACACTCGCGTACAGGGTATTCAAGAAGACGAATCATCGCAGAGCCACAACGGAAATGTGCACACACAGCTCACAAGTACACATCTGTTGTGCAACACTTGTGTGTAAACAACATGAGACCGGAGTTGCTGATACGAGCTACAAGCAAAAATTTGAGACAGCTTCGTTTATTGCTGAGTACAGCTGATGTTCCAAATCAGTTTTTCCCATAAATTTTCCAGGATATTGAGAAATCATTTATGCTGTGGCATGGTTTGCTATTTGAAAACTACAATTCCCATAAACGGACATCAGCATCACCCAGGGCTCAGATCTTACCGAGATGAGCATAGGGTGGAGCTTTAACACGATACAACTCGATACAAACAAAGCCAGGTTTCTTTAACATGGTTATGGCTGCACCCCACAGAAATACTTGCAATGTCACAATACAAGGATTCGCTTTAACATTTTTCTATAAGAGCCGAGACATGCAGTCCCCCTCAATACACTGAATCAAAAGCTTCTCCATGACAACCAGAACCAATCTGAATGTTGTTTAAACATTCAAAAACTGATGAAGCCACTCGATGCATGATGGGCTACACACACACACACACACACACACACACACACACACACACACACACACACACACACACACACACACAGAGCACTGGTTTGCTTACCCTGTGGTTTGCAGTGAGGCACCAACCTGGACAAGCATAATGAGTGTATTTTCATATAGGATGCATCTCATCCATTTTATTTTTGCAAATAAGGACTTGTTGCTAGCATGCAGATGGACACAAGGAATGCCATCAGAGCTCTATTTAAAAATCAGACACTTACACATACTGGATTACGGTGTTGTGAAAGGCCCAAGTGGGCAATGCGCTACCCGTCAGTCACCCTGTTTGTTGTTCAGAGGCTAACCAGAGACCAAGAAAACCAGATGCTGCACACAGCTAATGTTAAAACAGCCATTATACGAACTTTGAGGTGCGTTTCGGACGAACAGCTTTGCAAGAACAACGAGGTAAGGAGGACAATACCGGAGGGAAACCAATGCATTTTGGCCCAGACAGAAATATGTCCAAAATTAGCAGAGAAGTCTCTGGAACTGCTAACACTAAATCTACTAGGGTGAACATTCATGAGGAGCTGAACACTGAATCTGCTCAAAGCAAACTAACGAGACACACTCAACAGTACAGCTTATTCATTGACCCATCAAAAAATTTGCCTAATTATTTTCCAAACGGGCTAAAACACATCACCTGCCTGTGGCGCTGAGTGAGAGAACAGCCTCTAAATAATGATAGACACTAAATGCTGTTATTTCCTCTATTGTACATGCAGTGCCCGATAGGAGGAAAAAAAAAAATTACAGAGTGAACAAAACAGTGTCCTCGGAGGAAATCCCCACCGCCTCCTCCCCGACACCATTACACAGATCCATTTAATATTGAGAATGTTAGCCAGTCAGATGGCGATTGCAGAGTTCGGTCTACACGGGTTTCCACAGGGCAGCTGTCCAGATAACACACTCAATACTACAGTCAATGCTACACTGCATCTTTGTTAGATGAGCAAAGCAACAACACAGATGTCTGTCAGCCTTGTAAACTCTGGTGACAGGCAGCAGTGCGTAAAACACAGAATGGGCAGTGTCTGACGGGGAGGGTCCCTGCTGGGAAGAGAAACGGGGGCATGGGGTTAAAAAGCCATGATCATCTTCCCGCTACTTCTACTTCGTTGACTAAACACAGAAAGGGCCGAAAATGAGAAAGTTCTTTTAACAGCTCATTGTCTTTGATGACGCGGATGATTTTTGGGGTCATGATTTCTTCTATTTATTTATTTTGCAGAATCTATTCTTATAAATTCTTGGTCTGGAGTTTAACATTGCACAAATAATGGGGAAGTTTTGGGTCAAATTGTTTTTCTAAAAAGGTGCAACTCTAACTTTTATTACTTCTCATTACCTTTATGTCACGGATGTTGCAAGCAATGAAATCCATGTGTGTAAATCAGAAAATCCACGTATGTTTGTTTAGAGGTCAGAGGCCAAAATGTCACCAATGGTGCCAGATTATAAATAATTCCAATAAGGCAACATGCAATAAAAAGGTTAATTTAAACACACTGAGCTATCACAAATAATTATGATGGTCAGAAGAAAGAGATGATGTCTTGATAAATATATTTTAAAAATGATAAAGAATCAAAGAGATTCAATCTAAAGCCCTTAAAATTAAACAAAACCTTTGATCTAATTATCTAAGTGACATCTGATAAAGTCAGGCAGATTAAAAGCTTCTTTTTGATTCAAGCCAGCGCCGTCTAGTAACTGCCACATACAGGCGGCACCGACGCCGAAAATCATCCAGTCAGCGATGAGGCCTTTAATGTTACCATGCGCGCATACAGGTCATTACAGTTAACTGAAGCACTAGTTGCAGTATCCATCTCACATGTTGCTTAAGTGGGAGAAAAAAACTCCCCCTCAAAAACATCTAAAATAGCTGCGAGGCAGGTCCTCCTGCTTCAAACTGGGCTGCAGAAGCTGAAAACCTCTAAAACCAAAAAAGAAACGCATGGCAGCCTCAAGGTTGGCTTTTCATCTCCCCGACGCATCAATAAGTACAGTTATTCCGCCAAATACGGTTCACGCCCACGGCAGATCGGTCAATAGCCAACGAGACGTTGGCGAGGACACCCTTCCTCAGTCTGACCGCCCTTCAGAATTTCGTGGAAGGTGAAAAGCTCTGTACAGTAGGACTCCTACTGCTTGAGATTCACAAAGACGTACTGCCCTCGACTCTAAGAAACCAGAGCACTACTGAGAAACATTTTTTTTTTCTCTCCTTTAGAAGCTGTAATCCGGCCGGGTTTAACTGTCCCACAGTATGTAGCTGCAGATGAGGACAGATCTCCTCATTTACTGCAGCTAAGCATCAAGGATTGTGTGCTTTATAATTGTATTAATAAAGATATTACACACTAAAGATACATTATGTGCATAAAACCCTGAGAAGGCAAAGAAAAGCTTCATCCGGATAGACTCTTCTAGCAGTCATCACCGGGGAGCTTTCACTATGAAACAGCAGCACCGACATAGGATGCTAATGCTTGAACGTACTGTATAACAGGATATTTTTGGATTTTACTACACAGCAAATCCTCTTTGCAGCACATAAAAGACAAGGCGGTGAAACTGGGCACTTACATCCTTGTCTAACTGCAACCTTGAAATACAACTAGCAGACCCCTGTGCGCCGCTTCCAGAGAAGGAGGGCTCTTAGAAAACAGCTGCCACTTCGCCCTGGGAGTTCGGCCTGAACCGGCTAATTGCATAATCGATACGGAGCCGAGCTGAATCACAGGTGAGACTCGTGAGCGAGCGAGTGGCTTTCCACGAGGCGGCAATGGGACCCAGAGGAGGATGGGTGGGGGTAGGGGTGGCGGGGGGGGGGGATAATTGTTTACTAGAGGCCTATGTGGCCGTCTCCTAGCAACAGCTCTCACAAGCGCCGTATCAGGTGTGGCTAACCATGGCAGCCTCCGTCAGCCCAGAGTGTGTATATGCATCCAAAATATAGCAACTGCATTAACCGGCAAGGACAAGAGGGACCGGGGGGCAGGGGGGCACATTCAGTAGATGTATAGAGTCAAAGTGTTTCAATGAGACACTATTAGAGCCTCTGTCCTGCTTCTTTTTATCATTAACCACCACTACACTGTATCCATTAGTGTCCCAATCCTGACCCCCCCCCCCCATGAGGCTCAGATCTTGTTTTCTCATCAGCACAAACTTCAAGGATTAGCATGGAAGACAACCAGAAACAACAGTGGAAAGATATGAGCACAGCTGACTTGGACGTGCATTTGTGACAATTTACAGAAATCAGTAAAAAGGCCAAATGGATAAATACACCCACACACAAAAAGGGCTCAGAAGAATAACGTACTTTAGCTAGTCTCCTGTTATTGCTCACGCATTTTCCAGTGTTGATACTTAAGGAGCAAGATGACTAATTAGAAGTAGTCATCATCTGGCAGTCAGTCACAGTTTCCCTCTTTAATAAAAGGGTTGGGAGTAAAAGGAGTCAATATGCTTCTAACTAGCTGCTGATTGTCAAACAGCATCCGACACCCATAAAACCCCACACGCATTTCTGACGCTGCAATTTTTTTTTGGGTGCAGCTGTCCGTCTGTAACTCTTTGCAACTTTGGATTTGGCCCCAACTCTCCAGCTCTCTCGCAAAACACTTCTGCCATTTCACGTGTGCAAAGCAGAGTCAAACGCATTAATGCCTCGAGCAGAGGGTGTCAGAAAGCGCGTGCTGTTATTCTCATTTATACGATTCGATGTGCTGAGACAGAGGTATCGGGGGAGGAGGTGCGATACAGCTTGCGAGGCTGACTCCGGACCAAAGAGGGTTTATGAGCTGAAGGCCAAACAAACCATTTTGGTACAGACTCTTTATCCCTTCATCACTGAAACACTCCAGAGCCTGGGTGTTATGTTTTGTTTTTTTTTCCAACAGGAATTATGTGTGTCAAAACTGCCTTGACTATCCATTCATATTCTAATTCAAAATCTATAACGCTTCCGAAAAGACAGTTAGGCAGGTCGATGTGGTCGGTGGCTGTCGCAGATCATCCGCAGGTCAGGCTAAACGGCACGCATCCATTTACTAGCCGAGCGAGGACGGAGGCCTGATGCACATCCAAGTTGAGAGCAGATACGGTTACAGGCAGGCCGGCATCAAACGGACGTCCGGCTGATGTAGCCCGGGGGGAGGGGGGGCAGAGAAATTCCACCGGCAATTTCATTAGTGATCAAATGGAAGTAAGACGTGTGTCTCTCTCCATCCCATCCCATCCTCTCCCATCCCCCTCTCCCTCTCTCCCTCCTGAAAGTGCAGCATGGGCCAACAAAATGGAAACTCAATCAGACGGGGCCAAACGAGGCCTTGACTTGGTCGGATGGCTGCTGGGTCGCCGTTAATGTCGGACGTCGATGCCAGAGAGGTGTGGTCCGCGTGCTCCGGTAGCTTCGGACAGGACGCCGTTTCTCAAAGCGTCTATAGATCAGAGTTTTCATAACAATGATGATATAAACAGCAATGTGAAAAACGTGACAGTGTGAAAAGGAGTTGCCTGTAAAGACGAACCTATAAGAGACTAAAACAGCCAAATCTACAGCTGATTTTAGCCGAGAAGCTCTAATAACCCATTATACACTACCTGCTCGGCATCTGACAGCAAGTAGATGGTTGACAGCTAGCTGGTGAACACACTGGCACATTTAGCCACTTAAGAGCCAGCTTTCAGGAGCTGGTAGAGACCAAAAACAGAGCTAAAAGAGAGTGAATAGTGGTCCAACATTCGCCAGGTGGACAAAAATGTTGCTAATATTGCAACGTATCTGCTGGATATGTGAATTTTGCGTTTGAATAAAACAAACAAAACCTTGCAATGTCCATACAGCCTCACTGTGCTTTTTGTCCACAGAGCTAGCAACAACTGGTTGTATGTTAACAAGCTAAACTAAGGTAATGAACACGATAAATATACCCGATAAACATTGCAATGATTGTAAACATTGAGTTGGTGAGATTTGTTGGCACGGAGATGTTAAAATTTAAGTACCGTCTCAGAGAGTTGATTGCATGGCTGTATGCTCTTAATACTCTATGGCTAGCAGAGTCCTCCCAAGGTTTATGCTGAGCTAGGCTAACATCGGCACCAACCCTGTACTTAAGTCACAGGAATGACAGTGGTATTTACCCCCCCCCCCCCGACATCACTCTGACCGAAACCAAATACCTTTTATTTCCCAAAATGCTGAACTATTCCTTAAAAAAAATAAGCATGGTGTCAAAGAAGGCAGAGGAAAGAATGGGGGGGGGTGAAAACTGATAGCGCAAAACAGTTAACACGCTGCTAGCTATCCAAAAGTCTGTTTCTTTCATCAGTAGAGTAAATACACAGTTAGCTACACTGTTTAAAACTCCATAAAACTGCAGTCTCCTGTGTCTCTTACTGGGGTTTAAAAAAATTAAAAAATAAATCAGTCGCATTGCACCTTTCACTGCAAAACAAATCCCATCAGCTTCAATAGTTTGGATTATAATATCGATGACAACTCGACAACTGATTAAAAACCCACAAGGGAGGGAAAAGCAGCAGCGGTGAAAATATACTGTAAATTCAGAACTAAGACGGAGAGCACACTGCTGGCACTCACTCACTGGCACACTGGCAAGACAGGGCCGGAGTTGGGAAGATTTCCAAAAGGGCGGATAAGCATCATGCAATTCGAGTAAAATCAGCCATTAGAGACTAAATCACACGGATGTGATGATAACTTAGCCGAGACCTGAGAGGAGGCTACGCTGTCTCCGTCTCTTCACGGAAGCGGCAGCCATTCCCAGAAATGAAGGGCGTGATTCACTTTCGCAGGCCGCCTGCGCCCCACTGAACCAGAGGATGAAAAGTGCTCTTTGAGAACCGGCTTGAGCGCCAATTCACAAAATTAAGGCCATTGGGGGGAAAAAAAAGGAAAAAAAAAGTGTTTTTTTGTGTAACTCAGAACTTCAAGGTCAATTTGAAAATCACGGGGTCCAGTTTTGTGGGAAATTGCTAAATACTAACTGCTCTGGAAAACAAGCTTACAGCACCTACAATTTTAACCATTTGGTTTTTTTTTTGGGGGGGGGGTCAAAATTTCAGCGAAAATAAGTGTCTGAGTTTTGGTTGAGCTGAGGCATCTCTTCAGCTACCAACCTGACCAACTTGTGCACACTTGCACAGTCAAGATGCCATGCATGCCTTAATTATTCCAGCTTTTAGCAGGAGAGTGATATGTGTAGATTGCATGTCTCAAAACCACGATAGTGGACCACATTCAATAGTCCAGACTTGGAGGGAAAAAAAAAAAAAAAAAGCCAACCCATGCAGCTTTGTCAATTCCCCCATGATGCACAAAAAATTTTCCTGCATAACCGTCGTTTTTGGATTGTTTCAGACGCTGGGTTTGGGGGGGGGGGACAGAAGTGTCTGGACCGCAGTGGTTTCAATGGAGCCTTAAAAAATGGGCCGCTGGCCAGATGACACGGCCAACAGTACACTGCATCTTTGTTTCTTCAGGGAGGAAAGCGACAACGCCACAGCTAGTGACCCCCGCAGGCTTGTTGTGACATCTGGCACTGGAATAGTGCACAGTTATCAGCGCCACTGGGCCACTTCACGGGGAGACAACACTCCAGGATGGCCCTCTTCACCTCTGCCTGGAGGTGTCGGGCCGTGCTTCAAAATGAGACACTCCCAGCGCTTTGTATAGGAAGTGATGGTGAGCGTTAGATGTGCGGTGCTTTATGTGCGTGTAGCCTCAAAGATATCCAGGGTTGGCCACAGAAAATTGGTTTGCTCAGGTGGTAAATGTTGCAGCACCCCCCCCCCCAACCATCTCCCCACCCGATGCTCTAAATAATAGCCTCCTTCATTATATATAAAGGCCTTTAACTGTGAATTCACACCTTTGCCTTTTTCCCCTGAAGCATAAAAACATTAGCAAAGGCTGTCGTTAATTCACCTTAGCAATATACAGCTGGGGGAAACCCTGAAATAATTAAAACACACAAAGACAAAACCTGAACCACACATGTGATGCCTTCAAACACAAAAGGCTAAAAAAAAAAAAAAGAAAAAAAGCAAACACACACAAAAAACAAAAAAACACATGTCCTCGCTTTCAGTCGCTCCCAGGACAGACACAGTCAGCTGCTGGTTATCGGGACCTAGGTATTATAGAAACCAAGTTTTAAACACGTTAGCAGAATTTAGTTAGGGATGGCATGTAAGTAATCATGTACAGATTTCTTTTTTTTTGTATTAATCAATCAGTCCTTTGGTCTGCAAAATGTCAATAACCACAGAAAATTCCCATCGCAAGTTCTAGGAGTCCAGCAGGACATGTTCAGACATCTGGTTTTATCAGACCTATAAACATATGCCAGTGGACGTTTGGTGTACGGTGCATAGAGGAGGAAGGTAGTGATTAATTAATCTTGACTAATCTTCCGCCGATCATCTAATCTAGCGCTGCAAATAACGATCATTTCATTCTCGGTTAATCTGCCAATTGTTTTCTTGTTGAATTGAGGAAGCACATTCTTGAAAAACAGTGAAGACTTTCAATGTCTCAGTAAAAAAAAAAAAAATTTCCTGCGGAAGTTTTGTTTGACCAACAATCCAGGAAAAAAAAAAAAAAAGAACAAAAAAAGCATTGTCCTTGCTAGTAAAAAGCTGGAACAACTCAAAAATGGCAACCGATTAATCGGCCATCAAGTGGTTTCAGATCCAGATTAAAATCAACTGATTGTTACTTTTCTACTTCAAAATAAAAAGACATACACATATTCTTGCTAGTCCAGTTCCTTTATCTCGCCACAACACCACCGATTCATTGAAAGATCTCAATAAAACCACGTAGAAATATAGCAATAACTTAAGTCCTGAAAACAATGTGACATTACATCACACTGTCCACAGCGATTCACAATGGGTCAATTCAAATTCAGCAGGAACAGCAGCTAAATGTCATCAAAACTGGAAGCGCATCCCTCACGAAACAAAACTATTAGTGTGCTCAGCGCTACACTAGAGGTTCCTAGCATATTTCATCCTGCCTATACACCTTACTCACATGCCTAATCCATCAGCTATCACTCATCTGCAGTCAGACGAACTTAATTGCCCCGGAGGGCCACCAGGGGCCACCTGGCACCCACAGCAGGAGAGGAAGCTGTGGGTGGGAGGGGGTAGGAGAGGAGAGGCTGGGGGGGGGGGGGTGTTAAACCCAGCCAGCAGAACACACCGAAACCACTGCCCCGAGGCGTCGTTCACTTCAGCTTAACACATATTTCACACTCCCAACATAATGTCACTCATTACTCACTATAATAGAGAAAATAATTGGAGCATCCGTCCGACACGTACAACCAAACAGCGCCCGCGAACGCAGCGCATGCCGTTCTCGTACGTCACACCAGACTCCTGTGAAAGTTCTCCTTTATTTTGCCCTCAAAAGAGCCTTTTTCAAAACTGGTTCCACTCCGTAGAATTCCAAACCACAAAACCACTTATTTCTACATTGGGTCAACTTTTTACTTTGCCTCAGGTTTCCCCACAACCATCCAACACAAGTGGCAGTAGCGAGCACTGTAGACCAGCCCCAAAAGCTGGAGGTCTTATTAAGCCAAATTCCACTTGATGGATTGTACCGCAATAAAAACTGCCCCCATGAACCAGCATAACGCCACATTTGGAGGCGACTGGTACTTTGCCGTAATCGTTTCTCCATACAAGAAGTAACAGGGTTCCCCCGCCTCCAGGGTCCACATATCAAAGCATTTCCCCCAGACTAATTACCCTATCACAGCCCTGGCAGGTGCAAGCTGGTGGATTTGGAACAAAGCCAGCCTTCATATATCAGGGCAACTTCCAAAGATGACCCACATGACACCGCCAAACACTGTAGCTGCAATCGGATCCCTTGTGAAGCATGCAATCGTTTAGCCGCGATGTGTGTCGATGCACATGAGGACAGGATGCTGCTAAGAAACCAACCCCCCCCCCTTTTGACGAGGTCTCTTTCTCTGCAAAAGGCACATATGCAACGTGACCCAAGACCTGAACCAGGTCATTGAGGACTTGTGGTAAATTTGGCACCGTGTGATCCACTGAGCTGCAGAGTTTTGGGTTTTTTTGGATACAATCTCCACTTTACCATCAGGGTCTTTTCTGTCTAAACCGTAGGGCCCTTGAGTTGCTCTGCTGAGGGACACGTTTGCCGTCCATGTCAATTAACTGATTAGTGTCAGTCAACAGCAAATTAATATGCACCATTTTGCTGATTGATTAATTAACCGTTGAGGAATTTCTTTTTTAAACCATGAAACAAATTTGATGGTTCCTGCTTATCAAATATGAGAACTTGTGACTTTTAAGAGTTTAATGTTATAGAAAAATTTGATGGGGGGGTGGTCAGAATGCATGCTTGCTGATGTTTTACCAACCAAACCCTTAATTGAGAAAACAATCAGCCCCAAAACCTTATGGACCTTATTTAAAAGAGGTTCAACCAACCAACCAACCTAGTGCACTGGATGGCTGCAGAATGGGAGACCAGCTCCTCACAGACCATCAGTGGCTGTATGACAATTCCCCCCTTGGTTTGTGTACAACTTAGGCCAAGAGTAAACATTAGATTGCCCAAATTTCAAACGAGGTTCGGTTAATGGTGCCGTGAAGGACCAGGAAACCAGCCCCCTCGACTCCAACTGGAGCAAAGAAAAACAAATAGATATAAATATGAGTATATACACATCACACTCACCGGCCACGCGAACTGGAAGGGGATCAGGATCTTGCCGGCGTCGTCGATTTTGTTGGGGTTATTCTTCGTGCCCTTGAAAGAAAACATATTTCCACCGAGAACTCGCGTAGATCCGGCCCCGAAGGTGCAGGCGCCGGCGGTGGTGACCTCCGCCTGGTACTCCTTCAGGCACACTCGGAAGTAAGTGTCGCACTCGTCCCGGGTGCAGCGCAGGTCCTGGGAGCCCCGGGAGCCGTCGCAGCACTCCCCGTCCGCCAGCTCGCCGTTCACGTTCTTCACGGAGATCAGCTGCAGCTCGAAATAGCCGGTTGACTGGGACACCTGGGGGGGGGACACGGTTAAAAAGCAAAAGCAACAAACGCCCGAGTTACACACGGTGTACACACGTCAAGGCTCGTATAAACAGGCTGCTAAGTGGAGACGGGCGCACTGAATCGGTGCGTAACGGTGGACAAGTGTCCAAACAGCGCCTGACCCCCCCTCAATTAGGACCGACATTCACCCCGCGTTGATGGGACGGAAATGCCGAAAAATAATTTGTTGCATCGGGTCGGAGCACGTGAACAGCCGTGGTTACACTTTGCAGACGGTTTTATCATAGTTACTGTCGTTATTATTATTATTATTATTAATATTATTATTTATTTTTCCTTTTCTTTTTTCCCAGGTTTTGGGAGGGAGGGGCGAATTAACCGGTGCAGCTGCCAAATTGATCCCTGCAACTTACAACTTGTTTGGTTCAGGCCTAATTCTGCGCCCCCCCCCCCCCAAACACCACCATCACCGCCCCCCACCCCCCAAAAAAAGAAACGTATAAGGCTCAGCATAACCAAAATGGAGAGTAAGCTTCAGTCTTGTCATGGTAACATGATCACATGCTCCACAACTGACGGCTACGTAATTCAATTATCGATTAATGTGATGCGAATATGCAGCGCCGGAGAGCAAATACAGCCCCCCCCCCCTCCACACACACACACACGCACACACACACGCCCACCAACTTTTGACATCGGTCGTTTGAAGAAAACAAATAAAAACATCTAATTTTTTATTTATGCTGAGCAGAATTAAATATATATATATTTTTTATTATTATTTATGATTTAGAATAAACAGCCTTCTTACCTCCGTCCATAACGTCAACAGCAGGCACACTATTGGGAAGCAATTCCTAATCCTGGTGCGATTCCACATGCCTCCGATTAATTAGAGTGACATAGAGGAGGAGGAGGAGGAGGAGGAGGTGGTGGCGGTGGTGGTGGCGGAGGGGGGGGAAGAGGGAGAGAGAGAAGCGATATGAAAAAGACAAACAGCCGCGGACCCGGCGACTAGTTCCTCCGTCTCCTGACATGCAAAAAAAAAAAGAAAAAGAAAAAAGAACAAAAAAAAAAAAAACAAAAAATAAAATTTAAAATAAAATATTCACGTGCGTGGTTGTCTCCGCCGCGTACGTCCAGGTTCTGGCCGAGGGCATTACATTACATTACATTACATTATATTATCTGCGCGTCTGTGCGTCCCGTGTGTGCGTGTCTGAGTGTGCGTGTCTGTCTGTCCGCCCGTGTGCGTGTGTGTGCGTGAGCGTGTGAGTGTGTGCGTGTGTGTGTGCGCGGTGCGAGCGGCGGTGCGAGCGGGTCGGGGCTGGAGAGCGAGCGGGCGGGCGGCGGATCGCGGCGCGGCGCGGCGACGGTCCATGCACAGGAGTGTCCCTCCGTCAAATCTCTCCACACAGCAACTGAGATGTTTCGTGGCCACGGCCTGAGGAGAGGATGTCTGCTTTGATTGGCAGCTACGCAAACCACTTACAAATTGGCCTGCGGGCAGTCTCTGAGCCAACCGGATTAAGGGGCGGACAATAGTATAATAACCCCCCTCCTCCTCCTCCTCCTCCTCCTCCTCCTCCTCCTCCTCCCAAAACTTGAATTTCTATTGAGACAGAAAAAAACGCATTACAGAGCGCAAACAAAGCAGCGGTCGACTTTAATTAAACGCACCCGCAAAGGTATTATTATAATGAGCCGGGGTTGTTATTTGGAAGGGAAAAAGAAAAGAGGAGCTCATCAGCGCCGCGCTGGGTTTAATTACAGTCTATATCTGGCGCAGGGACAAAAAGTTGGGAGGCTGTTTACTGTCTGACGTTTTTTTTTTTTCAGCCCAGGTATTTAATTATGATGCGTCCGTAGAAACTTTGTGAAAACGGTCCTGCAGGTAGGCCGCGTTTCTGTGGTCGGGGCGGACTAATTGCTGGTGACTGACATGCGATTCGATTATGAAAACGTGGTCGTGCTTCACGTTGAATTAACAGTCCGCAGCAGCACGGAACATTGGTTCCGTGCGGTTTTTTGTTCCCTGTTATTTTTTTCCCCTTGTTTTTTTTTTTTTCATCCGTTGCTTTTCATTATGATGCTTTAAAAAAACTGCAAGATTTACTTTGGGCTCATTTGTTTATATGCAATAAAAACGAAAGATTGCCTCTTTATTTTTTTTAAGCCTATTTATTTCCATCCTCTCGCCAAAAACCAGACTTGTTTTTTTTCCCTCCCATCGCCTGTTTCTGCAGCACTTGATGGCTGCTAAAAGTAAAACTGCCCCCCAGCAACGCAGCACTTTTCTCATCAACGAGAGGCGACACTCTCCTCGGTTCAACCCCGGCGCTTGCAGAAGCTCAGAGCGCCCTCTGCCGTGCGCGCACCACACACCAGTTAACCCGACCCTCTAAGACAATGGGGGGTAAGAGACGGGAATGCGGATGCCCCCCCCCCCAATCTGGTAGATATCGCACGGATCCTGATGACATTAGACATTTTCCACGTTTAGTTTCAGTTTTGCTCTTCCCTGCTGCTGCCTGTCACTCTCTGCTGC
The DNA here is from genome assembly GCA_016859345.1 of Istiophorus platypterus. Lineage (NCBI taxonomy): Eukaryota > Metazoa > Chordata > Actinopteri > Istiophoriformes > Istiophoridae > Istiophorus > Istiophorus platypterus. The sequence continues at coordinate 18,039,172 of CM029133.1, read as the reverse complement.
TGTGGCAACCTGATATCCCAGTTCCCCCTTGTCTCCTGTGTGACATAGGACCTTACCCCCCCCCCCCCCAACCCCCCATATTGTGCATACAACCACGGACAGTACAGTGGACGCACCTGGGCGGCATCATCAGGTGAGCTGATCCTTGCCGGCACTTGGCCAATCGTTTCTGTGGCTGTACCCATTTGTGTGACCCCACCAGTGTTGTTGTTGTTGTTGTTTTGCATGTTTTAGCTCTCTTGTAGCCCCCTGTTAAATGTGCGGTGGCCATTTCTCAAAGCATGCTGCATGCTGACTTCGATTTTTGTTTCTCTCTTTGTTTATTTTTCCTCCTTCCAAAGAAAATAAGGAAAGAAATCGGTCTCCTCTTATTTCCATGTGCCAGGAGGATCCATGCATAGGCAGTTTAAGCTTAACTGTGTCAGTTGATCCGTCCCAGTGACCAGCGTGTATATCATTGGAGCAACATAAGGTCACGGTATACTGAGTAATAACGTGACTTGATAATGCGACAAAATATCATGATGTTTTCCACACCTCGGGTTTTTAAGTTCCTCTGCATTGTGCATGGTCGTAAGCGGGAAACAATGGCTGCAAATGAAGGGGACACAAATTCTAAAAATCCAAAACAAACAGTAAACCCTCAGAAAGTGCTACGGGTAATGTCAAGTATTTGTAGCACATGGGCTGGAACACAGAGCCAGTAGTTTGGTGACCTGTCTACTAAATTATTGCTTTGACCTGCACTAACAGTATAATATTTTTAGTTGTTGTGAACTATTTTCCCATATAAAAAGCTTTCATTATCAATTTGATTGCAATTACTATTAACTGCAGACATTAGAGATTGTTTTTAAGGTCATGAAAGAAAAATTGTGCTTTTTTATAGTCATATATTAAGATATGTCAATATATGTTACCCAAACATTGCATTAATCAGTGCTCCACTAAAAAGCTTTTTGCTGTGCAAAGATAGTGGGCGTCACAATATAATTTTAACCTACGGAGGCCAAAACTATGTAGACAAGACCAAGTCTTTCCTTAGACACCCCCCCCCCCGAGGTGTAAGAGAAGTTTAACATGCTCCCAGGAGACACCTCACTCGCTGTGTGCCAAGCACAACAAGAGAGAGAAGCTGGCAGTCATAGTGAGCGTGACAGCGGCCCCTCCGGCCCCCACCGCCCCCCAGCCCCATGTCTCCATGTCTCCATGTCTCTGTCTCTTTCTCATCAGGCGACTGCCAGCCCCGTCAGATAGGCCTTGAAGGAGGCCGCCGATAGCCCGAGCCGCTGCAGCCGCTTCGACCGGGAGGGGTTCACACGCTGTCACCGGTGCATTTGAGTGCCTTAAGTTGGATCGCACCTAGTAAAGGGCCTCGGGTGCTGAAGGAACAAGGTGTAAGAGGATGCAGCATATGAGTGTGTGTATGAGTGTGTGTGTGTGTGTGTCTGTGTGTGTGTGTGTGTGTGTGTGTGTGTGTGTGTGTGTGTGTGTGTGTGTCTCATATATGTTCTTTTTGGCAGCGAGGCCGGCCGGCCGGCCATTCCACGACAAACAACTTTTGGATGGGTTGCCACGGTAAATTTGTGTGCAGACATACATGGCGCCCACAGGGGGGAAGCAACCAGCTCTGGTGATGCCAGGACTTTTTTCCTCTAATGCCGACAATTTTGATCTGTCCAGCGTTTTGTTTATGGCCACATACCATCGTGACGTACGACGCTCCCATCAGCCCCAGCTGGGCTTTGTGTTTAGTGCCAATTGGCAAACTTTTTCACGAAACTAAGACGGTGAACACGTTGAACATTACACCTGCCAAACACCAAGCACGTTAGCGTGGTCACTGAGCGTTTTAGCATGCTGATGTTAGCATCTAGCACTAAGTACAGCTTCACAGAGAGGTTAACATTGCCGTGGACGCTGGCCTGGTCTGTCTTGATGTCAGGGAATCAACTTCTTGGGCTCAATCTATATATATTTTTAAAAAATGATTTATTTTTCACATCCGTGCCCATTATTTTTGAAAGCCCGGAGCTGTTTTCATGTCAGGGTCGAATAGCGTATGTACCAGCATTTATATCATAATGGTCTCACTTACATTAGCGTCTCCACTGAACCAATGAAATCTTTTAAGCGTCCCTTTAAGCCTGAGTGACCTGCATTACATTTTTGCCTTCTGGTGAAATATGGATCAACAAAGACCTCACCTGAAAATCTATGCAGCTAAGGAAAATGTGCTGAATGATGACAATTGAAATTGTAATTTTAAATATTGGACAGTTTTATGGAGCTCTGCCTCCTCACATTAGCATTGGATGATATCTGATATGTCATAAAAGACTAATATTAATCAAATATATCACAAAACTATAGTATCTCCTGAATGTAATGCCTTCCAGAAGGCCTCGGGTGGTGTGTGTCTACCTTGTCCTCCTGTTTGCATTCACCACATGCTTGTGTGTTTGTGTGTGTGTGTGAGGCACAGAGAGAGGAGTGTGTGTGTGTGTGTGTGTGTGTGTGCAGGAGGAGAAAGGATTATGAGTGGGAGCGCTGTGGGGGGTTTGCCAGCCTCCAGGGGGGAGGTGAAGTGGATTTCTTCTCTCATCCATTTTTCATGGCTTTTCTCCTTTCAGATCTCCAGCCTCTGTACATACGGTTGACGGGTCGACTCTCCTTTTATCTTTAAGCATCTTTTTTGGGACTCAGCGTGTGTGTGTGTGTGTGTGTGTGTGTCTGATGACGTGGGGGGGTGGCGGTGGTTCTGATGGCGACGGCATGGGTCAAGGTTGAGACATACTGTTTTTCATCAGGCTCTAATGACTATCTCACCACACTGGCTACTGCGATGACGCTCATTTGCTGATGTCTCCTGGCTTTTAATTGTCTCTTCCTCTAATGGTTAAGCCACAGGATACTGAATTCTAAATACCGAGTGAAAATAATTTGGACCCGTATGCTTTCCACGGGGCCGATGAATCGATGAATGTAATAAAGCCTCATCTCCAGGCGATATTATGGAGGCCTGTTCTCGCAGACCATGTATAAACAATACGGTTTAATAGCAGTTTATTTCCCTTGTGGATTAATCCAAACACACATGTCTTTTAAAAGGGGCTTTAAATAATTCATGACCTCCATCGCTGACCTCTAGGGTTCAGCATCAATGACCAAGCTTGTTTCCTGGCCTGGGACTTCCTGGAGAGGAAGTTATTCAACAGAAATGATCTAATGATGATCCTTATCTAAAAATCCTGGAATAATGATACTGCATTGTTTTTGTTTTTGTTTTGTTTTTCTTTTTTTGATTTTGAACTTTGAGGTTATATCCAGACAAAGGAGGATAAATCTGAAAATGTTCACCAGTTGTAAAAACGACGACCGCCCACCAGGTGTTTTCAGGCTATTTTTGAGAAGCAAGAAAGGCTCAGATGAGCAAAAAGCAACTAATTTTTCTCATTCCTGTTTGAAGTGGCAAATAACGTATTTTATGCAATAAAATCATCATCTGTATAGATTTTGACATGTGCTACACTCCCATTACTGCATGTTGGATTGTAAATCTATAAAGGTACCATCTAGAATATCAGAGTTTAAAGTGGTAATGTCTCAGTCTCTACTGAGACATAATTAGAGATTCAATAAGTGGCTCTAACAATTTTTCCCTTTGTTTATTCCAACATTTTTTAAACCTTCATTTGATGGTTGATGCTGAAGAGTAACCTGGAACATGGGAGGAGAGAGAGAGAGAGCGCGAAAAATCGATGATCAGAAGTGAACTGAGGAAGTCACGGCTGTTTGTCTTCTGCACTTTTAACAAATCAAGATATTGGGCATCAGCAGTTCAGATAAAAAACACGGCTTCTCCCCAAAGAGGAACCATTTGGTCAGAACTCACTTCCCTCACTATTAAAATTTGTGGAAAAAAAAGGTGTTGTCAGAGTTATAGTTCTGTAGAAATCTGTAACCATAGCTTAATAGGGAAACTGAGAGAGGAACGTAGCTTCTCTTTTTTCACACAATCTGGACATTATAGACTCGTAAAATTTGTCAGAGGAAGAAAGCGGAAGATATAAATCCACAGGATGGTGGAAAAAAACAATGTCAGGTGGGAATAAAAACATCATTTAATCCAACCAAGAAAAGCCTCCTCCTCCATTAGCCTACATCTTTATTAAAAGTTTTGAGCCACTCCAGTGGAAAATCTTTGCCTCCTGCAAAAGTTCCAACAGTTACAAGGTCACAGCAAAGGCAGCAAAAAAAAAGCCCAAAACAGGGAAAGCATTGGTCGATTCGCCCTCGAGCAAGGCACCAGTTGACCTGCTGAGGGCCCAACGGAAGAAAAAGTATAAAGTAAGCAAGTGATAAACCAATCGAGCACCAAGCGTATCACATACTCGACTGCATGTGTCATGTGAGTTCCTTTTGAAGATTAATTCAGATTAATTAACCGTTATGATTTCACCCGAGGCCCCTTCTCCTACCAATACTCTGGATAAAACCCTGCTTCACTGATAGCAAATTCGGTGCATTCCCCGCCCCGCGGTAACACCAGACGTGCAGCCACCACCTGACACCGGACCATGGCCCGTCTATCACCCACGTGTTCCGCTCTGCCGCGTGCGCCTGGGTTCTCCCATCAAGAGAGCTCGGGTTCCATACATCATGTGCCATCCTGTGGGACATGCCGCTGTTGAGAAGGGACGGAAAGCGAGGGACGCCTCCAAACCTTCCCCCGGAATAGTGTGGTTCGGTTTCAGGAACGCTGGGCAGACGGGGAAGAAGCCACACCGACCCGCGTGCACACACACACACGAGAACGGTTTACCATGGAAAAATACAGTTAAAACCAGCTGGGCAAGTGAGTGGCACTTCGTAGTATTTCTTGATTTTCTTGTTCATACTTGGGAACTGGTTTTCGTCAGCGGCAGTCCCTGTTTAACCTTTTAGATATCGAGACCTGAGACAACAAAGTAAATGGCTCAGGAAAACAGTGAACTCGAGTTTGATGAAAAAAAAGCTGCAAGGGGCTGCGTCCTAAAGACCTTCGGGCCTAAGTTATGGTTTCTTTTGCTCCTATCACCAGTCTGTAAGAGATGAGATGTGATGCTCAGACTACCTGCTGTAAATCACTGATTCAAAGACCTGATTGAAGAGGATATGTGGTATGTTTAGGTTTCTCTTCTGTCAGTCTTAACATAGGCAGATAAGATTCCCCCATTCTTGCCTCCCTCCACATGTGGAGGTACCTAAGGGGCGACTTGCTCTAAACTCCCCAAATCCATCCCATGCGTGCGCGGCCCAGGACCCCTCGTAAATCTACGTCGCCGATAAGGCCCAGCAGATGCTGCATGAGGACTCAAAGTGCTCCGACAAAAAAAAAAAAAGAAGACAAAAGTGCACCAGAGCCTTTGCAGCCAGCTCAATGGGAGCCACTTTAAAACAGAAACAGGTTGTGGGTGTTCACCTGGTTCCTATCTAGGACTGTTTATCAGCTTGAACCGGTCCGTCCCTCTGCTCTTCCTCAAAGCACGATGCCATGTTAATCCGAGGTCATGAACTAACTGCTCAAGAGCTGAGGGCAGAGGGACGGGACATCTTGTAGTAGTTTCAAATGTGGGTTTGTCGAAAAAGTAGGTCACGAGAATGAGAGATGGATCACTCGATCCGATCGGGAGACTCAGCTGTGTTTGCCGATGTTTCGCAACCTTGGGGACGGGTGTTGGATGAATCCGAGGTACCGGGAGATGACTGAAAACTAAAAACTGAAAACGTTTCGTTGTTTTTCCTCTGATCATCGCTTTTTTTAGCCTTGCTAGCTGCGATGGCTTCTCGGATGTCAGTTTCAGTCTGTCAATCTGTTGGTCCGCCACCTCGAGACTGAAATATCGCAAAAGCTGTTGGACGGATCGGCGGAACATTTTGTACAGATCATCATGGTTCCCAGATGACGAATCCTACCGACTTCAGGCATCACTTGACTTTTTCTCCCGAGCCACCGTTTGTGGCTTTGAGTGAGTCTCAATAACCACTGAACTTACAATTATGAAAAATTCCCTTAATCTCCATTTTTTTCCCCATTAACAATACCTGGTCAAAATTTCATTTTGGCCAATATTTTGGTTTGTGACTAGATACCTGCAAAACTAACATAAGTGGAGTCTCACATAGTCGGTCCTGAAGAGACCAGGCTTATCTTTAACATGTCATAAGTCAAAATAGTTGAGTACCCCTTGTTTGAATGACTCTACAACAGTAAAATGGTCATGAGGTACCATGAACATCTCCTCAGCTGAGAGATTTATCTGAAATGGCATTTAGCCTGCATTGGCTCCGCTGGCACTGCTAAGAGCTAAGCGTAGAAAATTAAATCCAGTGTTGTCTGCAAACGACATAATTTTAAGGCGATAAAGATAAAGAAGGTAAAAAAAGGTTTTCAAAGGTTAAAAAGCACATATCCTTCCCATCTGGACTTTATGTACTCTCATTTGCATACAGATGGACAGTGTGCGAGAGTGTGCTGGAATCACACTGGCTTTGTGCACCGCGGTGTGTCCTCTAATTGCGGCGGCGGAGCTTGTCCTTCCTTCAAAGGGCAGGTTTTAGCTCCCACCTGTGAAATGGATTGCATTCAGAGAAGAGGGGGCAGTAATCCATCTGCTGTGCTAGCCCACGCACATCCAGATGGTCCCCGGGGAACAGGGACGTCCCAAGCGTCCAGATGCGACGCGAAAGCGGCACGGGGGGCGCAACTCAAGGAGCCGCGCATCCGCCCGTCCCCACCACCCGTCCAAGGGTGGGTGGATGCTGGCAATCTACAGAACTGGTGGTCATGCACACAATTTCTGCAAGAATAAACTCGATAAACTCGCAAAGAAACTACTCACTGCAGCCCCCTTGACCTTGAAACTGGTTAAAAATTTCCTTTCATCTTCTCTCTAGTGATGGAAATCACATTTCTATCAGTCCAACAGTCTGGGCCAGAGTCAAATGCTGAATCACAACAGCTAGTGGATGGATTTCCCTGAATCTTGGTACAGATATGCTAACTGTAAGTGGATTTCCATGCTAACTTTAAAGCTGCACCAATCAGTATTTTCTCCAGTAAAAAAAAAACCCTTCCTGACATTAAGAAAGTCAAATCATTTCTTTTTGTACACAGAAAAATACTCCTTATCTTGGTTTCATCCACATCCATTACAAATCAGTATTTGATCACGTTTCTCAGAAGTTTTAGGGTCAAAGCCTCAAACCTTAAACCTCAAAAAGACAGTTTACTGATGGAATCCCCCCTAATGTTCATGTAAATGTACAACTCAACGTGTTTCGAGCTGACACCCTGCATTTCCTCTTCCTCAGCTTCCCTCGCAACAACAAAATTCCAGCGGAGGATACAAAGGCAGAATTGAAACACTTTCAGTCTTATTGTTATCAAGGTCAAAGGCTGCACAGGATTGCGAAATAAAGGCCTGGCAGCTATCTAGTCTGATGTTCGTGCCGTGCACCGCTTGCAGAGAGGCGCGTTGCGTTACTTGAGTACAAGCGGGGCCTGTTGCCGCTGTGTTCCCAGGCAACGTTCCCTTAAGGCGTGTGGTGTTGGCGTCTGAAGGAAGAGAGGCGTTAAAGTGAAAGTGAGCCACACTTAGCAGGCAGGTCCACGGATAATGAGCAAATTATTGAAAATTAAAAAAAAAAGAAAAGATGAAGACTTTCACTCTCAATTTAGAGAGTTTTTAGGGCTTTTGTCTTTTTTTGTCTTTGGAACACAATGACTGTAAAAAAAAAAATTAAAGTTCTTCTTGTTACTCTTCACACACACACACAAACACACACACCTCTGCTAAATTAGCTGAGATAAAATCTCCTCCACAGTACAACAGCTTTTATTTTGCCACTAGCTAAATGTGAGAACCCTGCTTTCTCCTCTGGGGAAAACCTATCAAGATGCCAATCAAGATCTGGCTCTCGGCATTTATCTGCCCTGGCCTATCTCCACATTGCATTGCATAAACGTGTCGTCCCGTTTCCTGATCCACATCGAGTTTTGTCTTATCAGGAAGTGTTTGTTCACGGGGGATGATGTATATCAATGGACTGCATAAGGGCTGCTGGCAGATTTATGTAGGCAGTCGGGAAACTCGCGGTGGATTTCAGGTGAATAACAGAAAACTTGCTGATGTCGGTTCTTTCAGCTTCCTATGGAAGTAAAGGGAATTGTGACTCATTAAGTCTCCGTAGTTAGCAATCATAAGCAGCGCACAAACATTCACCAAATGGCTTATAACGCATTATAGTATGGTTCTAAGTAGCTGTAAGGACATTTTAAAGTGTTTCCTTAATGCACATTATCGGTCATAGTTCTATGAAGACATATGTATGTAATTACTGTGACTAAAACTGTTTTACTGTATTGTCATTCAGTATCTGGTCATTCACACGCCCCCACTCATGAGTGTCCACAGGAGGAGTTATAGCTGTTGACAAATACATGGATAAAACACTTACATCTGCTTAGTATTATAATACAGTTTATATTAAATGCACTGCACATACTGGCTATAAATAATAGAGGGGCATTTTAGTAAACAGTTACATAATTTGCATATACCCATTTAGAAACCAAAACAAAAGCCAGGTTTTTCTAACTCAATGCAATGATACTTCTGAAACTATATAATATTACACAACATGATAAGGATCGTAAATTCCAACCGTGTTTCAAAAAACATGTTCAGTATAACAAAAAGTGAAATTCTCCTCCTTGTACTACTAACATTCATCTGTGTTGATGCGAGAATTCGAGCAGCACAGATATCGGGACAGTAAGTCCTCTTATAACTCAGGTTAATCTAATTTAAGGCTTTCAGAGGTTACGTAGATGCTCCTGTAGGTGCAACCGTACTCATGTTTAGTATTTCATAACAGTGAGGAATGAGGAACGTCCCAGCCTCTGTGGAGTCAGCCTGTAAAAATAAGTGATATGCTAACACTTGCCTCCCTTTAGTGCCACCTGTCATCAGTGCTTTTTCACCTCTTTCCCTAAAGCCAGTTTCACTACACCTCTCTGCTGAAATCCTACTCGTATTTTTAATTAACGACTGACCCCTTAATTCTCACAGTCAGGCGCCAGTGAAAGAAGAAAGACATTTTGGGCATCAAAACCCCTTTTTATTTCAACTTAATGCAGTTTAATCCAACACAGTTAGTGCACATGCAAATTATCATATTTAAATATATACTGTAAGTTTGTACCAAGTGTCATGTTTTAAAAGTTAAATATTTCAACATTTAGGTAATAAATTAACAAAAATCCAAACATTACTGAGAACACTGCCCACAATGAGTACACTTTCAATAAAGCTTAAAATACATGATAAATTCATCAAACTGCGATCTTAGTGTTTGTACTTTCTTTTCTCAGAAAACATTTTTGTTTTTTTTTAAAAACACATATTCAGTGTAAGACACCTGAAATTAAAAAACAAAAAGAACAAAAAAACCCACAATTGGACAAAGATCTGTATGTCTTTACTATGAGAAAAATCATAATACTTTTTCACTTAAAGGTATCATGTGTAGGAATTTGGCTAAATATTTCACTACCGAATAGAATTATATATGTAACAAGCTTTATAGCCGGCGTAAGCTGCTTCATAGCAGCAGATTTAATTAAACCCCCCCTGTTGCTTCTGAAAATTCAACTAACAGCCTGCAAATTAAGAAGCAAAAGTGAGCGGAATTCATCCAAAATCAAGAAGTGCCTTTTTCCAGGACTCGTGAGCAAATCAAGAATCAGTAACTGTTGAATGACACAAAGGAAACATTGAGTAGATCACCAGAGGTAATGTTTGAACTGTCACATCCATGGTCCGAGATTAATTTAACAGTAATGCATCTTCATTAGTTAGAGAATACTACACATAGCACCTTTAAAAACCAACATTTTCATGATAGACTGCAGCTCATCTCATGATCACTGAAAATACAGTAAGAAATGGTCAAACAGTGCACAAACCGACAACGAAAGAAAAAAAAAAAGCAACAAAAATCACAGTTGAAGAAGCAACTACAGCATAGCCGTGGGGGGTACATCTATAAAAAAACAGTAACAATAATAATAAAAATCTGGTACTGATGGATTAAGATATCTGTCACACTGAACCACTGAGTGGTGACATATCTGACATGTGGCTGAGAAGTTTGATATGTCGGCGCCTCGGCGGCGAGCAAACACAAAACACTTCCGTCATGTGCCTGAGTGATGGAGGTAGAAATGTCCGATGCTGGGGTAACAGTTAATATCCAGCATAGGAAGGAATGAATTATACGACCATTTACGTACCTCAGATATTAGTGTTGCTGGGTATTTAACAGAAGTAGCATATGGCTTAGCGGCGGCACAGTCTGCAACTTCACTCTGATCTGTCAAAAGTGCATTTAGTTTTGTTGCAGAGGGGAAAGTCGGGCTCGTCGCGGCGGGGAAACTTAAAAAGAATGGCAAAGCATTTTGGGAAATGTGCTTATTCACTCTAGATGATAGTGATAGTGTAGGCAGCCAGAAGCAGGCTGATTATGCTTAGCATAGCATTTAGCTTTTATTTGACAGTTTACAGTACAGAGAATGAGAGGGGTATGACATCCCATTAGTCCCCCCCGAATCAAACCGTGAATGTTGCAGTCATGTGGTTTGTGCCGTAACCTTTAGGTTACCTGTGCGTCCATATTTACTGCACACACATGAAAGTTGTATCAATCTCATCATCAAACTCTTGGCAAAAAAGGCGAAAAACTGACTGCATTTCCCAAAATTTTTAACTTTTCCTTTAAGTTCTCCCAGAAACTGCCAACCGCCAGTATTACTGACTTTTACATGGCCTCTATTGGACTAAATTCAACGCTATTAGAGTATATCTTTTGGCTTTAAACTCAAATTTTAGTATTCCATGCAGAAAAACACACAGACCTTTTTTAACTGTTGGAGATAATACAAAAAATAACCAGCGACTTTTAAATAGCTTATAAAACTAATTAAAAATAAAAGAAAAAGATGCTTGAGTAGAAAAAAGACTGCAGATCTGATACAAGTAGATCAGCTCGTGAATCTCAACTCCACAGGCTGAACGAGAAAGAAATACAGGCCTATCATAAAGTTTACCATGTATTTAACCTAGGTAAATAACCTGGCGGAACGTGAAGTGCTGCCAACGCCAGTCGTGTTTCTTTTGGCAACCGAAATCCAACCATCGCTCTCCAGCCGTGACGTTAGACGTCAGACTGGATGTCACCTGTTGTTTCGAGCATGTCAATCGTTAATGCTGGCGCGTGCCTTTTTTTGTGATGTTCACCGTTGAAGGTGTGGGGGAATACGCGTGTTGGTCGGCCGGCTGACGCTGGCCACAAGACTGCGTAAAAGGCAACACACAGCGACAGCTTCTCCTGGTGGCGGCCCGCCACGTCTGACAGGCACATCAAGTTACAGACTGGCCTTGAAAGTTAAAATGGCTTTTGATTGTTCGTTTTTGTTTGTTCTAGGTCCGAGCCAAATCAGAAGCGGATGGCCTCAAACTGACAGTTTTGTTTTTTTTCTGTCAACAAAACAGTGATTATGGCCGAACCATGTGAAATCTCTTAAAACGTGGACGACAGCTAATTTCCCCAACAATCATTCCGAGACAAAAAGTGACCATCTTCATGATTTTTCCCAGCGGTGGGTTCCTGTCGTACTCGACAAGAACTAGACAATGGAAAACTGTGAGCACCGTTGGAAATCTTTCAGTGAGGGTTCTCCAGTAAACCGCCGAGAACCACATAGACCTTATTCACCTGCAGACTAAAGGAAAGATTCGCAGAGAAAAATGGGGAATGGGGTCATAGGGTGATGAGGATAAGGTGCCAAATAAATAGCTTTGAGAAAGCTAAAAAAAATAATAATAATAAAATAAAATAATAACTGAAGGATATTATAGAGGCTGATTATCATGATTTGAGGTGTACTTAAAAAACATTTATTAATAAAAAGAGTCATATGAACAGCAGACGACTGTTAATTGAAATTCCAGTGGTCATTTCATGTTTTTCCAAAGGTGCTTTCCACATTTTTCCAAAGCATCCTGATGTTAAACCTGATAAAGTAGATACATCCTGTAGTTTTAAAGCATTTGAAATGTTGTATCTAAATTTTTACAATTGATACCAACAACAGGAAGAAAATCTGATTTAGTGTGTGACATCTACTATTAGTCAGGTTCGGGCACTTCATTACTCCTGAGAGATATATGAATCAATTTAGCTAATGAGAGTTATTCTTCAGAAGAAATTTACATAAAATAAATTATAAAAATAATTCAAGCAGTTCCAGCAAAACTAGACAATCCTACATCGAGGAATGATCTTCGATGGACAAAGAAGCTTGATGATTGGGCGTAGGGGGAGATATATATGGCTTCAGGGTTACATTACTCCTCGAATATTTGACTCAGTGTGTGAAACCAAACTTTTTTTTATTTTCAGTCCAGTTCTTTGCGATTCTTTTGATTTAGCTCAACTCGTGCGGATAAGAACGATTGGCACCAGGCAGCTGCACTGGGACGCCCGAAAATGATGCGCAGTCCTCTTCCCAGAGAACCGCCGCGATGAGAGAGAACGACCGGAAAAACCCAAGGTACCATTGGTAAAAGGAGACGAATGTTGACGCTTGATTGTCAGCTGTCCCTCAGACTCAAGAGAACTAATAAATCCTCGACAGATTCTTATACTCTTAGTTTTCACACCAGTGAATGTCGCCTGGGTGAAGAAAAATACACAGACGATTAAGTCTCGATATGTGGACTAGAATTGTTTTTTCTAAAGGTGTGAACAACATAAAATTCTTATAAATAATGACCAAATATAATTAATATACAGCAAATTTTTGTTCCATACTTAAGGTCACCGAACCACCAAGTTATTTAGGGCGGTTTTTAACAAGCTTTTAACTCACTGCATTGTGTCACGCATTTTTTTTTTTTCCCAATGTCCAAACCCTGCTGGTGCAACAAGAAGAGCTGAACTTGGCATGAAATCACTGGCCGTTACAAGATCTGCCAGTGTAGTTATCATTATTAATATCATCTACCTTTAGTCATGTATAAATAATGAGATGTTTTTTTAAGAGAGAGTAGTAGTTTTCTAAAAAGAATAGGCTTTGCGTCAGTACTTGCATATTTTGAACAAAACAAGACTGGGGGGATTTTTCTCGTCTTGTCACATATTAGATAAATCATGACGTACCAGCCCTTTGCAAATGGAGAAAAATACTATCATATGCTGTATCAAGAAGAGTAAGAACTTTGTTGCCTATAAACGGCAAGTGAATTTTGAAATATAACAATATAACGACGTGCTGGTCATCATCACATTCAGAGATTTTACCTGAACATGACCAAAAGTTTGATGAATTGGACCTGAGATTTTGGGAAACTGCTGCTGAGATTAACTCCGTGAGATAGGGTTTGTGTGGTAATGACCGCCAAATATGTATTACACTGGACTTCCCGAATGAATTATGATTAAAGACAATCTGTCAGATGGTTTAACTCCTTCTAAACATCCTCCTAAACCGTGTTCAGAACGTTACCTTAACTTGCCACATATGAAAGTAGCTCCCCAGAAATTACTTACTCGTAATGAAAGTGATTAAAATAGAGGATTTAGTCTTCATACAGTATCTTCTTTACTATATTTCCATTCTCAGAAATAAAATGCAACAGAAGGTTGAAAGAATTCATCAAAAACTCTTAAAAACTTAAAGAAAACATCTCCATGTCAAAGGGATTCCGGGTCGTTCACTGACATGTAAGAGCCAAAACATCTGGTTCCCAGAAAAAACTGTGACCCACGGCGGCTTTTTCTGTCCCTAACTAAATGTGAGGATGCCATCTGAGGTGGGTTTTCAGTGTGTTATGTCACCAACTGACCAAGTACAGTATGCTTCAAATCGGGATTGTGCTCGAGTACAATGACACACAGAAAACAGAAATTAGGCCCTCGGTGCGGAGGTAGGTGTATGCTTTTTTTTTTCCTTTCTTTTTTTTTTTTTTTTTTTCTTTTCCTGCGTGGTGGGGATAAAGTCGCCTGGTTTGACTTTAGGATGGATTTCCAACAGAGCGAGAGCTGAGTTCAGCAACACTGAGTGATTGTTTAGCCCGGGGTAATGTGATAAGTATTGCTTAAAGGCTGTGGATCAGAGGAAATGATTGAGGCATGCCTGAACAAGTGGCGGTTAGAACACACCTAACACCTCCGTAGCTGCAAGGCCCCACCATTGACTAACATAGTTTTTGCATTACTGGATCATGGCTTAAAGGAATACTCCACTGTTTCTTGTTTCGTTTTTTCCTTTTTAAATCGTATCTCTATTGTCTTTTGTTGGTTGGACTGATGAGAACATGCGGCAAAATGTAGCCGATGTTCACATGCTGTTTATTGTTGTATTAGATGCAATATTCCTCTCGTCAGGCAAGTAGAAATGTTACCACGACCATGACTCCAGTGCAAATACGAGTGCGCTAAATTGTTAGCACACTGAAGCTAACATGGGGACGATGGCTAGTTAGTATCGTGGCTCAATCCCAAGGTCAGGTCGTATGGGATGGATGGTAGAGAAGGGAAGGAATTCCGTGGTAATGACTCAGAATCATTTAAGACATCAAGATTTTTGTATAACTACATAGTTGGCTGTGTGAGAATTAAAACACTGTGGGCTGAAAATATAACCCAAAATCCATATATTATTATCATCTTTAATTTCACTGTTTGATTTGTTTGATATGAGTCATATTTGTTTGGTTTTCAGGACGTATTTGACCAAAAAAAAGGTTTCCCTATCATAATTACATTTTGGATGTCGGAAACTCACAAATTGTGATAACTCCGACGTGACATGAATGCAACATAAAAGACGGAGTTTAAAAATGAACGTTGGGTGCTGCAGGAACGGCTGAAACAAGTTTGAGGAATGTTAAACAGTTTTTGCACAGCCAGTAAAATATCTTGAAGGCTACGTTCCAGATCCGCATTAAATCAGTGGAGTATTCCTTTAATCAAGGGCAGGCAAATGAAATCAGTGACATCCAGCCATTTATAACAGATGGCACAGTAAAAGAAATCATCAGCAAAATAAAACAAAAAATCAAGACGAGAAAAAAAGTGCCAGTGACAACCAGCTATGGCAAATATGGTTTTTCAGGAAAAATAATAAGACCACATAAAACTTTAGAAGGTAAACAGGAAAAAAAACTTAAAGAGACCTGCTGGCAACGAGACAAGGGGCCCACCCTTCGTCATGTACCAATATGCAAAAAGGCAACACAGGATGCGGAGCCATAAGGGAAAGAGTGGCATGTGCTGGGCCAGTGTTTTGATTTAATTTGGAACAAATGGTAAAGAGAGGGTTGGGTTAGAACTAGTTACACATTGGTGGAGATCTTGTACTTGGGAGACATGTTATTATGGAACCAGATGAAGCTAAAAATGACGCCCATGGTTTTGGGTATGCGCTCGTCGTAGGCGAACGTCATGGCCTCGTGCAGCGGGACTTTGACCACCTCGATGAGCTCCCCCTCCCGCGGCTCACCTCCGCCCGCGCTCACGCAGTTGTCGTCGGACACCTCGGCGTAGAACATGGTCTGCTTGGCGCCCGTTACGCCCACACCTGACCTGGTGGGGAAAAAGACGGAAAAGGAAAAAAAAAAATATTGGTTGACTTTCTGTATTTCCAGTGTTTTAGGATTATACATTGGGCTGCGATTTGTTTGAAATAAGAGATATACTTTAAAAAAAAAAAAACTAAAAGAAAAAACTTTCTTTGATTTGACCAACTTCATGCAGAGCCACAGAGGACATTTACAACTGGTGTAGAAGGTGTAGAAGGACCTTGACCCAAATACAATCTAAAATGAGCAAAATAATGATTTCATTTGAAAAAAAGACTACGGGAGCATATGGCCAAGCATTCGCTGCCAGCTTTGTTTTCTTGTTGCCACAGACATATTTTGCAGACTTGTTCCAGACCTTCTGAGTTTCTGTCCACATCAACGACAGGTCTGTAGTCATGCTCACCGACGGCTGGGGAGACGGGCTCTGAGGGACGCAAGCCGCCGAGCTACATTCGTGAAAAGTGTGGACAAGCTGTAGAATGATGACTTACAGAAATAAAAGCTCCTTCACTGACCTACTTCTTTTTAATCAATAGGAGAAAGATTAGCTGTTCCTACTGTTGCCAACACAGCCGCAGCCTACGTGTCAACTAATAGTTATATCTCTAACCACTAATTGGTTCGGGAAAACAAAACAAAACAACCCCTACACCATCAAAAAAAAATCGTAGAACATGGATAGACTGAACATGTTTTGGTCAGTACTCAAAAAGTGTTAGGTCAGATAAGACGATGAGCAAAATATTACAGATATCTCCTGGAGTTTCTTTCCATAAACCAAACTTCATTCCTCTGCTGCAGAGGTTTTTGACCTCAAGTTTGCCTGCTACTAGCACAGAGCTTGGCCACACGATCTGCTTCTGTCAAAAAAAAACAAAACAAAACCAAAAAAAACCCACACGCACCCTCATAGGGGTCATGAGGGTTAAGATGATACGTATCTATTTTAGCCGAAGCAGCCCACACATAACAACGGCCATAGACGACACCAACAAACCCGGAGGAGGTGAGTGAGTCAAATCAAAAGCACAGTTGTGAGAGCAGTCAGTCAACGCTGTCCAGGTGCTGCTGTCTGATGTGGGACTGTTCGTCTCCTGACACTTTCAACTGCTGTGTCTCACTTTAGATGGTTAATAATATACTGACAAAGACGGATGGTTCCTACTGCTTCTTTTCAGCTCACTTACATGAGCTCGGCACTTTTACCTTGTCACTTTTTGAACTTCCTCCAAAAAGCTGTCAGCCGGTGACTTTTGGCATATTTTTTTTTATCTGGATATATTTCATATTTTAATTTATCAAAATGCGGGCTCCCTTTTGATTAGATCATGTACCTGTCATGTGCGAGTATGTGCCAATACCTAAAATTTTAACCTCATAGTACCTCGATCTCAGGGCTGCTCTATGTTAGTTTGCTCATTGGCCTGCCTGGAAAACCCACCAAAAGCTCACCCGTTGGTCTGAATTCCTGTTGGATGATACCAAAAATGTCACTCAAGCAGTCACATCCTCACACCAGAAGCAAGAGCCTGATCTTTTTGGCCTTAACACTCAGTAGCATGTGACATATTGGTCCAACCAGCTGCATTTTTTACTTAAAACAGAATCTGGAGTAGCGGTGGCTGGGAGCATTTTTTACGACAATTGAAAAAAAAATATAAAGATATTAGAGATGCTCTTTCTGTAACTTAACTTGCAAGAATCAGTAAACCTGTGTTGATCTCATCGGTGCCAGTTGCTATCTTTTTTCCCGTGGATGTAGTTATTTCAGCACAGGAACATGACATTTCCATTCTGAAACTAGAAAGCTCCATTTGGCTCTGTTGTCTTTTTAACCAGACAAAGAGCCGTCAATGCGCACAACACCTAACCCGGTTTATTTGCTTAAAAAAAAAAAATGGTGGAGATGTGGGAGGCAATCTACACGTCTGGATGCAGGCTCCACCCTGAGGATAGTGGTCGACGGTGGAGAACTGGATCATGCCTCAGAAGTGGCTTAATAAACCGACGACGCTTTGAATCCATCAAGGACGAAATAAGGAACTTTTAACCACCTTCTGAAGCATACGGGGGGAAGTGTTTGATGCTCAACAAATTTGGGTTTAGGATAATTTTAAAGACTTCTGAAAGACTTTTTTAATTATTCCTGGAATTGAATTTCACACCAATAAGTCAAAATAAAGTAACAAAGCTGCAAATGTAGGTCATTTCTGAGTGAACATAGCTTAAGGAGGTTCGGAAATTATACATTACACAGAAATTATACAAAATAGGACAAGATGAAGTTAATTGTTATGGGACATGAAAGCCAGAGAGTGTAACTAAAGCAGATATTCGAAAGACAATGAAAAGCATTGTCCTAAAACTTCTTTGTGTTGGGAAAGGATGACACCCTAAGTTAAAAATAAATAAATAAATAAATAAAACCACTCAAAAGACCTACGTTAGTTTATTTACATAGTATGTCTTAACCCTCTGCACACCTAAAAGGTGCAGCCAGCCAACCTGTAAGACGTGATCCTCTTCAGCTTAGAAGCGGGCACGTCGTAGCCACACTCCTCCAGGACCTCCTGCCGGGCGATCTCCTCCAGGGAGAGGTTGGGCTTGTCCACCAGCCCGGCACAGAGCTCGTAGGTGACCCCCGCCGAGGCTGGGGGCCACTTCGAAGGGCTCTCCCCCTCCGAGGCCGACTGGCCCTCCTTAGACTCGGGGCCGGCGGCCTCGGCGGCGCCCTCCTCAGTTTTCTCAGCGGGCCGGGGCAGCTCTGTCTTGGTCCGTTCCCACTCACACATGTATACAGCTGGTGGCGGAAAGGACAGAAAGTACTGTTATACCTAGATGGAGGCAAGAAAAGATTCTCTTTGCTATAACTTTATTGATCCACTTTGCAACATATTTTCAAAAATGTAATGTAATGATGCCTATTACTTACAATAACTATACGGCCAATTTACGGACGCAGGGTATTAAAATTTTTACAAATATCCAATAATATCCTCAGTCATCTTGGCAAATGCTAACAGATACAAATACTGTTAAGATCACTGAATTGCCACTATTTACCATATAGTTTCCTCCAGTGGCATTTAGCTATTAAACTTTCATTGTGACGCTTAGTGCAGAGCCAGATATTCAAAACAGTAACTGACCTGATTTATTAAGCACCACAGAATTTGTGAAAGTGTATATGAATTCAACAATCATTATTAATCACCTTCATCAATAAAGGGATTCATTAAGAAAATCTGACAAGTGGGTGCTCATTTAGTGAGAATAAATACCCAGCATTTTCTAGTCTCAGTAAGGGTTTTCTGCTTTCATTTTTCTATATCAAAGTAAACTAAATATTTGAGGTTTTTGGACGATTGGATCTAGAAAAAAAAAGAAGCTGATCTTAAGTCGTCCCACTGGGCAATGCAAAACTGTGATCGTACATTTTATAGACTAATGATTGATCAGTAAAATAAATGCAAAAATAATCAAACGATCAACAGTGAAAATAACCTTGCAACCCCAAAGCATAAATATTACTCCCTGAAGGTTTCTCTGCTTCAGCTGTAAATATAGACTGAAGAATCAGCTCCGTTCAGTCATGCGTAGGTTATTAGAAATGCATAGAAAGTCAGACATCAACTTTGTCCAATCAAAACTGGCTGGTGATCGTCCATTTCACACATGACATACTCAAAGAAAACAACAAATGTTAAGCACATGCAAGAGATTTTAATAATAACCAAACATAATCATTCAGACATCAAATCAGTAATATCCAGGTTCCTGGCAGTGTTTTGAAATGATGTGCGCCTCTGCTAATGTCAGAGATGTTGTACTTACCTATTACGCTAATCAATTTCCTCGGGGAAAACCCCCTGAATAAACTGGGTTGTTTTTTTGTTTTTTGTTCCTTGTAACTCAATCAGATTTCTATGCATTTGTTTTCTGATATCAATAAACTGACCAATATATTGTTCATTCTCTGTTTCAGAATGAATGCCATTCTAAGCCATAGATAAACTCTGATTGCTTTCAGATAAAGGACAGTTTTTTTTTCTCCACCAACAGCAATGAGGAAGGAGAGGGAAAAAAAAACATATATCAGTGCCCAGACTTCCTTGAATTTAGCACACTGCGATGTGGAACAGTCCCCGGCGATTTCTAACAAAGGAGGCTGGGCTGCTTTGTAATGGGGCCTCTTGCAGTCTATTTATGTACGTGCATTGTTACCAAGAGCCAATTGAATAAACAGGGATTGTAATGCACTGCTTTTTTAGTGAAAGTGGTCACAGGATACACTGTAGGACAATCTAGATCTAGGATGGTGACAGGAAGAAAATGAACTGACCGTATTGCACGGCGGTGAAACTCACCTGGACGAAACTGCTTGACAAGGACGAAACAGTGTGAGGTGGTGTTGAAGATCAGCACTGATACACTGGGGAAAAGAGAAGGGAAAAAAAATCTTGAATAAATATGCTCAGACAACTTTTTCTTATAATACTGTATATCTGTGCCTAAATGATATATCAATAGTGTGGTAATCTCTTCCAGCATATCTGAGACTTTAGCTTGAAGGGAGAAGTAATTCATGGATGGGTCAACTTTTAAGTTCCTTATAATGGAGTCACCAGTTATAAGAAAGAAGGAGGGGGTACGGGGGGGGGGGGCACATTCAACATTTTGGGATAGTGGTGGATCCCATTGTAAACTCTGGTGGCACATCCAAAAAAATAACAATTTTAAGATTAACCTGTCACTGTCACTGGAAAAAATGACAAAAATGGAAAAATGGACATGTTGAACTACTAATTTTATTATAAGCCAACTGAACTCTCATCCAGTCCAAATACTGCCTAGTCTATCTTTCAGTGGACAAATCTTTAACACCAGGGAAGAAATAACCTATAAATGGAGGCGCATGTGTTTATTTCTATACTACAATGGGTGTACGCATACGCAGCCCAGTTCACGTTCACACAGAGGTCGCAGGGTCATAAATTCTGGGCTGTACGTGAACAGACCACAGACCCGTCTTAGACATGAGCAGGTGATGAAATTTACATCACACGGACCTTCGCGGTCATGCAGATGCGGAAGGTTGCTAAAATTTGGCTTAAAATGTCTGAAATTAAACCGCCTGCGAGGGACTAAAATCCAGATAAAAAGGGGAAGAAACTGTCATTGAAAAAGTAAGAGGCAACAGACCCTGGCTGTGTATGACACAAACTGATGTCTGTTTTTTTTTTAATGCCTTCCCGTACACTGGCAGCATCATGCATCACCATGCGCCAAGCCATGCCACTTCCCAGCAACATTCCAGGAAAACAGCTCTCTGGGTTGGCACATCCCAGTTACCACACACTGACAACATCTGTCCATGTGGCAGGTCCGTACGTCCGCTATGGTCGTCCAACCGTGCAGGTTCGCCCTGAAGACTAAAACCCTTGTGTTTTTTGTCAATTACATTTTAAGTTAAAGTCGTTATCTAAAATCTCATCTAAGTAAAATCTAAAAATGAGTGAATGACTAAGCACTGGAAACTAAAAACAAAATGATAAACCCTTGCAAAATTTACATTATTTTGAGATAAGGGGATCGCATCACTCCAAGTTGAAATGATGACTCTAAGTGAGCTGCATCATATTTGCGTTTGTGTGTGTGTGTGTGTGTGTGTGTGTGTGTGTGTGTGTGTGAGACTGTCGCTGCCAGTGGAGACTTGAGGCCTGGGGTCTGTGTTGGGAAAGCGGATGTGTCTGAGGCAGCAGGAAGCCCTGCCCTGTCTTTCCCATGGTGAGAGGGAACCAGGGGACTACTGTTACAACTCGTTTCTAGCAGCGCAGCGTCAGGGATGCTGATTTAATATCTGCCCCTAATATGTACGTTTAAAGTGAGAGGCTGATGTGTGTTTTCTACAGGATGTAAAAATGTCAGTCGACCCGGTTTATCCTTGTTAAACGGTTTCTAGCCATTGTATGGCAACTGCTTTCCATCTGCAGTTAAAGCCTGTTTGACAACTTCCTCTTATTTTACTCATTCAAAACTATTGATGTGTCATTTAAACTTCAGGAAAGTAAAGTGACTCAGGTTTTCTTGTTCCTGCTGCTGAAAATACTAATTCACGTCATTAAATTGGGAAAATCCTTTTCGATAATGATGAAGCGACTACACTGCTGCGTGGCTTTGCCAGCAAACTGCTTTGCAATGTGAGTTGAATGGGTCAGTTCAGCCTCAGCTGCTGATCAAAAAGCTTTTGGTCCATTTTGAGTAGACTTCAAACAGAGTGATTATCACTTTATCTACCGGTGTCTGAAGCCCAACTTCCGATGGCACAATCATGGGTGGGGTTGAGTTTTCATAATACACATTTTTCATGCGTATAAAACGATGAAGACCTTCGTGGAAAGACTGTCCGAAAGTGTGTGCCGTCATTCCTGTTTGTGCAGTTCATTGTGTTCGGACTACAAGGACGCAAAAGACAGAATTCCGAAGGGTGATTTTTGGCAGCATTAACAGTCCAATCTTGGAGTGTGGCTATTCACAATAGGTTTAAACAATTGTGCTTTTAGAGATGGCACAAACTAGCTCCTTTGAAGTACGCCGATGCCTTCAGGGATTCAAATCTAGGCCCAACCAGCCGCAGAAACCTACAAACAGCCATATCTCCCTCCTCTGCCCTTCAGAGTTTAATACAGCATCACTTAAAATGACACTATTTAAGTCTCAACTTTCTGCACTGAGTTCGCTGACATTTCCAAAGGGATTCGGTCACAAAACTCTGGGCTCGAAATCACTTCAAAATAATCTCTCCCCCCTAAAATCTTCTGAAGGTGTCCGACAAACAAGTCAAGCAATGAAAAGCCACTACCAATTCATTTGACAGCTTACAGCTGGAACAGAACTAGCATCAGCACTGTGGAGCACAAGTACGGACAAGGTAATGTGGTAGATTCAGACCCCAAAAGTGCCACACAAGGCTGTGGCATGAAAGCTGTCCCCTGAGGCAGGTCTGGGTCTCGTAGAGCTGTTCCACACCATTACTGCTGTTCTACAGCTTCCTGTTGATTTTTTTCTCCTTTTTTCTAATGGTTAAACCAAGAAGCAGGCAAAACGGATGCTCAGGACTTTTCATGCACCGTTAAGCTTTCTCTGCAGGGCTTCTGGCTGGACAGTGGGAAAAACTGGGTTAAGGCAAACAAGTGAGGGGCAGGACTGAGGTGGGTACTAATTCCAATGTGAAGCTTTTTGTGTCAGAAGATTATAGTCAGGCTCTTGCTGCACAGGAGAAAAACAAGGTGACGTTTTATATAATACATCTTCAATACCAGAACTTAGGCAATGACTCAACCAACAACTCTACAGACAAACTTGCTTGTAGTTTTTGTAACTTCAGCTAAATGTGATGTATTTTTTACACGCTGCTTATCATAATTAACCCTCTGGTTTTCATCTGAGGTTGAGTACAAAACAATTATGCAACTCACTATTATTCTTATTATCAGTAACGCTGTCTCCGTTCTCTAATCTGATTAATCACTTCCTCAATTGTTAAGTCTATAAATGGAAAAAAAAAAAGGGAAAAAGGGAACTTTCCAACATAAAAACCCCAAACATATTCAAATTACTTCACTGAAGTATATCAGCAAATTCCCACACTTGAGAAGAAGAATCCATTTTTTGGCATTTCTCCTGAAAAATTAGAAGGACTTTTAATCAATTATAAAAAATGGCTGATGATTACTTTTCTAATGATCTACAAATCAATTAATCAACTAATCTTTTTAGCTCTAGTTCATTCTACTCATAATACCCCATAATTACAAGCAAAACATTTTTTTTAATCGTTCTTTGAATTATTGAATTGAAGGAGAAATCCTTCAGTAATTGTAACACAGCTCTTGCTATAACAAACTTAACTGACCATAAAATGTCTTTATTTCCTTAAACTATCTAGGATTTCAGAAAAAAAACACTGCTGTACACCATTGGGAAATTAAACCTATTTTGTGTTAAAAATTGGTCCAAACTAATTGCAAACATGAAACACAAAATAATGTGTGCCTCCCCAATGGAACTGAACAAAGACACATGAGGAGGACAACACCAAGGACTCAAATATGCAAATTACTTCATCTTTCCATAGTCTTTCCGTAGTTTCTTAAATGTCTTGCACCGACAAAAACTCTGGCCCCCTTTAGGAGTCACTTCCAGTAATAAACAAGAGCTGCTACGCAAACACTCACATAAATACAAAGAGAGAGCCAGAAGGTGTCAAAATAACAAAGCGATGGGAATTTGCCGATGCAGTCTACATGTGTTTTGGTAAATTTAGAAAAGGCTAATGACCGTGTTTCTCTAGATGTGCTTGAGGCTCTGCATTCATGGGTGTTAGTGACACAGGTCCTCAGCGGTAATTTGCCATATTGCCAATGCTATTTCATGGACGATGTCTCAAGGCAAGTCCAAGAAGTGATCGGAGTACAGTATCGGAGAGCTCAAGATCACATCTGTGCTTTTCGGCAATGATATAGGTCTGTTTTCTTCATCAGGCTGAATGGGATTATAAAAATGGTAGATTAACCCTTCCAAGTCCCCTTCGGGAGCAGTTTGCTGCCCTCAGATGAAGGAATGAAGGAGGAGCCAGAAGTATCTCAGGGTGAGGCTAGGATGTGGTGTGAGACTGATGCAAGGATTGGTGATGCCAGCGTTGGACTGGAATGTCATAGTGAAGAGGAAGCGGAGCCTGAAGGTAAGGCTCCCAATTTACCAATCTACCCTCCAACTTTTACATTAGACACCAAGCTGTAACTAGTAGTTCAATAAACTTGATTGGAAACATATGGCAAGTATCCAAAGATGAGAACACTTTCCTTCACACTCTCAACCCTGCCCCCTGGGGTGTGTCTCTAGCTCTGATGGAAGCTTGAAGAAAAACAATTTCTCCGTTGTGTTAAAAGGAGAAAAACGAAGTGATAATCCAGAGTGTGCTGGAGAAATTAAATACCCCATCAGATCTTAAGAGCACCTTGGAGTCCCACGGAACAGGGCCCACCTTACTTACAACTGCATAAATGGTGGGAAATGAAAGGAATGATGGATAGTGTCATAGTAACGGTGACTATCTGAACGGCCACTGAGTCCTCTACATCTTGAAAAACCACCACTGCTTAAGGCTCAGCTCAATTTGCGCTGTCAGTTGCAGATGTAAGTGACCAGAAGGATTTTTCAAATAGCAGCCGCTTGGTAGAGAAATAACAACTTAAGATGAAGGTGAATACTTGTGAGGCAAATTATTGTTATTTAACTATGAGGAAGAGCCTTTGAACTGCAAGGAATCTGTTTCAAAATCTAACAAGAAGCAGGTCACAAGTAACTGCCCTTTGTAATAATATTAATGATAATGATAATAATAATAATAATAATAATAATAATAATAATAATAATAATAATAATAATAATAATACTATTCATCTCCAAGCAGAGAACAACCTTTGTTTAGATTTTTGTGAAATTAATTATTACCAGTAACTCTCGTGACATCTTAAAACCTTATGTGGTCTTTCCTAAATTTGTCTTCCAATTTTTTTTTTTTTTTGGCGGTGTACCTAAAGAATGTATAGAATTGAGCAATATGAAGCCTGCTGAGAAGAAAATGTTACGCACACTTGAGCAAAAATGCAAAACAGTCCTGGGTCCATTCAATACAAGCTAATGGGGGAATAACACTTTGGCCGATTTCCACCTGAGGAATAGCTGGATGTTCCCACGGGCCATTTTCGCTTTACTGCTTTTGTCTCGGTGGTACTATTTTTCACAGGGACCTCTTCTTGGGGTCAGGGGTGGAGGAAGGAGGGCTTAAATGACCTGAGACTTACCTCAGGGCATTATGGTACCCCGAGCAAAACAGGGAGAAGGAACCGAGCTTTTGACACGATCGTGTGATATTTCTCTTACAGTGTCCCCTGTGAAGCCAAGGCATTTATAGCCATTTTCAAGTAGAATAACAGGGCACTAGATCCCGAAAAAACAAGGTCTGTTTGGGTTGACCATTCTTCTGGTGCAGGGTCATCTGGAAGAGATGCTAATTACAGCTACAGGTGATAACACACAAGTTGTCTTCTTTGACTGGGTTTCTCTAAAAGTGCCAACGCAGCATCCATATTTTGCTTTATTATTTCATTTATATATTTTATGCTGCATCAGAAAGTACCCCCTCAAATAATGAAAGAAATTACAGCAGTACTTCTCTTGGAATTTGTACCCCAGTTGGATTGCGAAAATATCCAAAGGCAAAGGATGTGGAGCGGAAATAAGATTTAGAGTTACACAGAGGGTTTGGGTCAGGATTGGTGCAACTCAAGCTCTTTAGCCCTCAGATCAGTAAATTCATCCTCCCCCGTTGATCCCTGAGAGCCAGATCAGATTCGGAGAGTTCAGGGACAAGCTCTTCAGATTGCAGAATGTCTCTTGACATGATGTACATGCCGCTGTTTTGACATTTCAAAGCGACTTCACTGGCAGGCGTCCTTCAGAGGCTGAGCCTTGGCCGGGCGAACCGAACTCCACTCTGTTTTTGGTCTATCCCACATCCGTGTTTTTAACCCACTGAGTAAGCTTGTTTCACTTGTTGCCACATTTCAAAAAAATGATTTTGACAGTTTGAGTGCATGTATTTATGTGTGGACACATGGACAGAGTGGACAGGGGAACGGCTTGCACACATTAGTAGTGAATAATAACGGGTTTTACCTGTCATGGGTTCGCATGAAGTCCCAGGATTTCTTTGTGCCATTCTGTGAAGGAATAACACAAAATAAACAACATAAATAAATACAATAAAGACAATTTCAACCCCTCCCACTCTGCGGTTAGACATTAGTTAGGTGGCATGAGATGCATTCAGTGTACCACAACTTCTCACTGTCTTTGTTGCATGCATCTTGTACGACAGGCTGTCAAATCAACTCTGATTTATTTAACGTGCTTACTGTAAAAGCAACAGCTGCCCCATAACTGATGCCTGCTTGGGCACGTAAAAGCAATATCAGAAAAACCGCGCCTAACAAAAACATCTGCAGATGCAAAGCCAAAGAAAAGCGCCCCTGCCTGCATTGGGTGGCGCTCTCAAACTTTATCGACAACAAGCATGTGAGAGTAAAATGCAAACTTTAATGCTTATAAAACTATATAACATTATTCGCATCATTGTTTTAAACTGTTGCCAAAACACAAGAAACAGCATATATATATAGATCTATATATATATATATATATATATATATATATATATATATATATATATATAGATAGATAGATATATAGATGGATAGATAGATAGATAGACAGATAGATAGATAGAGAGAGAGGTAGATAGAGAGAGTGGGAAAATGGGTGCAGACAAGCTGGATTGAGCTGCAGGGATGGATTCCTGATGACAGAGGTCTGAAATATGTGGGTAGTGACACACATTGTCTGAAGTTTTGGCTCATCACGACGCAGACAGTATAAAAAGGGACAATCAGGTAAACATCCTGACAGTCTGGTTTGATTTCTTTCCCATCAGGTGAAGCGAGGGAAGGCATCTGCAGTTCAGGGAGCCAAACTCTACTAAGGAAAATTAATGGTGATATGGAATTCATTTCATTTCGCTTTTCTTATTTGTTGTGAAGTCAACAAATGCATCTCATGCACTGACGTATAAAAGGGCTGCAGCTGTGGCTCCGTCTGTGCCAGAGAGAGACTTGTCTTTGATGGATTTTAGTTTAAAACATTAGCATTTTAACATGATTGGGGAGAGTCTTACGTAAAATCTGGTCACTGTAAGTCCTTATTAACTGGCGAGTGGCGTCCTGGAGACTGAGACGAAGAAGATATCTCTTTTCTGCATGTTTCCTAGCTGCCTCTTCCTCCTCGGAGGCATGGACCCTGCAAGAACCCTGAAGGTGCCCCGTGGTCTCTGGCATCAGGACTTGTGCAGCAGATCCTTTAAGATCCGTAAGGTGCAAGGTGGAGCCTCCACAGATCTGACTTATTCCAGCACATCCCCCGGTACCCTGTTGTTGGTTCTCGACTCATCCCTCCTCAGACCATTGACCACTGACCCTACCCTGACCTGGCCGCTTCGGATACGCTTGGTTCCCAAAGTTAGCATGACCCATAGAGTCCCAGAGATTCACTATTGATTGATGATTCATTTGAAATAGACCACGCTGAAAAATACAGGGATTTTCCTTTAATGGTAACCGGTCGATCATCTCAACCTCGTGTTTTTGCAAGATATTTAACCAAATAACTATGTGCACCATTATACAGGAGGAAAGTTGAAGTCCAGCTGCTGAAAAAGGTCCATGACAAATTTACTCCTGTCTGAGTAACGTTTGCTACAAACTACAGTCTCAACCTGTTTTAGGTAATTATTTAGCCTTTTAAAAACAATAATAGTATACATTTTTGAACCGTTTTCAAAGATTTGCACTAGTAGGAACCTGTGCACTCTGACAGGGAAGTCAGAGACAAAAACAAAATCCCACACTATAATTTGACACATCATATCAGCAAAGGCGTGTGAATTAAAGGAAATCATTAAAAATCATTAACGTATTCCTCTCTCCACATTGCATACTGTAAAAATATGGTATAGTTGGCCTACATTTTCTTTGCCTGAGGAAATATGGCCTGGATTCAAATTTAGGCTACATCTCCTCTCCACCCACGAGCTCCTCCAGACACATGGATGACAGCTTCACAACAAAAGGCTTGTTTCACCTACAATAGATGTGCCTTCTCGTGTGCAAGGTTGCTGGTGCAGTTTCAGTACCACCCAAGAAATGGGAGGAGGTGAAATGGCAAGCTAATTGCACTGATAGAATCAGACATAATAGAGCTACTGTTGTAGCAACAGGATTTGAGTTAGGATGTGCTGCTGTGCCAAAGAAGTACTTAAGCCTCAATGGGCGATGTTTAGATTCATATCTAAAGGGAATAAAACCATTACATGCAGTTTTATTCACAACTGACTGTTTGTTTAATTCCTTTCACCCAAGACTTTCTGATGTGGGCAAACAATTTTTAACTTGCAAATAAAATAAATAAATAAATAAATAAAATTCTTGAATGAATTATGATTGCATGATATAAATCCACCTGGTTTGATTATGCTGCAGGAATAACACATGCTGTCGACAAAATAGCAGGAACATGAACGAACCATGGCATCAAAATGGAGTTTCATCAACAATTCTGACACAACCTCAGTAAAAAATGAGAATTACCGTTGGCTTCAATTTCTGTTAATTATAGCTATTATCACTTACTTAATCTATTCACTTAACTGACTACTGATTTAGTTGATGAAATGTCAGAAAACAGGGAAAACAGTTCCCAGAGTCCCTGGGTGTTGTATGTGCTTTACTGGTTTTGTATAGATGCAGGTACATTCTACGGAGAATGTATGAGGAAACCGCTGCAGTGCGTTGTCTAATTTATCCCCAAACCTTATCTCCATCCATAAATACCACCACTAATAATTCCTATTTTCTACCTAGTCTCTACTGTTCATTTAAGTTTGGGTGCAACAACAACAAAAAGAAAGGAGAGGGAGAGAGCTACAGCTAATGAAGACTACTTCAATTCATGTCAGCAAACAATCCAACGACTGGTGCATGACCGAATGGGTCACAACCACAGGGCCTGAATGTGAAGCCAAGCTAGCATAATGCTGCTCATGCATCATTAACTATCATGTTGTGGTGTGAAATGAGAGCATGACGCCAAAGTTCGTGTGCGGTTAATTGCGGCATCATTCTTGCGTCATCTTTTCATACTGTAAAAGCTACACGAGGCTTAGGTAAAAAAAAAAAGAAAAAGTTTTCTCTAATGTTTCGGTGCAAACAACGGGCTTGATTCAGTCAGTCAATGTTTTCCATCACTGAAAGAGCACAATATACCAATATAGAAGGCTTCATTAGAGTTGGACATGTGCTGTAACATTACTGAATTGCTCATGTCAAATAAATGAATTTTACTTTGCCAAAAATGAGGAATTTGTATTTATCAAAGGCATGTTTTTTGCTCCACATCTGCAATTTTTAGAATTTGCATACTATACGCAGCGGGTATTGGTGCAAGGATTCATTGATTTACAGAAAATTAATCATTATCTGTTTCGACAGTCGATTAATCATTTTATACATCAAGCAAAACATGCCAAACATTCACTGGTTCCAGTCTCTAAAAATGTGAAGATTTGTTGCTTTTCCTTTGTCATATATGTCAAGTAAAGCAACCAATCTGAATTTACGCCCCTAAGTTGTGGGAAATTATAAAAAGACATATCTAGACTAATTTTTTGACATTTTTATAGATGGGAAGAAGGAATTCATTCATTATCCAGAGGTTAATCTGCAGATTTATTGATTATGTAAATGATTGGACAAAAAAAAAAAAAAATTATTAAGAACTCCTCTGAAAAATGCTTAAACATATAAACCACATTATATATTGTTTTATATCACTGCAAATTGAATGCTTTTGGATTTTGGCCTTTTGGTCAATTTCTGACGTTTTATGAACTGAAATTAATCAAATACTAATTGAATGATAAAAGTTTGAATTCGCAGCAACCTTTTACAACTACTGCAATATTAATTTGCGTGGAAGAGAGGGGCGATTAATTTTATCAGCTTCAGTTTAAATAAACAAATCCGTACACTTATGACCTCACAGGATGATAAGACAGATATCATCTCTTTCATTTTTCTCTCGCTTTCAACCGTTAGTGAAGCGTTGACACCGTCAAAACTCCTGGCTGCATCTTTCATGTCATGGGAGATGCTCAGGCTGCGCCACCGACAGTCAAACTCCTCTCACAAAATCCTGTCACGTCAACGAAGTGTGCGAGCGTCTAACATGCAAATCATTCCTCCGCGAGGCCGAGCCGGCCGCACCCCTCTCCCTCTTTTCATCGTCGGAAGCGAAACGAGGGTGAAGGCCTGCGTGCGTGTGAAGAATCACTTGTCGGCACCGAGGCGGGGCTGCACGCCCTGTGCCTTGTTGCTTTGTAAAGAGGGGTTGCTGAATAATGTATGAGGCAGAGCGTTTTGCCTGTCACTGAGGCTCTTACAGGTAAATTATAGGGTATTTGCATGAGTCAATAGTAATACAGATACTAGGACCATCCTCCCCCTGATCCTGTTTCTAAAACCAGTCACATTTTGGAAAGAAATGACAACTAATACATTATGCAATGGGGAAAAACTAGCTTGCATCGCACTTTAGTTCAGCGATTTGTTTGGGATGAGAACGTATAATCACGTCATATAATCCTATTGTTTGGAGGTATTTACTGACCATCATGTGCTGTGTCAGCCCCCAGTGGTGATGCCGCAGCATCCCCGAAGATCTCAGCTACGCCTAAACCTATAACCCGGTGATTCCGAATGCAGGTTTAATAGTGGCTACTGATTACAGATTTGCTTAGACACAGCATTTAAGTAAGAGAACTTCGGAGTTACTGGGAGTTGTATTTATCCTGTTTTGATAGAGGATAACCACCTCCCCACAACCCCAGCTCCAATTTAATGCTTTTCTTTGTCATACATAACAATAAAGCGAGTCTCTCTGGGTTTTGGACTGTTGGTCCTACATCAGATTGCAAGTGATTCCAGAGGTGAAACATGTTGTTCTTCCAAAGGGAACATGCAGGATAAGGACAATGTGGTCTCCACTTATGAAAAACACCAAGACCAACAATACCAGTAATATCAGTCAGAGACTATGACAGAGACCCGCAACCATCTTGATCGTGGTCTGGTTCGTTTATAGTAAACACATCGAAATATCACAATCATCTAGGCAATGATTGAAGAATGATGACACCTTTCTCTTCCAGCCACCATATACCGTATGAGGTAAAATTCCTTTAGCTTCTTTCGTGATACGCTCCTGATTTTGTCGACCCACAGAGCCGCAACCACAAATTTCCTCCCTGCCCTCTGTTGAACCCACTCACAGCTAAGTGGATTTATACATCGCAGAAACTTCCACTTAAAAGATGATTTTTTATAATGATTATGATTGGGATGTTGCTTTTTATTCTACATTGCTGCCCAAATAACAAGGATACTTGACAGTTGTTCAAAAGGATACAATGAGAACATATACACATGTGAATAAACCTTTTGGACGACAATGAAACAGCGTGTCTCTCATATTCGAGACATTCTATTCTGTCTTTTGTTGACATTTCTTAGGTAATTGTTTTAATAAATACAAAGTAATTAGAAAGCTGCCATGGAGAGGATAGAGTTTAAAAAAAAAAAAAAAAAAGTACAAATATTTAGAGAACAAATATACGGTTTGTGGTTCTGAAAATTTACAGCAGGGGAAGTGGTCTGCACAACAACTGGCAATTCCCATAACTTGATCAAAAGCCTACTGAGTCTTGCCTCACCACAAAATATAACGCAGACATTATGGTTTAACATGCACTAGTCCTATTGTTTGGAGGTATTTACTGACCATGCTGTGTCAGCCCCCAGTGGTCTCAGCTACACCTAAACCTTTAACCCGGTATTTCCGAATGCAAGTTTAATAGTGGCTACTGATAACAGATTTGCTAAGAAGACACAAAATTCAAGTAACATAACATTGCCCCCCCCCCAACCCCAGCCCCCATTTAATGCTTTTCTTTATCATACATGACAACAACCTGAGTCTCTTTGAGTTTTTGACTGTTGGTCCGACAAAGGGGAAAGGTTTCACTATTTTCCGACATTTTACACACAAAACAAATAATCGATTAACAAAAAAAAAAAAACAGGCAAATTAACTGATAAATGCGATCATCCGTGGCAGGGCAAGCTGGCGTTTTCAGACTCATTCACTCCGCAGGCGTCTCTCGAAAAATCCCCACCTATTAGTATGAAAAACAAAATCAAACAAAAAAAAAAAACCCCACACACGAGCGTACTGCGGTTTGAACACCAAACCTGAGCGAAAAAAAAAGAAAGTATTTTCTGAGTACACCTAGTTTGAGATTGCTCTACAGTACAAACAGTAAAAGGGCGCTGTCCTTCCGCTGTAAATAGAAGCTAAAGTTTTTAGACAATTGTGGCTACAGCAGAATGTGGAAGGTGTGAAAAGATGTCAGAATCACTTCAGGGAAAGCAGAAGTGAAAAGAAAGTCATCCAGGGTGATTTTAGGGAGGGGAAACACGTTCTTCCAAAGGGAACATGCAAGATAAAGAAAATGTGGTCTTCACCTACGAAAAACACCAAGACCAACAATACCAGTAATATCAGCCAGAGACTATGACAGAGACCTGCAACCATCTTGATTATGGTCTAGTTTGTTTACAGTAAACTCATAGAAATATCACAATTATCTAGGCAATGAGAAGCCAGCCACCACAACTGTATGAGGTAAAACTGCTCATCAACACACACACACACACACACACACACACACACCCCTTCTAGTATCCTGTCACCACTCACAGATGGTGGGGTTCCCCTCATTACTCGGGCCACTTGCTGAGAGAAGGGGGGCGGCTACAGCTTGAATGGCCCAGGGGAGACGGGGAATCATGGCCGACATGGATTACGACAGAGAGATTAGCCCATGGGGGGAAGAGAGAGAGAAAGAGAGAGAGAGAGAGAGAGAGGTAGGGGAAGGGAAACAGGAACAGGGTACACAAGACCTTGAAATTAATGTGGTCCCTCTGGCTTTGGGCATCAGAAATGCTCCTGTGTGAATGGCCATTGTAGGGAGGGATGTATGGTCTTGATCTTTTAGGTGCTTAAAGTCTAATAACCATCACACACACGCACACACACACACACACACACACACACACACACACACACACACACACACACACACACACACACACACACACACACACACACACACACACACACACACACCTCCTGTGCTGGCTGCACTATAAAGCCGGCAGCTGCAGCAGGATGGAAAAAAAAAAATCAACTACCTCCTCAAATACAATAGAACTCTTTGATTCTCAACATGCGCTCTCCAGTTTTTTGTTTTTTTTTCCCCCTTGGATTCAGCCACAGTCCCTGTCTTCTCACCAGCGCCGACAAAGACAGGCCGAGTATCATGCAACCATTACAACCAGTGAAGTGATGGTCAGCAAGGTCTAAAAAAAAAAAAAAAAAAAGACAATGAGATAAAGCATCTGCACCTGCATAAACCGGTCGAGCTGAATTAGAGGATCTGCAGCAGTTGAAACAGCCTCGATAGCGGGACCAGTGTGTAAGTGTCAAACCCAGCGTCAAGGACACGCTCTTCCAAGTACACACCCATGTGACCGTGTCCTCCGGCCGAATACACAGAGTAAACCACTGACATGTAGACTGACCTACAGTCAGTCTACATGTCAGTGGCCTTCTCTCAGTCAAAACCCACTACTTGGGGGAACCGTGCGCAGCCTATTTCTGTTTTAACATCTTTTAAAAATGCATCAGCCAGGATGCCTAAAGTTGTTTCTCACGGTACATCCAGTAGCATTGATGTGAAGTAGTGATTTCAAACGCATGCATGCTCTAGGTTATGGTAACATGTTAGGGCCGGCATAGTGCTGAAATAGTGGATTTTGATTGCAGATCATTCATTGTCAGTCAAGAGCTGTGATGTTTTGTAAAATTTATTGGTTAGTGGATTGACAGGTAATTAATCAGAAGGATTTTTACGACTGATTGATGAATTGTTTCAGTCATTTTTCGAGCAAAGTGCCAAGTCTTCGCTGCTTTTCTTCACTGTACATTACAGTAAATTGAACATCTTTGGGTTTGGACTGTTGTTTGGAAATTACAAGAGTTCTGAAGGTGTCACCTTGTACTCTGGAAACAGGATTTTCACTGTTTTCTGATGTTTTATAGCACAAAAGTTTGACTGATTATCCAAGGAAATGATCGACAGGGAGGCCTATGATTCAAGTATTTACCGCCATTATAGTTGCAGGCCTATCTATTCCTAATCCTGTTTAGTGAAGCCAAAGATAATTTTCCACATCATAGACTATAAAGTGCTACTAGCTAACTGATTAACTAACTAGGTAATGAATAAAATGATAGAGGAAATAATCAACTGATTTATTGATGATGAGAACAATTGTTAGTTGCTAGTAACTGGTAGAGGGGGGCTCAAATTAGTACCATACTATTACTAAAAATACTTTTTTTTACAAAATGGGAAATTAATTTAAACGTAAGATGTGAAACGTAAGGTACTGTGCTGTGCTCCACTGTTATAGAACTTCAATAACTCATTTTGTTCATTGTTAATCACAATTTGCTTTAAAATGCTGAATTCAAACTGAAAAAAAAAGAATTAAATTAAAAATTAACGTTTTTACTCAAAGTTAATAAATAAATTAACTGAAATGTCACTGCCTTGAATCAAAGTTTTAAAACATGCAAACAATCATCCACAGCACATACAAACACTAATACACATAAGGGTAATTTTCTGCCATGATTCACGCTCAGGCCAACAAATAACTATTCATGTGAGAAAATGTGTGTTTTTAATAATAGATCTCATATTTATTGAAGGAGTGGGGGGGGCAAAGACTGCATAATTACACATGAATAATTCAAAGGGTTATAATGAATAAATGGAAGCCAATTACCCTGCTCTAAGTATCAACCTGTGATCCAACGTAAGCACAACGCTACGGAGATAAGAGGGGTTTCCCCAGAGTCAACGAGGGACAATCAGCCGCTTTGTGGAGCGAGGCGAGGGAGAGTAGACAAAACGCCCATAAACAGGAATGATGAAGAGCGCCTCTTCTGCATGACATCTACTTTTAGAGTGCGTTTCTGTGTACGAGTGTGTGAGAGTAGGTTTCGGTTAGTGACCAGTGGCTGGGCTGCAGATGTACTCGTGAACATTAAAAAGGCTTCGGGGAAGAGATGCTCCCTCGGTGTGACTGAAAAGCCTTTGTGGGGAGTCCCTGGAAAAAAAAAAACCCTCCTGAGCTTGCACAGGAGAGACGACGAGGATGAAAGGGAAGGCAGGACGGAGGAGAGGGAGTCCACCATCATCTCCTTTGTTGTCCATCTGCTGTCTTAACCCGTTCCGCCATTCTCCTGACAGGCTTAAAAACCCCCACCCACCAACCCCCTCCCGCCGTCACAGGTGTGAGTCTTGGTACTTGAGTTTATCTAATTCAATTGAAGGCAACACAACAAAAAAGGCATATTCAAATCATGCATATCTTGCATTATAGCTACCTTAGCTTTTCTCCCTTTTAAAACAAACACTGCTAGAATGACTTAAAAGCACAAAGCAGCCCTTTCTTTAACTGACTTCATCATTAACACTAGATTAAATAACATCTTCTTACATGACCGGGCATTTTCCGATTTCTGGGAGGGAGTTTCATCACAGTGCTTTGTCTGTGCTACTGTCACCATTCAGATGTTACACAACAGAGGCCAACTCTATAACCCTGGAAAAGAGAAACTGCACAAATATTTTGAAACCTATAAATAAATTCATCCTGGACTGCTGCCTGTGTTTGGGTAAGGAAACCTTTCTCTCACTTTGCTGGAGACCATCAGGACACACAGTCATCGCGCGCTACTGTGCCAAACCTATAAAAATCAGACAAACTAGCCAGGGTAATGTTAACTTGGGCTGATGCTTCAGGGCTATAATTTCATACCTTTCCATCTCCAAGACCAAGGCAATGTCTATGAGATGTGAAAGCTTATGAACTCCTTCGATAAAAATGTACAGTTAATGAGATTTCAGTCACAGAGGATCCACTCTGCCCACCCTGCTTGCCATCATGACCTGGATTATTCGCCAAAAAATGAATAGATGAATGAATGGATGGGTGGATGGTGACTATACCTGCACCCACAAGCCCTGCACAAAATTATAAAAATGCTGGGATGGCTCAATTTAGAGCCAAAGGAGGCCTAGAGGGCTTTAAGCTTGAATGTAAACCTGTCATGATTGATTTCATACTAGGGATGGGTTGTATGATGAAAGTAACGTACATAAATATTTGGATAGTAAAAATATTTTCGTAATTCTGCCCCTGTATGCCACCGTGATGGATTTGAAACAAACAAATCAAGATGTGATTCAAGTGAAGACTTTCAGCTTTGTTACAAGGGTTATAACAAAACAAAAAAACCCCATTGCATTAATCATTCAGGAATCACAGCCATTTTTACACATAGTCCTTTCATTTTCAGAGGCTCAAAAGTAATTGGATGGTTGACTGACAACCAGTTTCATGTTCCCTTGTTATTTCATGACAAATTAAGCACATAAATTGTCTGGAGTAGATTCCAAGTGTTGACTCTGCATTTGGTAGCTGTTAATGGAAACTCTCAATATGTGGTCTAAAGAGGTGTTGATGCAACTGAAGGAGGCCATCATTAGGGTGGAAAAAAAATTCAGACAGATGGTGGAAAATTAAACAGTGGCTAAATCAACAATTTGGTACATTCTTGTACCAAATGCCCAGTTCTGGAGCAATATTCTTTGGACAGATGAAACCAAAATGAACTTGTACCAGAATGATGGGAAGCAAAGAGTATGCAGAGGGAAAGGAATGGCCCCTGATCCAAAGCCACCACATCATCTGTAAGGCATGGTGGAGGCCTTGTTACAGCATGGTCATGTGAGGCTGCCAATGGAAGTGGGCCAATGGTGTTTAATGATGATATGACTGCTGATAAAAGTAGCAAGATGAATTCTGAAGTGTCTGACCTCAACCCCAATGGGCATGTGTTTCCATTACTGAAAACAAAACCAAGGGCAGAAAAACCGACAAACAAGCATTGAGCCCATTTGAATCATATTCATTACAGCTCAAACGAAGCCATAAACTGCTGTGGCACTAAATTCTGAGTCACCTTGACTAAATGAATGTAATCGATAGCTGAAAAGGTCGATTTTATAAAATACATTGACAAAGAAACTATATTTAAAGGAGCAATGCTCACTTCATGATCAATACCTGATCTGCTTAGTAAGGTCAGTAGCAGCACAGATTATTGTTTACGTTTAAAGCAGAAAAGGTGGAGGTAAAAATCCTATCGCCTACTCCTATTTCTAACTAACAGATAACATGACCTTAAGAGTCTATATTCTCGACATGTTGTGAAAATATGAAAACACACTCTTTCACATTTTGTCAGCATAAAAAAAAGAAAAACAAAAAAAAAACCCAACAAAAAACAAACTATGCGATTAAAATGGGCAATTAAGCTCAATGTAAACCTGACCTGTCAAGACCTCTGATCAACAGACCCTTCACCCACCAGACTGCATTCACAAAAAGGCCAATTTAACAGGTGACATCAATTAGTCCCATCAGGCGGAAAACAGTATTTCCTTCCCACCGCTAAACCGTGTTATCCTCAACTCCTTACACTAATGTAAAGCATGTGGTAATGTTAACGTGATGCTCCACCAAAAAAAACAAAAAAAACCCCAAAAAACTCTGCAGCAAGCTACCGTTAGCGTGTTAGCTTCTAGCTGCCCTTCTTAGCCGCCTCGGGTTCACGCACAAACACGGCGGCAACCGTTGAAGCACCGCGTATGGAAACACGGCGAAAACAGCCGCTGTGTCGCCGTGGTGAAACAAAACAAAACACTGACAACTGTTGCTGTCGACGTCTTTGTTTAAGGTCACGATTCATTCATGTTGTGCTAACCTGCTAGCTGCAGTACGCACAGGAGGGGGAGGGTCGGGCTAGCCTACAGCATCCAGCAGCCCCCGTCCACCGTCCACGGACAGAAATCGCTCACCTGATTATAGTGCACCCTGAACGGTTTCAGATAGTCGGACTCCGTGCACGGAACCACCTCAATGTTGTTGATCTCCTCCATAGCTCGGACTCGCGGCTGGGGTCGGTGGCTCGGCGACGGGCGTCTGTCACCGCACGCTAACTGACAGTTGAGGAATGTCTACGGAAGCCGGGAGAGGACATGAGGGCTGAGCGGCGAGGATGGCAGGAGATGGTGATGGTTGGTTAGACACAGCGGAGGCTGGTTTGGATCATTCCCTGCAACGGACGCGCCCCGAGTCTCTTCACTTCACCTTTTAATGATGTAGAATAAAAGCTTTAAATGGGCACAGTGAGGTTTTGCATTATAAATCTTCTTTCATTTCTTTGGAGAACAACTTTGGTCTGAATGGGGCTACATCCACCGCTTTCCAACACCCTCACCTTCTCCCTTTTTGTCTTGCATCCCGAGTGTCTGTTCTGATTAAGTTCTTATACACCGTACATCTTACTGATAGGACCAAAATGTACTCACAATCTTGAATTCGCTTTAATTACCCTGATGATCATCAGTTAAAATCAGTTCAAATATTTATATGTATGTATAAGCTGTGCTGGTGCTGTTTGATTAAATAGATCTTAACCAATAGGAGTTTGAGGTCTTATAAGTTGTAAATGCAATGTTCCTTCATTTATATCTTGTGGTTCCTTCACCTTTAAGGTTCATAAATTAAGACAAGCAAGATTTTAATTCTTTTTTTAAGTTCCAAGAGAAAGTGCCAAAGTACACAAACCACAATAGCGTCGGATACAGTTTTATCCTTACCCATCCATTATGTACACCTGCTTATCCTGGAGCCTGTCCCAGCTCAGACTAGCAAGGAGGCTACACCCTGGACGGGCCACTCTATCGCAGAGCTGACACATATAGACAGACGGCAATTCCCACCCATTCCCACACTTACGAGGTTGATTTACAGTCAGCGATCCATCTAACCTGCAGGCAAGGTTGGGCAGCATTGCATTAAATTGTAATGTATTAGACTAATGTGCTTACTTTTTTCAGCCAAGAGCAATGTAAGGGATTGAAATTTGAAATGCAACTTTAAAGTAATTCCTGGGTTGTGTCATTTAAATTCAATAAGTCCCTGGCTGATGTGGCCAGCGTCAGCAACAAAGTGCATTAAGATTAATCTCTTTAGAGTTGGGAGGTGTGTATTTGAGCTTCTAAGGTCGGGACTTCTTGACAGCTGTGTGCAGCCAGAGGACATGAGCTGGCTCCTGGATGGTCTCAGCCACACAGAGGAGCTGAGAAGATGTCCAGCGAGTTCCGAGCTGGCCAGCGGATTCAAGCCCATGACCTTTTGGTATGAGGCTTACCACTGCTTTAAGTAATTAGGGTATTCGGTTTGGTCTTTGGCAATATAGAGAAAATCAAATTTATTTTTGTTTCATTTTGTGTATTTGGAGATGGATTGTACCTGTAGCTGTAGTCCACCTCTAGGTATTAGAGGCTGTGCAGAGGAGCACGTTGCATAAATAGTCTCCCTCTTGGAGACAAACAAATCTGAATACTCATTGGCACAAGACTCTTCAACTGAAATATAGTTTCAGGGTCCACTTACTAGCTTTTTTTGTGGCGCTTTTAACTGGTCATCACAGTCATTGTCAGGAGATTTAAGAGTGTGAGATGCAGTTTAAAGGTCCAGAAAAAAAGATAATTACTTAGATTTTGTTTTTTGTCAAACTACAATTTCCAAACTCAAGGAGGAACATTCTCCTCAGAACATCAGCAGGTTCCGAAAACCTGTAAGGAATAGTTTGATATTATGGGTGTTATGCTTAGTTTGTTATTTGAAAAGAGTTAGATGAGGTGATTGATACCCATTTACACTTTTGTGCAAACTAAACAAGTGGGATGCTCTGGACAGATTACTGAAACAGGCCTAGTGGGCACAGAGCGAGGGGCCCTGAGAGGTCAGGAGGCCCCTGGACATCTTCAGAAGAGCTGAAACATGGCGAGAGGCCTGGCGTCCTCACGATGCTGCTGAGCGATGAATACAAGATTGGTGCGGGAGCACTTTCTCACCGACCCTGCCCTGAAGGGCGAGGCCGCATGATGTCACCGTCTCACATCAATAACAGCCTTATAATGGAAAACAATCTGCAGAGCTCCAATCTAGATGTGGCTGACTTCCTCCAACAAATGAGCACAGGTCCACCACCCACTACACAAGGACAGGACGTAACACTTTTGCAAGCTGATTTACATCTAAATAAATACGGGGCCTAGACAAAACAATGTGTGGACCCAGAAGAGGAACCGGCGTCTCTCTTCTGGGCAAGTCCAATTTATATTGCCCAATCCGGCCAAGCTGCTGTGCACGATAAGACGGGAGGGACTGCTGAGCTGAGGTATTGTACAGGAGTCACCCTGCTCTGGTTTATTGCCATTCTCAGAAGAGTGGACACAAACAAATGATGGCAGAAGAATGAAGGGGATGAAGTGACACTATAAAATAAAGAAGCAAGAGAAGTGAATAAGCATACATGAATGATTTCCAAGCAAACAAGCCTTACCAACGACGTTTATTGTTTAGTGATTTGGGTTTGTGAAGGCTTATGCTGACAATGATTTTTTGGGGGGGACTAAAATACTTCACAGTCAAAATTCAGTGTCAATAGCTTCGCATGTGCCTGCAAAGAAGGCACCAGGAATCTGCATTTTCCAACGGGAGTGGAAAGAGGAAAAGAGCGGAAAAGTCGGAAAAATGATCAACTGTGAATACAGATAATCTCAGCTTTGAGTCAGTACTGATCCAGGTTGGCGACAGGTGTTTCGCTGCACTGCTTTCATTTGCTGTTTTCATGTCCGTTCATTTGCGCCTCAACCCATCTGCACTCATTTGGTTCCAGGCCTTTTGCAATTTTCCGTGTGACAAATCCAAACATCTTCCCGATCATCCTACCAAAACAAAAACTCGATAAACATCTGCTGAAAAGACCACGCGGCTGATGGGTTGAAATGAATCAGGCACAGAGAAGAAGATAAGTTTTAAACTATTCTACTTGGAACGAGGAGCATTAGAAATTATAAAAATAATATTCGAGACTCAGAGATTTGCGGGATAACGCTGGTGTTACTCTATGGCTCTTTCTGTTAGCTGGTCCCACACTTCTTTTAGCATTTCTACTTAGTCTGTGTCTCCCACCTCCAAGTCCATATTAAAGATGCAAACCTTAGAAACAGTTCATAGATACTGTATATACTGTGCATTGTTTCATTGTGGGACTTGGGGAACTATTTTAAGCAATGGATTTATACACATTTGATGCCCCAGCGTGTAAAGCAGCAGATCGGTGCACTGGAGACTCAAAAACAAGATACAGTGCCCATGCTCATGTTAATGAATGAACATGTCACCCAGTAAAAGTAGGTTGCAAACAGAAGAAAGAAGGATACTTCCTCATGGAAAGCAGAAATACAGGAAGTACAGGAAGGAAAGTGAAATACAGCTATGACAAAACACTCCATTAAACTGCAGTGAATATCAAGTTATATTTACTTATTGATAAAGACAAGTCTGACATATCTGCACTGACTGACACCTTCACATGTCGCAAATGGTGCTTAGCATCTCCAATGCTACTCATTGGACACAGGGCAAAACAATTTACTCAATGGCTGCAAGAGGTCTGAGTCATTCCTGCTCAATGGCAGGTCTCCTGTTGTCTTGTGCACACATGAAATCAGCCTCCCTTTGGGTGACACATCGCTACTTTGAGTACTTGGAAAACTCATCTTCTTCATAATGAAATAATACTGTTTTTTTTGTTTGTTTTTATTCTACACTGTGAATTTTCCTCACACTGGACCCCCTCCAGGGCCTCATCTGAACATAGTCCACAAAAAGGCCTCCGAAACATCTTATCAGCTTCTCAGCCGAGTCCCGGGGCGCCCGTAACGTGTTAATCCCGTTCTTCCATGGACACGCAAGTGCCGGGTCCGGCCAGTCAAGACCAATTACTGTCCGCAGGCGGCTGATGCAGGCCAGGCCCTCCTGAGCTTAGTGCAACGCCAAACCTGGAGCCTCCTCAAGCCGCCAAACCTTCTCTTCCCGTCCGCCCATGTAATTCATCCTGCTCTGTCTTTTTATGTCTCGCTGTCCCTTTATTAACTCACGTACCTCTCATTATGTAGTTGAGCCCCTTATTTATTAGTTATTATATGTGATATGTTTGAGAAACTTTTTTTAAAACTACTTGTATTCAATATTTGCATTATCAATCTCAGTTTGTTCTCAGGCTTCAAATGCCTTGAATAATATGAGAAAGAAGCAGTTAGATTAATATTAATTCATCAAATCAAATTATATACAGTACCCTAATTACTATGGGATGTAGATACACTCTAAAGCGTGTAAAGTGTTTGGATGATGCTGATTTTTATCTTAATACTTGGTCTTTTGAGTTTGTGTTTCTTTGTATGAATGATGTTCACACTTGGCCATCAAGAAGAATAAACTTGTGGAGGAAAATGGATCAGAAAGCCATTCACTGAATTGTGTGAAAAATATTCATATATTCATAAAATAATGATACAGGCTCATAAAATATAGATATTGGCAGATTGATTGGATACATAATGCGGGATTTGGGCTCCAAAAACCTTTATAAATGATAACATGAACCACAGTATCTTGAAAGAAGCATTTGTTGTTGTGGAAACTTTATGCTAACCCTTATTTTCAAAGGAAAAACTCTCTAGTGGTCTATCCATAGCATAGTTTATCAGTCAGGGTCAAGCAGGGATTTGGG
The DNA here is from genome assembly GCA_016859345.1 of Istiophorus platypterus. Taxonomy (NCBI): domain Eukaryota; kingdom Metazoa; phylum Chordata; class Actinopteri; order Istiophoriformes; family Istiophoridae; genus Istiophorus; species Istiophorus platypterus. The sequence goes on along the minus strand of CM029133.1, from coordinate 17,995,895 downwards.
CCAGGACCTCGGGGAATGCACTTAGCCAAGGTGGCTGCTGCACCTCTGTTAGCAGGCTGGGAGTGTGGGTCAAGATGGCCGGCATCCACCCCGTCCAGCAGTCTGGACGTTCAGCCGCCACTCGCCTCGTCCAGGAGACGCTCCTAGATCCTTCCCCTCGGGCTCTGACTTCAAAATAGCGCCACGTGTCAAAAGGGCACCCGATATCTGAACAGTGAAATGCTCATGTTGCGTGGTTGAGGCGTGTGAGGTGTTGATAGAGGGGCCACGGTGAAGACAGTAAGACATGATGGTGACAGGACTGAGGTATTCAAATTGCACATAAGCTTGTCAGGCGGAAGGTTCTCACATTGTGGCACATAATAATGGCACACAATACAAAAATATTTGAACACTTGAACTTGAGCTGCATTAATGAATATTTTTATATTAAAAATGGATTAAATGACCCTGCGTAATGTGAAAGTCGTCGCTGGTAGTGTCGAACCCACAGAGGTTTATCACCTGACTTGCCGCTTTTTATTGTTTCAGCTCAGTGTCTTGGTTTTGCCGCCCACATCTCAGTCACTCACTGCTCTTATCACGTTCATTTTGAGCGGCAGGCAAATGTGTTTAGGTTAAAGAGCTCTAAAAACACGCATTTCACCACCTGATCAGCACCAAACAGCAGACAGACACAGTTAGAGACCAACTGGTGAAGAACATGGAGCATTCAGCGGACGGAGGGGCAAGATATTTCCCTCAGGAGACGGTGGAGACCAAAGCAGAGGTGAAAAGAGATGCTTAAATTCACGAGGTAGCCAGACACACCACTACAGATGAATGATGATTTTGCTCTCTGTCTCCTGGATGTATAAATAGACATTTGTATGTTCACAAGTTCACTAATTTCAAATTTATAAAATGATATGTCACTGTCGCGTTAAACTCGTTTGTAATGTCTATTTGCGCAGGTTTAAAGGCAAAAAGTGATGACTTGAGTTACCTATGGATTGACTAATGGATTGACCCTAAAAACACCGACTTGAGGTGAGACAAATGAAATGGATGCAAAATATTCTCAAGTTCTCTGCGGATAAAAATTGTGACATGATGGCTTTGAACAGCCACACTCCCTCAATAGAAATGACCTGGTATCAGCAATGTAAAAAAAAAAACAATATTACAGCTTTGAAAGAATAAACATGCAAAGGTCAAGTTACCTAATTGTCAGCATGCAGAAACCTGAAACACTTTCAACTGACTTGCATTTTGGTTAAGAAGACCTGTAAACTGTAACTAAAATCGAAAAAATAGCCCTGCAAAAACTGTCTGCAATTTGATTTGCAGTACTGTATATGAACCTTATCTTCATCAGCTTCATCAGCACCTCTCTTCCAAGCAGGACCTTAAATGAGTGAATCCGACCTATGGTGAACTGTGCAATGAAAAGACCCCCCCCCCTCCCCGTTGCAAACTCTCAGGGCCATTGTAATGGAAAACCTCCTCTATCAGGCCCTTATATTTTTAGGGAAAGCTATTATTGTTCTGTTCTCTCGTTGCCTGCGTTCCCCAGGATGTGTTCCCCCGAACAAGGTCAGGGCTCCTGTTTTGTCATCCTTGCTCCAGCAGAGAACAGGCACCTCGCCCTGCGGTGCGCTCTCTGTTCGCCGGGGTTCCTGGTACTATACAAATAGACCTGAAATGGCATTCGGCGGAAGCTAAGTAAAGCTACTGCCGCGGAGAACAGGATGATCTCAGCCTAACTCCGCTGGAGGTTACACCAAAGTCATTTGCTACATATGGACTTGGCTTTTTGGAGAAAAAAGAAAAACTTTTTAAATACTTGTAATTAATTAATTAATCCCCCTTAATTAATCCTCTTTTAGCACATGGCTGGACTGGTTCATAGTCACTAGTGCAGGTCATTTTCAGTGACGAGAACTTGCTGTTACTACAATTAACACAAATTAGATTGCAGTGAGTATCCCTCGACAGGCACAGTGACTGAATACAGGAGAAAATGTCCTAAACACCGTCTTGCTTACCACTGGTTTAAGTAATGTTGACATGACTTCGACATGATCGCGAAACTAGATTTCGTAGGCAGAAGCTCATCTACAAAATTGGTATTTAAAGAAAAATCACAAAACTTCACATTTTATTTATTCATTTAACTGTTTGGTTGAGTTTCCTTTTATTAAGGTGTAAATGTTGGGTCCAAGCCTCCCTTGCACTGTCAAATTAGTAGCTTTTACTGTGATATAATCCGTTTCTGTTGCCTAAAAACTTTAATATGAGTTTAAATATGTGTATAAACTCCTAAAATAATAATTTAGCTGAAGACAGGAACTCTGCTTCCTCCCTGATATCTATGATCCCAGTTATATGCAGTTTTTGTGAAGGTTTTTTTGGGTTTGTTTGGGATTTTTTTTGCTTTTATTCAATATCTTTCGCCCTCCAACACATGTCACACCTTCAGGTGTGCAAAGACATCGCTCTTCAGTTTTTTTGACCGGATGAAGTAAGTAAACCTTTATTTTCACATCCACACAATCCTTTGAGCTTAATTAAAGTTATAGGGTCAGACTTCTCAGTTTTTATAAAAGGGATTCTCGACAGGCTTTGAACACTCGGCCTCCATAGAACAAAACGGAGATTAAGCGAACATTGAAGTTAATGCTCCTTTTGTGTTTTCCTGCTAATGAGATGTATTTTGTCCCCCACAAAAGTTTAGAAAAAAAAAAAACAAAAAACAAAACCTCTGGACTAAATGGCCGCTGCGACCTGTGAAGCCTGATACTGTGGGACAGCTGCTGCAGCTCCTGTGTCCCCCTGCTGAGAGGGAGCCTATTTTAACAAGGCAGACCTATTGTCTTTTCCCAAGAATGACCAGAGAATGTGGCAACTCCTTGGGTCACACAGTCTTTGTGTGTGTGTGTGTGTGTGTGTGTGTGTGTGTGTGTGTGTGTGTTGGTCATTGGGGTGAGGGGTGGGACATGGCTGTGTCCTTGTCATTCGCATCACTATGGAAGCACATGCCATCAGAGCTAATTACCTGCCTGGAAGGACCAATTAAGATGTCCTCTAATGCCCCCACCCCCCCACCCGTGACAGGATAACCTCAGCTCTGCGGAAGGGCCACGGTGGCGCAGGATGACTGTGGGTTCGAAAGTGGGGGGTCCATCATCCATCCATCATCCATCATCCATCATCCATCCATCCATCGTCCATCATCCTACACATAAGTAGGATGATGGTGACATGAACAGTGACATTTGAAGTCAACTGTGCCGAGGCAGGGCTCCGTATGTCTCTGTTTCAGACAGGAGAACATTTTATTCGGGAGCCGTCGTCACAGCAGAGGCCCCCCTCACGTCTGTCCTTTATTTCAAAGATATCCAGTTCTCCATCCCACTCTATCCATGGTCAGAACTCCATGTCATTACACTCATAAATCTGGAGTAATGTCTCTTGAAAAATTACATAAGATAAAGACCGTTCCAAAATTCCCAGGTAACCATTAGATTGCTGTGACACTGGCGAATAGATTCACTGCTTTTAGGAATAAAATCCACTGTGTCGCTCAGTCTTTTGCCAACTGTTCTCTTTCCAAGCTTTTCACCTTTATGGGATGGTGAGACAGCACAGACAGAGATAGGAAAAAAGCAGGATGGGGAGAGAACGACAACATGACAAGCGAAAAGAAAAAAGGGGTCCCTGGCCGGGAATAAAGGCTGGATCGTCCCGGCCCCCTGATCCAGCAGGACCCACCTCACCGCCGACTCCTGTGATTCTTCAAACTTCTGTTAATCTCATGTGGTCAGATTATGCACGTGCGTTGGTATACAAAATATATTTCATTAACTCTATGTATTTTCCTACAGCTTTTATCTGTTATCCGGATTATATCGACAAAAACTGGCTTGTGGAGTCACTCCTGTTGTGGTGGATTTTATGTATTTTATATATATTTAAATACGCAACCATAAAGTCTCAATTTGATCAAAATCAACCTTATATCTCATTTGGCAAACTGGCGATTTTCTCTTTGCAGAGGCTGATTTTGATAAAGGGTCTGACGCCACAAAGCAGTTCCTCAGTTCCACCAGCTGCAGTGCACCATGGGACCACACCGTTTCATTCCAATTCTCACATCATACCTCTTATTGACAGCATTATGTGCTGTGGATGTACAGTAATGCATTAAGAATAGTTATATTGTGTTTTGGCTTCAATGCAAACCCTCCCTCTGGATTTGGAGTGAAGTCCATCACTGTTTAAAACTGGGCTGCCTTTATCTTTTCCCAGCTGTACGATTGAAGCTGTCACAGCCGGAACCCGGCTTCACAGTTAGATAATTACGATAAGACTCGCCCGAGTTGTTCTATGAACAAACATGGCCACCAAGGCCAAAGGAAGGGAGGGACAATGGAGGAGAATTGCTGCAGACTGAAGGTGTTGGCAGTCTGTCAGTGCAGTTACAGCAGTGGCTGTCGGTTTACGTCAAGTGACCTCTCTGTTGAACTCTGACCTTCTTGAAATAGACACTGTGAACGAAGGAAACCCAACTGAAGAACATTCAGATGCTTCATTTCTCGGACAAATTTCTGGTTTAGAGATTGGCCCATCACTGAAAACCACCGTTATTATGCTTCAAAAAGTCCTCGCCAAGCTTTGTTCCTGACTAACTGCACTGTGAAGCATTGATACCCCACTGTCCCTGTTTTCTTTCTTTTCTTTCTGCAGTGGGAGGCTTTGTCTCCTCATTCAACCAACTGGACAATTTGTTAGATTAACATTAACACCTTGGAAGACCCCACATTATATTTATATGGATATATAATGTGGCAGCTTAATCAAAAACAAAATTTATGTCTCTGTCAAATCTATTTAATCTCAAACCTCTGTTTATTATCCACGTTTGACCCAAGCTGGAACACTAAAGGTCCTGTAATGGGCAATACATTTAAAATTTTGGGACCATATACGGTAGGTTTAACTTGTGGTCCCCTGGATTCACTTTTGTCTGTGTTTTGTGTCTGTGTTTCATAGATCCATAAAAAAAATTTAATCATGACATGAGGCTTTAAAAAGCTGGCATGTTATATTAAAATTATGATTCTGGATAGAATTTGCAACAATCATTTTAAAAAGTTCTGAAGTTTCTAATCTTATTTCTAGGATTAAAATAAGGTGCATGTGCTCTTGATTTCCTCTTCCTCTTGTATCAGTGTGCCTGGCAGGTTGTTGTGTTTTTACTTAAATAAAAAAATGGACCCCGATCCAGTTTTCTATCTTCCAAAACCAATTCCGCCTCCCTCATTGCTGATTTGTGAACGACACTGATGAGGTTACTAGGGTGAAATACTGCCCCCGGATCTGAGGATAAACAAATTATAACCAGGTCGCCTGAGGCCAAATGTTCCACTTTACAGAATTATGCCGCTGGTGTGGCAACGATGTGTTGCCACCTAATCTCATCTAAATCTCAATTAACTGCTATATTTGTCACTCAGAGGGGAAAACAGCGTTTCATTGTGCCGCTCATGTGAGATGATGCTTTTATGATCTTAACTTTATCATGGGCCAATTATGATTAAATACAGAGCTAAATATAAAAGTAACCAGTGTTTAATAGATATCTTCTTTGCTTTAGTTCGTCAAACACTTTGCAAATGTGTGTATATATCTATCTATATCTATACTTATATTTATATACACACACATATATGTATGTGTGTGTATAAATAGATATAGATACAGGCGTAGATGGAGATAGAGATATACACACATTTCAGTGTGTTTGATGCAATAGTTGGAAATATTTTTAATGTTTTTATTAATAAATTAATATAGTAATTAATATTTGCTCTTTTTTGAAACCTGCATTTGTATTATTATCATTACTTATATAAGTGTTATTATGAGGATAAGGTTTTTTTCTACATGGTTCCCAGACAAAATAAATGTAATAAACCCGCTACACTGAAAAAAGTTTGGTATGTTTATCTAATTCACATACAGTTGATGAAACTAATTGTCCCATTTCTAGTCTCACATCTGATACCTAGTATTTTCAACTGCGGCTGAAATTAACCTGAATTGCAATGATTACAGATAGAGATACACTAACCACCTCTATTACTGTCATAACAGATCATTTACGAGCAGCTCTTACCTGGTGCAGGCGTGTACATGATTTGTGAATGGAATTTTCCATGTTTACGCAGCATAAAATCAAGCTGTCGGCACATTTAAAAAAATAAAAAACGATGCTCCTGGAATTAGGTTTTACTTTGCCCATATTATAATCAGATAATTACATTAGGAGGAAATGTCATATTGTAATAGAAAAAAATGCCACACACCAGCAATAGCTCATGTAAATATCGAGCTATTTACAAGTTAGAAATTCAATCTTACACAGAAAATGAGACCATCACTTTGAATTAACTATAAACTCAAGAGAGTAAAAAAAAAAATCTGATTTGTACTTGTATTGTTGATTTCTGAGCTAAAGGATGAATCAGTTTCAAACGTGTATATAATGAAAAATCATCAGCGCATCGATTGAAACGAAATTGAGTTGACCCCAAGCGGAGGTCAGCAGACCCCGAATGCCGCTTCAGCCCGACTTAACCCCCGCCTGGACACCCTGTGTGTCCTCTGTCGGGTTTGACAGCAGCCGTTGTTCACCGGGGGGTGGGGGGGTGGGACTCGTCTCCCCTGACGGCTCACTCGAGGGTGACGGTTTGGAAAGTCCACTTTGACCCTTGACGTCAGGGCTTCAGGAGTGGACAGTGGACATAGCCCCCCCAATACACACAGACACAGACACACATAGACACACACACTCCCTCTCAGAGGCCGTTTGACCTCTCGGTTGACCCCTCGACACTGTCCTTGTCAGTCATTCCTTGGCTGTTGCGGTGCAGCTTTGGATCATGCAAATGTTCAGATTGTCCACTTCTTCTACAGCTGAATTGAAAGAACTTAACGCCAGGTTGGTCTCGTCTCTGACACCGTGATGAGGCTACAGCCTGGTCATTGCTGAGAGGAATAAATCGTGCTCGTACTTGAACATAAATCGAGGGATTACAAAGCTGCCCAGAGTCTGAGAAAACTGCGTCAGTCTTAAAACGTACGTACTGAAAATAAAACACGCATGGTGGTGAAGCTAAAACAAAGTCTAAATCTCTAAGTTTCTACATTTGATCAATGCAAAGCAGAATAATTTTTTAATGCATAAAAGCATTTGTTGGTTGCAAAGCTGTTTCATCTTTCCTGACTACAAACACTTTAAAACCACACCCTAAACACTGCAAGTTCTATGATTATTCAGTGGTTCCCAACCTGGATGGTCTGGACCTCCTAGAGGTTCCCCAGATCAATCTGAAGGGAGTTCACAAGAGGACTGCTTTATCTAACTTATCTCTAACTTTTACATTTTCCTTAATTAAATCCAGGTACTGAAGGCTTCTAAAAATCCTTCAAAAGAAACAATCTGAGAGGAAACACTCTAGTTCAGCTGACCACAACTCATAAACACACTGAGGCCACACACTCCTGCAAAGTGGGGGCACATAGAAACAGCTTTGTTTGAAGGCTGCACAAGCAAGAGGGTCCGGAACCACTGCTTTAGCACGCACTACCGGGCTCTGCAGATATAATTCATTTATCTGAAAAACAGCTGATTCCTAGAAAAGATTTCGGTTTTTAAAGGTAAACACTGAGCTGGGAACTAAGGACACAGAGTTTGACTCAGGATATTCCACAAGCCCACAGCGCCACCTGAAGTCTGAGCACAGTACAGCAGCAACAGAAATTAACACTGAAGATGCATTGTGATGTCTAATTTACATTGAATTTGATTGTCTGTATAAGTTAGAATAGAAACACAAAATTCAGAACATAAAACCCATGTTTCAGCTTTGAATTTAATTATAGCGTATAAATACATAAATCATGCCAGATCCAAGTTTATTGTATCAAGTTGTAAATATATATCTTTTTTAATTCAATAAACTAATCTGAATGTTGACACCATATCAGTATTTAGACTTCAAACTCGGCAGATTAATCTTTATTAATGATACCTAAGACAGTTAAAATGCTGCAGACAGCAAATTTGATGAAATGTATTATCATCATTGAATATAAAAGGAAAATAGCCCCCCCCCAAAAAAAACACAACCTCTGAGAGAATATGGCACAGAAAATAATAAACATATTTTACTGGAATCCTGAGTAGATACATTTTATTTTCTAATGAATGCAGTACAAAGCTTTTAAAGAAATCAATTTATAATGACCAAATGAAGCAAAATATATTTACATATGTTCAGTGCTGCCCAAAGCTACAATAACGTGCGACGGAGATACAGCCCTCTCTTTGAGGAATGTCTCAAATACAGGGTTTATCTGATACATCTAAGCAAAAGAAAGTACTGTAAAGTCCATGTTCACCATCTGGAGGTGACCGGGGAAACTGCACTCTCTGCATTCCAGATCCATGAAGGACGGCGTTTAATATTACAAAATGATAATCATGATCACTAATCAAATACGAATTAAAACAAATTCACTAGCTCAACAATAGAGCAAAAACAAGTATATAGAATATTATCTATAGTACCAGCATCTTTTTTGGTTGCAAATATTAGTGACATCTGAACACAGGATCTATAGTTAAAAGTGATCTTCTTTGCTGTTTTGTAGCACTTTGAGTATTCACGTTGTCCTTTTTCACATTCTGTATTTCTAACAAAATGCAATGACTGTTCTCATAAAATGGAAATTGTTAAAGTGTGTAGTTGCATTATTAGGACAAAAAATACAAAGAAATCACTTCATACACAGAATGTCGAGGGGGAAAAACTGATGGGAAAACTATACACTATTTATCTTTTGATTTGTGTTAAAAAAAAAAAAAAAAAAAAGAAGACAGAATTTATAGTCAACATCTATATTACACAACAGAGTTCAATTACAAACAAACAGGATCAGAATTGACTGTATTCCTTCCTGGTCTCAACAGAGAAGAGTCTCATGAATCTTTTTGACAATCTTTGTAAAGAGGTTCTTGACGGGACTGAACGACGCCACGATCTCTTCAATCTGTTGGATCCTGCAAATACATCAAAATATGAAATATTACAGTTAGCTGTTTTAAAGAAACGTTGCAATGGGAGTTGTGTTAAGCATCAAGTAAGACTGAAAGTCACCTCCGCCTGAATGTCAAGGGAGTACAAGGTAATTTGTCAGTTAGTGTCTCGAGTCATACTTACACCGTGTTTCCGATCATGTTTTTAAAGCTCTCTACTCGCAGGACACAGAGGTTGCCGATCAAACCCACGGAGAAGACCACCTCAAACTTGGAAAATTTCTTGAGACTGCTGAAGACGATGCACACTCTGGAAGAAGAAAACAGGAAATTATACAACGTTTGTGATGACATGAACTTGGTTAAAAATTTTTAGACAGAGATCAAATTTTTCCTGATGTGATGTTGAGTAAATGTTTAAAGTCAATGTCCATAAGTAGCATTGCATTGTGTAGTTTATGGATCAGGAAGATTTGAGGCCATTTGCTTGGCTCTGGACTTAAACTTTATCAAATTTGGGAAAAATGGTGTATCATGGTGTTTTAAATGAAAATGTGCCTGATGACGTTATCACAGTTCTGAATCCTCATCCTTAATAAAGGCTGAATAAATTAGTTACCTTAAATAATTTCTTGTGTAAATTCACCTTTAGAATGTGCTAAATAAGGCAAGCAGACAAGCTATTATTCAACGAAAAAAAAATAGTCTTACTGAGTGTCCACACAGCTGATCTCCAGAATATCGAGCCTTAGGCCCCCCCACATTTTCAGCAGACGCAGCTCCTCCCCCAGCAGACGACAGCGACTCACCACCAGGCCGACGTCATGGAGCAGCTGCGCGGAGCAGGAGACAAAAGTTGTCAGTGGGAAGTTTCGGTCCAACTTAACTGTTCAATGTTACTTCCAAAACACAGTAATAATGAAAATGGTCTCATTTAAGTCCTGGATAATGGCTGCTGGTATCCCCAGTGTAGCTGTAGCTGTTCTGGATTCAGTAATTGAAACAACTTTTAAAAGACTGACCAGAAATTAAATGAGACAACATTTTAATATCTAGTATAGTATATGCACAGTAACAATCAAACCAAACACTGTGTTTCTCCAACTCTACAAACCTTTGGCACGTGTCTGCTTGTCGGATACTTCTCCACCCAGGAAATTTCACTCTTGATGTACTGAGAGAGCAGCTTGTGAACGAGGCGGGCATGGCACTGCGACCTCTCATCTAGTTGGAAAAAAAAAAAGTTCAGGATAATTCTCAGAGATTAATGGTGACAGCTGTCCTCCATATTTCAAAATACTTATATCATCATTATAAAGGGTTGTGGCGACTGATTAACTACCAAAGATTTAAGTAATATTAAATAGCAAAGGCAGGCAGATAGAGGAGTATCCGTAACAGCCCGAACAAACAACATGCATAAAACAGAACCAGAGACTATATAAGAGGACAGTTTTTTCGTATTGTTTTTTTCTCACCGTCAAGTTGAAGTTTAAAGTTGATATGAGATATTTTCCGTTCAGACTGATTATCACCTACAGTTCCTTCAAAAACAACAAAAAAGGAAAACATTATTTATATTAATTTTAAAAATTATTTGTAAAAAAAAAATATTTGCTTTAATTGAAAACACAAATCAGTCAAGTTTGCAAGCACACTTTCACCCAATATCAACCTGATACATACAGTTCTATAGTTTTAGTGGTAAGCATTACTTATAATGGCAAATTTCTCCTGACGAAAATGGTTGAGGTGAGGACAACAGTGCAACATGTAAATGTTTTTCCTTTTCTGCCTGTAGAAGTGGATGAACATCTTAATTCAAAATGTTTCAATTCCAGTAAAACAGTATTAATGCTGTCCACCATGTAGGAGGCTTATGAGCAGACCTACTTTTAAATATCTCACCTTTGGATTTTTCATACACCAACTGTAGGTGCATGGTGCCATGGAGAAAAGTGTAGATTGTGCAGTTGTCGCTCTTCTCTCCAAACTTCCATTCATTCACCCTGAGTTAAATGTCCAAAATCATATTAACTTAAATATATTTGTGCACAAACACAGAAAATAAAGACAATAAAGAGAACTGACTGAAATAAACTTAGGGTCTTACAAGTTGGGGAGAGTAACACTGAAAACACACATGTACACAGTGAAATGAAAGAGGGACTTCTCCAGAGTGAGTACATTACAGAACAGTCCCGTTTCAGCATAAGCAGCTTTCTGCAATGTTCCTTAACATGAGAAGACCCATTAAACCTACATATGCAGCATGGTGAGGTGGCTCTCCAGGTTCCTCGTCTCAGCTTTCAGCCTCTCGACTTTACTTGAATTCTGCTTCTTCTGCAGCTCCAGTTCGGACATTTCTCTGTGACAGGGACAAAGAGAGGAATGAGAAACGATCCACTTGCCTCGCAGGTGTTCTGTGACAAGGATAATTATCAAAACTCTAAACTCACCTTTCATTATCAGCCAAAGTTTGAGTGACTTTCTTCACTTCTGTTTTTAGAAAAAAAGATTAAAAAAAAGAACCCTCAATGACCAATGGAAAAATAAAAACAAACAATAAAAAAATGAAAAAATCCTCCGGTATTATATGTTACCTTCCTGACATGATTTCAGACTTGGTTTGTCTTCGAAGCCTTTTTCCTCAACTGCAAGAAGTTCTAAAGGAAAGGAAAAACCGGTGAGTTGTTACAGCCCTGAAGAGTCTAGTTTTTTTACAATAAACTGTACAGATAAGGAAGCATCATTAACTGAACAGCCATGGGTCGTGTCCTTACCTGTTTCTAACTCACAAATACAGTCATCCAGGCTTTTTATCATTTCATCAGCTTCCTCAATCGTTCCTCTCAATTTCTTTTGCTCCTCCTTAAAAGATTTAATTAAAAAAAAAAAAAAAGGCCATTTAATTTCCATACTTTCCACATTTAAGACAATCTCCAATGTTGTAATTCAGAATTTCTGTGTGAAGACTCACCAGATTAGCCTGCACCAGATTCAAGTACAGGACCTCTTTCATTTCATGTGACTGATGTTTGCTTGTCTTTCTGAAGATGTTATTTCTCTCTTTTAGTTTTGCACCAAAGGATTTGAGCTGTGGATTCAAACAAATAGTCAAATAAGATGATAACATTCCTGTTGTTACATCTACATGGAGCAAAGGGCATCAACTAAACCCAAAAAATCTATTCAACGCCTTCTTTAAAAAAAATGAAAATGATACTGCAAAAGGTTATTTTTGGGGAATCCAGAAAGAGAAATATTTGCACTGTGATCATGGTAACAATTAGGAAAACAAAGTGCAGTTATAAATAACTTGAATTATATGATAATACCTCTTTCTCTGAAGAAGTTCTCATCTCTTCCCACAGAGGACCATTAACAATCTTCAGAGGTTTGTCTAGGTCCTGCATTCGCACCTTCAACCTGCAGAAAAAAATGTAAAATCTGAGTTTCCTTCTTATAATAGGGTATCTATGCAAGTCCTAATTTTATTCTGAGATTTCTGGCAAAGTGCTAAAAAAAATGAAGAAAGAATTTCTCTGTAAATGATGACAGCTTTCTGAGGTTTGAAAGGAATCTCAATCTATAACTATACAGCCTGATGCATACATACCCCTCCACCTTTTCTGTGAGGTCCAGGACATTTGTTTCGTACACCATCTGCTTAGGACGGAGGATATGCCTGTCCTTCAATAAATCCATTGGTGTCCGATCTGTGTCTGACGAAAGCTGGAAAAACAAAATTTTTAAAGTCACATCACTACATTTAACTGTTATTTTTAAAGTTTTTTTAAAAACAAATAAAGATGAACCCTACTCTGCCAGGAAGGACACTTTGCCGAGGATTATGGATGACGAAGTCTATGTTGAAGAGTTTAAAAAACTCCAACACTGTAATGGTGCCATCATCCAATTTCTGCATTCAAAAACATCAAAGACAGTTAACAACTGGCAATAATGGATTAAAATTTCACTGATATTTTGTAAAATGTGGCAGCAATATACCTTTTGCACATCACTTGCATAGTCTTCAAGCTGAGATTCAAACAGACTGTGCTTAAAAGCTGAAAAAGAAAAAAATATATTTCATAAAGAGACACACAAACATTTCTAATGAATGTATCAAAGGAAGCATGGTTATGTCAGCAAGACATGGGCAAATATGGATCTTCATCCCATCCATGTTGAACCATAAAAACTTACTTGACTCAAATGTAGCCTCACATCTGATGCTGGCTGTGTGACTGCTACTGGAGTAATCAGTGGTGTGTGTTGTCATGTTCGGAGCTGTAGTATTGTTGCCATCACACTCCACAAAATGAGACTGTAATTCCTGACAAAACAAACATCATAGAACAAACACCAGGGAAAATTCAAAAACACAAGTGAAAAACATCTTAAATAACTACACAAAACAAAGTGTAATTTAATTTAGTGTAAATTCCCAAACAAAAGCCAGTATAAAAGCCTGAGCTTATAACCTAGATTGCCATTGAGGAGAGGCGCATTACTTTTAAATTCCATTAGCAGAACAAAACCAGGTCATGTCAAATTCACCCATCTGCTGCTCTGTGTTTCAGTTCTGAACAAAATCACTTCATTCACTAATTACTTCCAACGACATCTACACTCCTACTCGACCACTTTCAGTTACTGTCAATTAAACCCAACACTAAATGCAGAGGTTTCAAATTAAAAGCCGACAAGGAAAAGGCTTGAACACATCCTTTATGTCTTTGGAGGGCTTTTAATGTGAACCATCGTTAAAGGAAGTGTCGTGTTTCACTGACAGAAACTAAATCATGTTTGAAAAGAAAATGCCAAGAAGAAACAACTGCAAATAATTAGTGAAAACTATGGTGGATATGACATGACGTGAAATGTACATTATCCTGATTATAGCAATAGAACAAATAAAGATGGAGGAGGAATGTGAGTTTGAATTTATAGCAAATTAGAACAGGATCATGTTAGAAAATATAGAGGCTTTTTATTAAAAAATATAATATATAACTGGGTTTTTACTGTGCAGCCAATAGTGTTAATTAAAGTGAATTAAAGCTAATTAAAGGCCCCATCCATCATTTGCAGATTTACATTAATCTAGTTTGACATACCATTTCATTAACATCAGTGGCCGTCTCCGTAGAGGCTTTCATTCTTTTCTCATCCTCCATAGTATTTTCATCTTTTGGCAAAGATCTCTTTTTTCCATGGCCAGCATTGATCAGGTCCTCCTCGACTAAACCTTCCTCTAAAGGCTCATTGATGTTGGACCCCTGGGAACGACGCGCCTTTTCATGGATTTCCTGTGGGCTCCTTGTGTCCAGCGTTTCTGACATATCTTCATAGCTTCCGAGCTCCTCGTCGTAAATATCACTCACGTCGTTGTCAAAGTTGCTCAGCTGACCGGTAACGTTGACAGTCATTGTCCTCGTATGCTCTCCCACAGAGCTCGTCTTCTTTGGATCGTCGGGTTTGCTCCTCCCGGGGAGTTTGGGCTTAAAGCCTCCCATTGAGAGTCTTGACATAAGTTGTTTAGTCTTCAGGTTGAACGGAGTAGTTGTAGTAGCAGCAGCCGGGGCTTCTTCTTTTTGTGTGAGATGGTGAGCTTGTGTATTATCTTGTGTGTTTACTAAAACCTTTTCAGGTTCAGGCTCCGCTACAGGTGGGGATACAGCTTTGTCTTTTGAGTTTCTGTCCAGGTCATGGTCCAACTCAGGCAAGGGTGCAGTGCGGCTTTCCATGGTGACAGTATCCGGAACTGTATTTATCAAGTGGCTCAAACGCCTTACTTTGGACTGGAGATTAGCTAAACTCTTTCGCCTTGACTTCCGTGAACAAAATGCATCGGAGTCACTGGGTAAACTTTCCACTTTCTGTGATAAAGAGGAAGTTTCATTTCTTGGCTCAGGATCTTTTCCAGCCCTGATTTCATTTGAGTCAAAAGGATTTGGTCGGTTTGTGATTTCCACACCATTAGTGTTGGGCGAACACCTTGCTTCGTCGCCTTGTTGTGTAGTTACCTCTGTTTGCTTCAGATGGTCCGAATTGGGGTACGAGTCTTGTGTTGAAGAAAGGTGCTGAGGGAGTTCATCTGTACAGGTTTGTCCCAAAATGCGACCCATCTGAGCCTCAGTAATATCCATATTCACACTGTTTTCCGGACAGTCTGTCATGGTTTTATCCTGTGGTGTCTCGATGGTAGCTGAAACAAAACCTGGAGCTAAATTTTCAGTATCCGCATCAGGCTTCTCTGTTGGAAGCTGGTCATGGCAGATATTTGTACAGACACCTTCTAGAGGGCATGGTGCAGCAGGAGTAACTGCTTTGGCGATCACAGGTTTCGCCCAGGGGCCACTCATCCTTGACAGGGAGTTTTTGAATCCTGGATCCAGACCACGTGCTGATGAGGATCTTTTTCTGCCCCCCTTCTTCACAGTAAAAGGCAAATCCATGTTTCTGTGGGTGGGTAAAATGTTCGATTCTTGGTCGGGAAGAACTGGATCTGACACGGAGTTGCTGGCAATATTCACAGTGAGGCAGTTAGTCATATCCATGGCTGCATCATTCGTATTGAACCTCACCGTTTTCTCACCAGAAGTAGGTAAAAAGTCCATGTTTTGGTGCAACTGCGGTCCCAAATGACTTGCAATGTTTACTGTGTGACTTTGTGTCACGTCCATTGCCGCATCTTTCGCAGAGAACCTCATGGTTTTCTCTCCACATGTGGGCAAAACATCTGTCTTTTGGTTTGACAGTTGTTCAAGATCAGTGGCAATGTTGACGGTGTGACTTCGTGTCACGTCCATAGCTGCATCATTCGCAGAGAACCTTGTCGTCATCTCTCCAGATGGGGGGAAAACGTTCAAATTGGTTTGGGACCGTGGTTCGAAATGAGTGGCGATGTTGACGCCGTGGTTCGAAATGAGTGGCGATGTTGACGGTGTGACTTCGTGTCACGTCCATAGCTGCATCATTTGCAGAGAACTTCACTGTTCGCTCTCCGCAACTAGGGAGACGGTCGACATGCTGGTGTGACAGAAGTTCGATGTCAGAGGCGATGTTGACGGTGTGACTTCGTGTCACATCCATAGCTGCATCATTCGCAGAGAACTTCGTCGTCATCTCTCCAGATGTGGGTAAAAGCTTCAAATTGGTTTGGGACCGTGGTTCGAAATGAGTGGCAATGTTGACGGTGTGACTTCGTGTTACATCCATAGCTGCATCATTTGCAGAGAACCTTGTCGTCATCTCTCCAGATGGGGGGAAAACGTTCAAATTGGTTTGGGATCGTGGTTCGAAATGAGTGGCGATGTTGACGGTGTGACTTCGTGTCACGTCCATAGCTGCATCATTTGCAGAGAACTTGACTGTTCGCTCTCCGCAACTAGGGAGATGGTCGACATGCTGGTGTGACAGAAGTTCGATGTCAGAGGCGATGTTGACGGTGTGACTTCGTGTCACGTCCATAGCTGCATCATTTGCAGAGAACTTGACTGTTCGCTCTCCGCAACTAGGGAGATGGTCGACATGCTGGTGTGACAGAAGTTCGATGTCAGAGGCGATGTTGACGGTGTGACTTCGTGTCACGTCCATAGCTGCATCATTCGCAGAGAACCTCGTCGTCATCTCTCCGGATGTGGGTAAAAGGTTCAAATTGGTTTGGGATCGTGGACCGAATTGAGTGGCGATGTTGACAGTGTGACTTCGTGTTACATCCATAGCTGCATCATTCGCAGAGAACCTTGTCGTCATCTCTCCAGATGGGGGGAAAACGTTCAAATTGGTTTGGGACCGTGGTTCGAAATGAGTGGCGATGTTGACGGTGTGACTTCGTGTCACTTCCATAGCTGCATCATTCGCGGAGAACCTGACTGTTCGCTCTCCGCTACTAGGGAGACGGTCGACATGTTGGTGTGATAGCAGTTCGATGTCAGAGGCGATGTTGACGGTGTGACTTCGTGTCACATCCATAGCTGCGTCATCCGCAGAGAACCTCACTGTTTTCTCCCTGCAGTCGTCTTCAGCATCAGACTTGACATGAGGGAGACAGTCATGAAAAAAAAGTTAGCTTTTTTCATGCAAGTCTGGGCTAGCATCATTATTTCATTTTTATTAAAACATTTTTAATACTTTAGTGTCACTATTAAAAAACAAAACAAAACAAAAGTGTGCAACACCTTTCTAAAAGAATGAATACATGAAATCCTTGCAACGTTCGACTAACTACAGAGAATTCCCTGAATATAATTATCACGATTTAAACAGAGATATCATCATCTTATAAGATTTTTCAGGTAAACATGTTTGCCAACAGTTGTATATACACATTCAATAAACATAACATTAGCATCCATTTGGAGTCATGTTTCTGTCCACCTGATGAATAAATACTTACTCTATTTTAAGGTTTATTTTGATCATTCCAGCAATGATCAGAATATTAAAACTCACCTGATTCCTTTGTGTCTTTGTCTTCAAAGAAGTCTTCAATGACTTTTCTGCACCTTAATGTGGAAATGAAATTTTCAAAATTGTTAAACTGAAATGAGACATTATGGAAGTGACTCTCAGTTCATTTATTACAATCTCTGATCAACTGCTCCATTCCAAATACCAGGAAAAATACTAAATTAAATTTAACATCATCTGAATAAAAACAGTTCTGTAGGTCTGTTGTTTCCATACCTTTAATATTCGATGATCCAGGTGTTTCGCTAATCTGCACTTGTGAAGGGATTTCTGTTAATTTCAAGTTACCACCTTGGGGGTACATGTCTTTTGCGGGGACAAAAAGACACTGAAGTGGATGATCTGTGTCCGCGATTCCTAAAATCTTGCCCGTTTGAGCCTCAGTCATATCCATGCTTACGTCATCCTCGGGACAGATTGTAATGTTTGAGGATGGTGCAGCTGTCGGTGTCATTCTTGCAATCACAGGATCAACGCTGGGGACACTTGGTTTCGAGAGACTTGTACGGAAATTATTAAATCCCCGATCCAGACCATGTGTTGACGAAGATCTGTCTCTAGGTGGACCGCATTTCTCGCCGCCTTGTGTCTTCACGAGAGGAACGGAATCTGACACTAAATTGCTGGCAATGTTTACAGTGTGGCATTGCGTCATATCCATAGCTGCATCATTTGCGCTGAACGCCACAGTTTTCTCTCCATGAGAAGGTAAAAAGCCAGAGCTTTGGTGTGGCTGCAGTTTGAAATCAGTGGCGATGTTGACAGTGTGACTTTGTGTCACATCCATACAGGCATCATCTGCAGAGAACCTCACTGTTTTCTCTCTGAAGTCATCTTCTGTGTCAAACTGTCGGGGGGGGGTAAAGTTGGTATATTGTCATATTAGGTCATCATTAATTGGAAAAAAAAAAAAAAAAAAAAGTAATATTTAAATGCCAGCATAAGATAACATAGTATGCTATCATTTCCTTAAAGAAAGATAGAAATGCAGTCACGGTAATTCTGCATAACTCAACAAATGGGTTTTTTTTTTCCAGGAGATGTGAATCATTACAGTGTCTAACAACACAGTACAAACAAAATACAGATATGCTGAGGGATCTTTTTTCCTTCTTTAGGTCTTCAGATAGTATTATGGAATGTTTCCAAAGGTCACTTACAAGTAGGCCCTAAAAAAAAACAATAGTTCACTGTCTGTCTGTCAAGAACAGCTGGGAAAACACTTATAGGATCTAACTCGCTCAGTCCCCAATGGCAGTTCCCATTGCAACCAAGCTTGTAGTAGAGGCACTACAAACTTAAAATTATGACAAACCGAGCATGCAAGCAAGACGACTTCCAGAGTGGGGAAACATTACACAGTGTTAACTTGTATTGCTCATCTCAACTCTCCTCAGCTGAGCTTCAGTAAATGTTTCTGCTTAAGAAATCTGCACCTCCTGAAACCTCCTTCATTGGAAGTTAACCTGCTTACAAATATTAATCACAGCTTAACTTCATTTGAAATACACAGTTTAAAAAAACAAAAAAATTAAAATTAAGCGAATAGTTAAGCCCACCTGATGTCTTTGCACCTTTGTCTTTAAAGATGGCTTCGGTGATCTCTCTATACCTGATGTGGAGGTAAGAAATTAAATAACCAAATGACCCTATTTGAAAATTAACACAATAAATAATCATACTTGTGACGTTTTTCTTTGACCTAAACATTTTATAAAATTTAGGTTTTAAAATACTTACATCATAATTTTCATTAGAAAAATAACCATTGTGTTCTGTAACTGTCCCATTTTTGGCCTACGGTCCTATTATGTTTACTTCTACTCAAAACAAACTGGAGGGTTTGTGGTTTCCATACCTGTACGGTTAGATGATCCCACTGCTTCAATTTTATAGTGTCCTGAAGTCATCTTCGCTTTCCCCACACTTTCACTATGGGGGTACATATTTTGTGTGGGAAAAAGACACTGAAAAGGATCATCTGTACCAGTGATGCCTATAATGCGTCCTGTTTGAGGTTCAGTCATATCCATGCTCACGTCACTTTCAGGACAGATTGTGCCTCCAACAGACGATTTTCCTGAGCTCCAGTTTGTATTTACTGATCCATTATCTTTACCTACATCAGCCCTCTGTGTCTTAAGTTGGTACACGGAGCTGTGTGTGTTGATGGTTTCCTTAGAGGATGCTGCAGCAGTGGGCACCATTCTTTCAATGCCAGGATTAACACTAGGCCCACTTGGTTTGGAGAGACTTGCAAGGAAGTTCTTAAATCCGGGATCCAAACCATTTCTTGACATTTTCTGAGGAGCCGATGGGCCATGGGCAATGTTAACAGTGTGACTCTGAGTCATGTCCATAAACTCATCATCTGCTGAGAACATTATCGTTTTCTCTCTGCATTCATCTCTTGCATCAAAGTTGATCTGAAGAAGAAAAGGAACTTTGTTACAGCAGACAAAAAATTTGCTCTCAAGTCTAATCTGTACTGGACATGGAAATATAACCATTTGAAAATTATACTGAAACACGTTAACCGGAACTTATCTATACATAAACGGATTTTCCAAATCTAAGCATATGATGTTACATACATGTTGTACTTTTAATATGCTCATTGGTTTCAACTGATGTCAGAAAAGTATAATGGATTGTTTTCATACAGAAAAGTAAACTAATAACTCATACCTTGTGTCTTGAATGAGAAGCATTTAGAGCAGGATTCTTCAAGGATATCATATCTAAATAGATAAAAACGGATGATTAAAAAATGTATCAAAAATCTATTTTGATAATCAAGAGTCGTTTTAGTCAATGCTCAAAGTACCGGTCCAGCTAATTATCAAACAAGATGTAACTACAATTAACTTTCAAGAAATGTTTATATTTTGAACATACCAGTTATTTGTCCATTTTTGTCTTCACTCTTCACTTTTTGGACCCTTTAGAAAAGAAAACATAAAAAAATTGTGTCACACTTTCACATTAAAAGTTGTGCCTGGTTTCGTCAGAAATTTAATCAAAAGATACCTGAAATCTTTGAACTGAATTGATAAACCAAGTCTCACCTGTTCTCAGTAGTAGCTACTGCTGTGGAAAGAGGGTTGGACAAACGTTAAAAAGCCACTTACAACTGATACATTATTAAAGACAAGACTTATGAGAAATATGCAAAAGGCATTTAAAATGATTACTGAACTCCAATCGTCTGAGACAGAAAATTGGACATTATAAAAAGAAAATTCTGACTCTCTAATGCCAAGTATCAAGACAAAGCAAGATGCACACTTGTAATGAAAGAATAAGCCCACTGATCAGTTATTTCATTGATAGAAACTTCTGTACCTTTGGGGTCAAAATATCCCAGGAATTTGCTGCTCTGTTGCTGTGTGGTCTTCACCATCTCCGCTCTTTTGTCAGAGTGGGCATACATCTCTGGGGTGGGAAAAAGACACTGAAAAGGATCGTCGTCATCAGTGAGTCCCAGAATGCGGCCCGTTACAGCTTCGGTCATATTCATGCTAACATCAATGTTTGGACAGAGTACACTTCCATAGGACGATTCCCCGGTCTTCCTGGATGTATTAAGGGACTTCTCCATCTTAGCTGAAAGCGGAGGTGGGACCTGATTCTCTTTGTCCACATCAGCCTTTGGTGTTTTAATATGGCCAAGGGAGCTGTTTGCCTCAACAGTGGCTAAAGAGGAGGTGCCACTTGGTTTAGAGAGACTTGCCAGGAAGTTTTCAAATCCGGGATCCAAAGTTGGAACTGACGAGGATATGTTTCTCCTCTCGACGCTTAAATCTGTGTTTCTGCCAGAGGGTAGTGATACCGACCCAATCGACATGTTTACAGTGTGACTTAGGGTCATATCCATGGATGGATCATCTGCAGTGAACATCACCGTTTTCTCTCCACCAGTGTGTAAAACGTGGTTCTGGAGGGAAATATCTGCAAGTAAATCGGCATCCTTGGCGATGTTTATAGTGTGACTGTGGGTCATATCCATGAACGCATGATCATTGGAAAACATCACGGTTTTCTCCCCGAAGTCTTCCCTGGTATCAAAGTCGACCTGGTGAAGTACGTTCATGTAAATGAACAGTAACTAAATATTAAGATTTACATGTAAAACTTGGATAAACAGTATTATAAAGCATTAATATTATATAATTATACCAAAGCAATTTAACCATTTATTGCCTGTAACAGTGGAAGGAAATACATCACTGATAAATCAGCAAACAACTTGAAGCTCACCTTATCCTGTTGTTGAGAAGTATGCAGAGGAGCATTCAACAGGGTCTCCATTCCTAAATTTGGAGACTTAAATTTAGTAATAGCAATCTTACATTGCAACAAATTCTAGTATTTATTATTAATTATTTATAAACCAATCAATCAATCAATCAATCAATCAATCAATCAATCAATCCTACCCATGATCTGTTGACTCCCATCTTCAGTGACCTCCACCTGGGCCCTTATGCAATAAAATATACATTAATGTTGTATGGACAATTTTAATATTATCTGAAATACAGCTGAATGGGTGGAGCTTTTAAAGAATCAAGTCAACTAACCTATTTTGTGTGGTGGCCCCTGCTGTGGAATAACAAGACAATTATTAGAAAGCTTCTTACACAAAAAACAAACTAATAAAAATTTGCTTGTAAATATTACCACATTACATACTTGCTGTCGCTAACTCTTGTAAAGGACTTCGAGCTGGAAAGGCATTTTTCACATCCCTGTAAAGATAAAGTATTGATTAGGATAAATTATTAGTGTATTTACAATTATGGAGAATGACCTTTGTTAAATTAGTCTCTCACTTGGAAAACAGAAGGACATCATTGGCAGGGGCAAAACTGACTCTTCTTGAATTCCTTTTTTCCACAGGTTTGGCACATTCCACCTTTATTAAAGTAAAAATAATATAAAAGGTTAAATATATATATATATATATATATATATATATATATATATTAATATATATAAAAAATTAAGATACTTAAAAACATAGTATGGCTATCAGGTTGAAATCTCACACTAAGAAATCCATTTACCGTATTTTCCTGTTGCACCGGTTCAGGGAATCTGGCTGATTTCCGTGGTGCCTTTAAAATCTGTGATAATAAATCGAAAATGATATGGTCCAGATTTATTCATGGACAAATAAAAAATATGTATATATATAATTGTCTATAGAAATACTTGTAGCACTGACTGAGGAAATGCGGCGCTTGGAGAAACCACTGGTTTCGCTGTAACACAAAACATGAAGCACAATGAGTTCTTGTGTGCACGCATGGGAGGTGATTTTTATCATGTACAAGTTGAACCCAGCCAAATCTCAAGACAAATTTTTTTTGCCATGGCCTTTAGGTAACGTGTAGACAGCATAAATAACTGCTTTCTTTCGATAACATCATTTTCACTCACTCATTCTTTGCAGGTTCCTGGGGCTCCATCTTCAACTGTGAAAATATGAAAACACGGTTTTATTCCATTAGTTCACAGCTTCTGCATTATATGACTGAGGTTAAGTCAATAAGACACAGCCTTTTCAGTGACATAAGGTAGCGCGCTAAGGTTTCAGGCACTACCAGAATCATTCTGCAGCATGACAACAACAAAAGCAGCAACAATGGCAAGTCAATGTAGGATTACATGAAGGGACAAAAGACACTGACACAGAGTTAAATCCTCAGAAGAACTGTGGCTAGTTCCCCAAAATGCTTGGAACAACGCACCTGCCAAGTGGCTTGAGAAACTGTGCACAAATGCTGTTTTAAAGCCAGTGTGGTCACACGGAATATTTATTTTATATAGGCTTTTTTCCTGTTTACTGCACTAAGTACGATGTTAACTGATAAATAACATTATTTTTTAAACCATACTTGCTTTACTTTGTGTCTAAAACCTTTGCACAGTACTGTGCATGCTGAGATCGAGTTATATGATTTTGTATGAACTTTTAAACGTATCATCAAGATCATTATGTTGATCACTACCAACACTTTATTTTGCAAAACAATAGATGCTATCGACACAGAGCTGAAACGATCAAGTAAAAAGTAGTTAAGAGGTTAGCTGGATGTGGATTTCCTCCTTGTCAACAAACGCTACCCCGCCGTATTAACACGTTTTTTCCTGAAATCGTTAATGAGTTCGCGGTTCTCTTCGTTTGATATAGAAAACAAGAGAATATAACAGGATTCAAAAAGAAAAGGATTTAGGGTGCGCTTGGTAAATTAAAGCTAGCGTACGTGTTAGCTTGCCATTCACAACGCGAAAAGAAAAAAGAGAAAACGGGGAGAGCACCAAAGAATCATCACAGCTCATACCTTGTGGGTGTTACGAGGTAATTCCTCGGGGTTTTTACCACGGACACGGTTGTGTTATTACACGTTGACTAAGTTAAAAACACTTTTCATGTCGCTTATTTTTTAAGCTCGGGTCGTTGCGCGAACCTGCGAAAACGGAGCTAACGTCAACGAGCGGCGATGCTAACGTCTGGAGTTTTGAATTTAGCCGCCTCCGCGCATGCGCGGTGCAGACCCGGCCACCGTGGGGACTTTTCATTTACGTTCGCCTGTTTGTTTGTTTGTTTGTTCGTTTGTTTGTTTGTTTGACCGCAGCAGAGTAATCTCGACAAAACGACGCTTAAAAAACAATATTTAACGTTTAGGACTTGACGAATGCAAACATCTGGAAACCCAGACGTAGTAAGTTTACTCCGTTTGGACAGGAAATAACGTAAACAGACCGGAATTTACCACTGAAGGCGGGACGTTTTTAAAAATTGGTGCGGCTCAGCTTTGACTGTTGACAAATCTCATATTTACCGTCTCCAGAAAGGTAAACCTTGCCGTCGTGTTTCTGAATCATATTGCATTTATTCGTATGTTTCTGTTAAGTTGGACGCTCAATCTGACTGGAGCTTGTTGTGGTACTTTTTTTTGTATCCCTGCGCTGAAATGTCGTATTTGAGGAAAATCTCACCAAATTCCATTCAAAATCTGTCAGTTTTTATGATCCTCGTAATAGCAAATATATCGGGCTTGGGAACCGTTGGTTTAGCTGTTGGATCTTTAGAATAAATATAAGCAGAAACTGTCTGAAAGGAGACTAACTAGTTGTATTATAGTTAAACAGCTGTTTTGGTATTGATGTCCAGGCTAGACTAAAATCTAACTTTAATTAATCAGATGATTATTCAATACAGGCGGACAAATGTCTTCAAAAATTCCCCGAGGTGAGCATAATTATTATTATTATTATTATTATTATTTGTGCTTTTTAGGCCATCAAATGAAAGTGTATTTTAATTTAGATAAAGTCAGACAGAGGTGATGTATGAATAACAATCTTATGTGTTTTCCAGGTGTGCAGTTACCTGCCGAAACGAAGAAAACCACAAATGCTGCCCACAAATTAGATGGCGTCCTTAAACCTCAAAAAGAAAACGTAGCAAGGTGAGAATGAAGTTATGACGTGAGCAAATGGCAAGGAAGGTCACTCACAAGTCAGCTTGAGAGGGATGTAAAGCCAGTCTCTATTAATTAGTGTACCGCATATTCTTATAAGACATCATGGCACTTAATAGGCTTAATTTAAAAGATATAACAAAACTTAAGACATCACACAGGTCAAAAGGAGGAGGGGGGGGTAAGAAATTTAATTTGAATATTAGAGAGATGAAAAAGTCAAGGGTTTCAAGGGCAGGAGACTGACTTTAACAGTTTTAAGTTTAATTTACAATTCGGTTCATAGAGCTCCCTTTTCCTGAAACAATTCCATGCAGCAGGTAGTTAACCTATCATCAGAAAGCAGTCAAATAGTACACACAACATGATGCCGCTTGTAGACACAATGAAAGAAGAAATGCCTGATTGGGACAGGGAAATGAGAAACCAAAGATTGGAGCCTTTGAAAAGTTATGCCAGATGCCTGCCGGGCTCCAGATGTTTGCATCAAAGCTATTGAATTAAAGCTTTTTTCACTTCTCACTCTTCCAGAAAAAATGCTGCTCCTAAAGTTCACAAAGGGTAAGTGGTACATTGTACTGCACATCCAGGCCACGTAGCCGGCTTCAGGCTTGTTTTCATAAACTTTATGTCACGATCTTCCATAGGGTCTCCACCAGGTACGGGCAACAGGCAGAGCTCAAGGAGCAAAATCAGCATCTGATGAATGTTAATGAGGAGCTGCAGAAAAACCTCACAGAGACACAGGTACAGGAAGCACTTGTAGGACTGTGCCAAAACCAAGTACTTCTCAAGTGTTATTTATGAATAGTTATCTCCTGGTACAATACATGTCACTTGTTGGTTGTCAGCTGCAATTGTACAGGATTTATTTCCCTTTTTTTCTCACCCTATGCTATTAGAATTTGTATTACTTTGCTTAAGTCCCTGTTCTGTTGCAGCAAAGAGTCTCTGAGTTGGAGATGCAGTTTGGTGACCTTGAAAAGGAGAATGCAGAAGTACGGAAAAACTTGAGGGACTGCCACATTCTCCTAGTTGCAGAAAAAATAGACCCAGGTGAACACACACACACACACATATATATATATATATATATATATATATATATATATATATATATATATATATATCCCCCTTTGATTGTTTCTTTTTATTTGTTTGTTTGTTTGTCTGTTCTAGTCGGCCCCGTTTTAGTGGTTTCTTCGTAGATAATAAAATGAAATCTCTTTGATTCTTAGTTCTAGGGGAAAGAGTTGGACAAGCTGCAGAAGAAAATGAAGATCAGAGGAAAGCGGCTATGGTGAATATACTTTATTTCAGTTTACTTGTGTGATTTTAGACCAATATACAGACATGTTTTATAGGTTATATGCTTTATAAACCTTCACATCAGTGTAAAACTTAATCAAACTTTCACAAATAAGTACAAACTGGAATAAATAGATAATTAGAAAAGTTCATTATTAATTATCTTATGTTCCATACCTCATATTCCCACAAGTCCCAAGAAAGACAAAAGTTACAAGTTATAAAATAATTCAAATCAATATAATTGTATCCCCCACACACAGGCTTTTGGTAATTATAGACAATATCATTTAGTCAACACATCTCTCCTCGTCCCATTTCAGAGTGTCTCCGCAGACCTGCTGAACGAATTAAAGACATTCGGTGACATTGCATCACAGCAACGTGCTCGGCTAGAGGTGAGCCAAATAATCACTGAAATGTTTTGCATTTACATGTTTGTGCCGCCTGTTGCTGATGATTTGAGGGACACTTGCTGTGTATTTAGAAATGTCCCTTATTCCCACACACTTGTAGGAAATCCAAACAACAATGACAGACCTTGCCAAAGCCCGGGAACACATGTTGCAGGAAAGGGAAAACTTTTCCCTGGAGGCTGCTGAGATGGAAAGAGCTCTCAAGGAAGCAGAAGCTCTCCTACTGTAAAAGTGTAAAATAATCTGTCAATTTAAAATGAAATCCTTGTGTGATTTATTGTTAATGTAATGTGTCTTTTAATGCTAGTGTGACACTGAATAAAAAAGTTATTAAAGGATTAATATTTCCTCCTTCCTTATTTTATCTCTTCATATTTCACATATTTCATGTTCTTATGCCTCCAACTGGATGTATAAGTATTTTGAGTAATGCCCCTCATTTAGAATTATCTGCATCTTGTTTGAGAGGAAACTTTACTTTTTTAGTGCATCCACAACTGAAAATATATATTGTATGTAAGTTGAAGATAAAAGGGGCCTTTAAAATGAAACTTAAACAACTAAGCATTCAAAAGCTTAAAGTTAAAGATTTTTTTTTTTTTAAAACAATTCAGTTTTACCATTTAAGAATCTGTAATGTTGTCAGTATGTTTTCTTGGTGCACTAAAAAAGAAAAAGGTCTGAAAGTTAATAATAATATTAATAATAATAATCCTCACTATATGAATATGCCAAAACCAATCTGTGCTCATGTAGTAAACAATATAGTATAAAGTAATTTCCCTACACATCTATAATTATTAATGAGTATGACAGGAAATAAGCCTATTATTGCAGCGCTATGTTACAGTGATTTACTTCAGTACACTTCCCAGTCCATTCTTTGTACTTGGTCGTTGTCTACTTCCAGCGAGCACTCCATCACTCCTCGGTCCTAATTCTTCTTCCAAGGCTTTATTTTTTTGCCAGCTAATGGGTGTAGGGGTTTTTGAGGATATCTAGATGAGTTTTTAGTGTGCTGGTGTTAGTGGTGCTGTCTGAGCTCTTGTTTCCATTCTTGCCGGCGTTTATCTCCCTCAAGTGCCTTGTGTTGTAGTAGTAGATGAACAGGAAGAAACCTGCCAAGTAAAGAGGGATGGTTACTCACAGGGAACGAGTTTTTGTCGTTTATCCCTTTTGTGCACTCGCTGCATAAAGGTTTGTCTTTCCCATTTCAGTGCAGCTAAGGTGGGGATGATGCAAGATTGTCATTCAGTCGAAAAACAATTCCATATTTCAGCCAAGATTACATTAAGAAAATGGTAAATCATTCTGATCAATGTTGGCATTCAGCTAGAGCCAGGGAAATATCTGGCTCTTTAGCTACTAAATTCTACGCTGTTCTTTAGCGTACAGTGGATTTATCAGAGCTTGCTTACTCAAAAGCAGTGACCTGCTGTGGCTGGAAAAGATGCCAAAGAGGCAGGCCGATCCAAAGCAGCTGACCATGCTGTGGGTAACTACAGATATGGGTGACTGTGAACAAGCAACCATCTCCACATTACACATAGTAATATTGTTAATATAAAAATATGAATTAAAGCAGCTTCATCTTGCTGGGAATTACTGAAATCCTGGTATAAAACACAACTTAATTAAAATATTAACCACATTAACATGAGATTATTACAGGTGTAGATACCTTGAAAAGAATTAAGGACTGTGAAAATGTAGTTGGAGGGGATCCGGAGGGCACCGTGGGCGAAGAAGGCAAAACCCCACGTGATACCCAGCATTGAACACAGTCCCAAGATGGTTACAATACTTTTGCGATTTTTGTTAACTTGTACGTTGCCAGCTTCAGATCTCCTGTGACAAAAGAGCCAGGAAAGTATGATGACGAAGCTGCTGAAGGTGAAGAGGAAGACCAGCACGTAGTAGCCTATGTTGACAACGTAGTGGACGTCATTGTCTGTTATCCAGCACCTTGAAACAGAGGGCTATGTCAGTGTTGTGTCAGAATGTTGTGACACTGTATATTAAATATATGATCCATAGACTTTAACTCACATGGCCACATTGTCTGCAGTGTTATCAGTGTGAATGACCTGTTCACCATATTTTCCTGTGCTGAGCAGGATAATCGCAAATACAGTGGGTATTACTGGGAAATGGAAAGAAAAGGAACAATAACATGTTAGCTGCCAAACCGCAAATGTCTCAGCCACTGTCAGATCAAACAGGGCGGAGGAAATTTTGCAGTTATCAAGGCCGAAGTGTCCGTAGACTCTTCCTCTTGTGAAAACTCACCCCAGCTGGTGATGGAAACTTTGAGTACGTAATGACGGATGTCAATATTGCCTCCCGTGTACATCTGCAGGCAGAGGTGGAAGGCCTGCGCCGCGAACCAAGTGAAGGTGACCAACATGAAGTAGTGCATGAGGGCCGCCATGATCTTACAGCCCACCAAGCTGTTCAGTTTCGCCACAAAGTTGTTGATCAGGAAGGTGAAGTTAAGCAGGAACATGGCCGACACCAGGTTGATGAGGATCTTTGTGGCTATGGTGGCCTTGGTCCTCCTGTTGGGGGGGGGGGGGGTACACAGAGAGGTCATGTTATGTTAGGATCTCCTTTGGGCGCCCGTGACCTTTTGATTACTGTCAGAATAATGGGTTTTCATGATTGCACAGTCTGGTGGAGGAGTTAAATCTGTTTTGAACAAATGATGATGTATGTATGATGCATGTCACCAATTATTGAAAGGAACTTGAGACTGGTTTCAAATCGATCTACATACGCAACATTCGGAGGAGATTTGCTTTTGCAGTTGAACCTTGTCTTATTATTTGATGGACAAGGAGGGATTTTGTGTCCGTGTTGTAATGTGTGCACCTTGTAATGTGATCCATCCTGAGCTACAATCAGGGTTGTAGTTACTAATGTTACACATCATGGAGAAAATTCAGCCACATTGAAATAAACAGGATAACCACATAACCCATGTCTCCAGGACTGGGAACAAGCACACACCATTTAAAAGAGACTAACAAACATGTTGGTCTTACACCGTATGCGTCACTTGTATAATGCAAAAACTCTGCCTGGGTGTCTATTCAAAATTTGAGATATTTATAAGTCACATTAATTTACATTTTACAGAAACATATATTTTTGCACAGAGCATTATCTTCACTGCTTTGGTCTGTGCATAATATTTGCATGAAGAAACCAGTATGGTAGAGATATTAAAATATTCCCGCGACCATACAAGTAAAAAAACAGATGTGATGTTGTCCCCTTTACATAACACATTGATTAAGTAAACAAGATGTCTTTCTACACAGCGTTCCAACAATGATGCTACTCTTCAACAGCCTCATTTCCTTACTGGCGATGATTTGATGTAAAACTGGATTTAGATTAAATTTCACCACAGGAGCCACTGAGCTATTTTTTTTCCTGATGTATTTGTACATTGATACCTGAGTTCATCATGCTGTTGCACTTGTTTGACACTGAATTGTTTTTCCATTACAAACAGCTTGGGATAAAAGTCAAGCATCTCAGAGATAGATATAAGTAGTAATTCTGAATTGATCTTTATCAGTCAACTTTATCTCTTTCATTTGCTTATCCTGGTTCTACTAATTGTTACAGAAACATTTCCATCTGTTTCTTTTTTTTTCTTACTCGCAAGGGATTCCGTTGAGGCAACTCACCTGCTATTATCTGTGTCTTCAGACACTATTTTTCTAACAAGCAATCTTTGGCTCCATCCCTGCCTTGTAAGCCACAGTGATCCTGGTTTTCTTTTACCAACATAGAAAGCCTTTCAATAGTCAGTGAGCGTGCAGACACACACTTGTTGGTTATTTGATAAAATTGAGCTTGAAGGCATGAAACCAAATACAACCAAAGACTTTTGCTCGTAGAAAAAGTAGAAGTTAAGACTTAAAACAAAAAGTCACCTGAATGCACCAACTTTCTTTGGATTTTCTCTGTCTATTTTCAGCAAATCTTTTTATGTACATTCTCATCTATAGTGAAGAACATTTTATTTGTTCTATTTGAAGAGAAAAAAAACATAAAAATGAATGTAGTGTGTAAAATAACAATAAGAATAAAATAAATGTTAATAAATGTTGTTACCTTAAAAGGAAGTGCATGAAGAAGACTATGCTGAGGAAGAACATGGACAAGCCACAGCCAACTTGGGTGATGACGGTGAGGTTTTTCAGGTCAGAACTGGAGGTAGTTTCATTTAGGGGACTCTGCAAAAGAGCAAAAAAAAAAAAGGCAAAAGAAGACACACTTTTCTGGACTTTGTCACAAGGTTTATGGTTTATGATGAAATTTTATACAGAGGGGCAAAAGGTTGATACTGAGGGAGGAGATTTTAAATCAGGCACCAGGAACCTGGTAAAAACAGGCTTATATATCAATATACAAATATTTCTATTACTCTGAGAATGCAAGGGGGTGAAGTTAAGCTCAAATGTTATTGAAAAAAAAGAAAAAACACACCAGCAAGATGGCAAAGAAGGTCAAATGTGAACACTTGCACGTAATGTTTCCTCCGTTCGTCAGCGTCTGACATCCATCATCAGTCCAGTTTGGTCTATCACCTGCGAGATAAGAGACGCACGTGTAAACAGCGCAGAGCAGAAACCGGAGGGCTCGGAAATTCAAGAAGTGAGCTGGCGAGGAAGGAAGAAAAGTGAAACTTTTGATTTCTATTAAATTTGTCCCCATTTCTGTCTTGTCCTGGTGCCATGACTTTCCAGCTATAATGGAACCTAGTGCACTACATACAACAAGAGTCCTCAATACATATATAATAATGTTTAGTAATAGACTTTTTTTCACAGTGCAAATTTTGTCTTTTCATGGCAGGAAATAAACAAATGTAACTGTTAAAGATGCTGATGTTTAAGTGTCCCAATAATACCGTCTATACGCTATAACTCGTGAGTTCCTAGGTCTTTTTCACTGCAGACAGTTTGACATGCCATGGTATGAAAAGAACAGATGATACTTATGAGGCCTATTACACTAGTTTGCCAAAGTTCACTGTAGCATTTCATGTTGAAATCAGGCTGTTTTTTTGTTTGTTTGTTTGTTTTCTTTAATGCGGCTCATAGTTACAAAGCATGTTTCCAGCCAAATGTAACACAAATTGTTACCAAATTTTCGAGAAGATCTGTAAAAGTAATCAATGCGCATTCATTTACCATTAAGTGAATATTAGGAATTGATTTGTCTAGATAAACAGTTGGTGGTGCTATACATGTTTCGGATACATCATGATTTGTTTGCTTTTGCAAGTTTTTTTAAACATAATTTCCAGGGTTTCCACTCTTTTTTTGTTGTTGTTGTTTTCATATGTCAGGGACAGCTGTGGTAAAATAAAGCGGCGGCGGGATGCTTATGTGGAGGTCGCTGGTTTCGGGTACAGATGAGACAAGAAATACAACCAGGAATTCCTGGTTGAGTCACAGAAACATTTGAAGTCTTATCAGTTGCACATTGTAATTACAAGAAGGGATTTATTTTACATTCCTGGAGATCATCATTCTCAGAAGTGACAGTGATTTTATCTTCCATAATGACAATATCCTGGTAGACTATTTTCCTAGAGTATTCATGTTGCATAGTAATCTACTAGGAACGTATACTTGGATGTTTTTGATTGGCTATTTGACCCTGCATTTTTTTATTCTTTCCCAAAGCTCTCTGTGACTGCAACCCCTGCTGCATCAGTGGAGAGTTTATGTTTGATTGAATGCACCTTGCCAGTGACCAACATGTGCCACATGTGGACCATGGAACCAGTACATCCAGTTGGATGGCGGCCAACCTTAATGTTAATAAATACACTCGACTTTTCCAGCCATGCAGTGTCAGGCAAGAAAAAAGGTCTGATGAAGGCGTTGGAGGAGCAGGAATTCAGCTTTCATACAACCTCGCTCAGCAACATTAATGTACATGTAATACACCAACTGAAAAATTTTATAATAGAGAGAACGAGGGTGGCGTGGACCGAGCCATTATTTCACCATCCAGATACACAGCAGTTTCTCACGTACCTTCACCGTTCCATGAATGACAAGAAGGAATTTCATTCTGTAGACAACACAAGCAGAGCCACACTAGAAACGTGCTCTTGAATGGTAAACAAACTTAATAAAAATAAGTGCAAATAATGGACACTTGACTATACTTTTTCTTTTTTAAAAACGTACGTATTTCATGTTAAAAAAATTGATGTTTATTTTCTCTGTGAGGTTGGCGATTTGGGTTCCCATTTCAACTCCTAAAACCTCATTCCCTAAAACAGTGCTGTGCGAATCGTCCTGAAAAAATGGAAACACAGCAAAATATTAACATAATCACATGTGTAAGGTATACCATCATTGAAGGTGAAATAGAATTGTATTTTTTTCTTACCTGACCCATATTCAGGAATCGAAAAACTGCTACGAATGTTTCACTAATGTTCGAGTTGACAGATTTTTCAAAGGCTTCTTTTGACACTGTGACCGACCTTGAGAACTGAGCCAGATTATTTCTGTTCTGTATAATCTGTGGGAGAGAGGGTAACAAGTGCGTTGTCAGAATTGGGCCGTTTGAAAACCACAGCAGACTTTTGCTCTGAGGCCCTCCTACACTATGTCACTGACTCGGTGAGCTGTCAGATGAGCCCCAGATGGCCATAACCATACACTAGTTGATACAAAATAAAGTTTAGTTTAGTCCCATTAGACTTATTGAAAACAACTAATTTTCCCTCAGATTTGCACACACATGAAGGAGGTACTCATTTCTTTTGCATCCAAATTTTGACTTCGTAGAAAAGTATTATCAACTAAGTATGCTGTACCATTATTATTATAAATATTCATTATGTACAGTTGTCCCTTTCAGACTGTATTGTTAGATTATTAGAATTGATTCAATCACATGGATCCATCATTTTCAGGGTTTAGTTGTCTAGTTGGAGCTAATCATTATTAACTTAATAATTAATATTGCAGCAAATTATATAAACTCATCCCATTATTTTTGCAGGTAAACCTTTATCTGCAAAGTAAACGGTGCCCATAAAAAGTAAAGTGTAAATACTTGAAAATACCTCATATACCTAGTATTGTACCAAAATAAACATAATTTGGGGAAAACATTTATGTATCCATCTGCCCAATACAGCATTATCTGGCAGTGGCCACTTTAAGTTATTTTAATGACATGCAGCAAATATATGAAGGTCAAAAAGGGTTATGCACCCACACTTAAGCTTTCATTTGGCGACTCATAGGCAAAAGAGACTTCCTCTAGGTTGGTGGGGTCTTTTCTCTTCACTAAGATTCCCGAGACTCCTTCTCCTCCGGAAATTGCGGCTTCTGGCTCAGTGATTGAGGAGGCAAATGCGGCCAGTCCGTTCATCAATTCACTGTAACAAGATAGGGAGATTTCACACACACACACACACACACACACACACACACACACACACACACACACTTACACATCTATCTCTCTATCTATCTATCGATAGACGATAGATATAGTACAAGGACCGGAAGCAGGATGAAACACCAGAGCAAAGCAAGCAATTTTAAAGTTCGCTAATTATCACAATGAATCTTGATGACACTTATTTTTCACACAAACAAAAATACATGATTTGTGGTGGGGTTTGTTTTTTTTTTTTGATGAGTTGCATCCTCCAATTCTTTTCATGGTGAACAGCATCTGGGCACTGTGACGTCAGTCATTTCACAAAGTAGTGTAGATCTGGTGTAGAGTAGTGTGGAGATCAAACAAAGCAGATACTGTACAATATGTTAAACAGTTTCCCTCTGCTTCCAGTCTTCAGGCTAAACTAAGCTTAATCTTCGCAGCATGGATCTTCTTAGCTAACCCCTAAACAAGAAAGCCAATAACCATATTTCCCCAAATAATGACTCATTTGATAAATTCATGGAGCATGTCTTACGCAGCTTTGGATGGGTCGAGTGTTCCGCCTTGATCAGGCCATGTTGTGTTCAGAGTAATTGTCTTCTCGGGCTTTTTCACTGGATTATTACAGTTGCGACACTGACTCTGTGTTGATGTTATGTTGATGATGTACCTATTCTTGACCTCTGGAGATGAAAGGAAGGGTTTTATTTCTAGTTATTTCTAGTTTTATTTCAAGTGTCACACACTTACAGGAGTAATAGTTAATAATTTTCACATCTGGCAGTTTAATTCATTAGGCCATCCTTATCATTTTTTATTTCACTTTTCTTTTTCATTCATTTATGCACTTTACTTCACTGGAACTGACGTCTGTAAGGTCAAATGCTTAACTAAAAGGAACTCACCATGTTTGCTGCAGTACCTTTCATCATAGACAGAGTCCTTACATATGATTTCTGTTTGGAAACATCTAATCTGGCAAGGACCTGTTAATGGAAACATTATCAGAATTTAGCACCCAGCCACAGTAAAAAAGAAGGGTAAACAACAGGGACTCAGTGGGATAAAACTATACTGTAAGAACAGGTCACTTCTGAAAGGAAACCCCTAAAAGGATTTATTTTTCCTTGAAATTACTCATTGGAATTTATTCATTTATTCATATTGGAGCTTACCCTCGGCATTGTGACTGAAGACACACTCTGAATCTGGATAATAAAGAAATTGTATCAACAAAAATGTATATATATATTATATCATATATCATCTTTTTGTATCTTTAACCTAAAACTGTTATTTGAACTTTACAATGGTCTATTCTTCCAAATCAAACACACACACACACACACACACACACACACACACACAAACACATACAAGCAAACAAACACAAACACACACAAGCAAACAAACACATTTCCACCTTTCCTGTCCTCCACCTTCTTGAAATGACATTTATACTGCCTCCACTTCACATACGGTAAAGTAAAATTTAAAATGTGTTGAACTCCCAAAACTGAAAAATGAAAATGAAAAAATGAAAAATACAGTTATGTGACAATCACCACTGGAGTTCAGCTTTGTGCCATTGCATTGCCTCCCTTGAAGGACGTACACAACCAATGTCTGCTTAGTGTGCCACCTTGAAATGTACAGAAGATCATATCCGTTATTTTTTCTCATTTGAGGCCAGTATTTATCCAGCTCTCCTGTCAATTGTAAACAGAAGTACAGTTCAATTTTGAATTCAGTTAATATGCTGATGAATGTTTTTGTTTTGTTTTTTTTTTAATCAGTTATCTGTGAGTGTAACAAGTGGGCTGTACTCACGGTTTAGGGATTCATCTTTCTTCAGAAATACTATGCAAATGTTTCCCCCTGACAGGTAAAGAAAAACGTTTTTTATAGTCTTACTATAAGAATGGGACTTAAATATACTAGACTATTGTCTTACTCTTCCATCTCTTACATACTTTACAAAACATTTTACAAATGTTATCTCAAAGCAGAATTACTTACAAACAGATTTTAATATCTATGAGTTTGACCTGGTCATTCTGTTTTTAGCCTAACTAAATAAGGAATAAATTAAACTCTCTAATAAATAAATAAAAGAAAAAGAAAATAAAAGACCTAGACTACCATGTTTGTAGTTTCTGTCAATGTTAAAGGAGCAAAATTATGAAGCTAGGATGCTGAAAATATGTATATTGCTGCCCCCCCAGTATGTTATCATTTTTTGTAATGTAAATATAGCTATTATATAGATATAAAGTTTCACTCTCCTTCCCAGACTTGCATGATGTTTTGTTCCCCATCAACAACAAAATGAAAAATATAATACATTATAATATATATATTATATATTTTTTGTTTTTTTTTATTTATATATATATATGTATATTAATTTTTTTTAAATACAACAATAAGTAACTAAAATCTTTTTACTGTATACTGTTACTCTAGGTGCCAATGTCAAGTAATTCAGGCAGTGAGTGTGGCAGCTACAGAGATACCACCTGGGTACTGCAGCATTCAAGAGCTATGACTGATCAGCTTGCCCTGCTTGTTTTTTCTCTGTTTTTTTTTCTCACACTATATGTACATTACACTTTGTAATGAATCGACAACCACTGTAATTAAAATGTGGATTACAGTTTTTCAACTCACATTTAGTTGGAGGTGTCACTGCACTGATTAAGCCATTGAAGTTATCAGGAACAAAAAAAACTTGCTTTGTACTCTGCACACACGTCTTCAAGTCATACCACTTAGGTAATTTTTCATCGGGGGCTAAAACATCAGATAGAATACAAATCAGATAACAAGTAACAACAACAAATCCATTTTTTCTCAAAACAATATCTTTACACATTTTTTCAACCAAAGTAGAGCTTAAGAATTTTCCAGTTGTCTGTTTTCCATGTCAAAAAAGGTAATTCCATTAAAGAATAATAAAATGTGGTACACAGGCTTTTGTTTGAAATTGACTAGAGATACTAGGGTCCTTATCAGGCTTTAGTACGTAGAGATTGTGTCTACTTACAAACAGGGAAAAGCCACAGAAGGCCCGCGAACAGAACCCACGTCGTCCAGCTCTTTCGCCACATGTTGTTTCGATGGACTTAAGTCTTGGTTTAGGAGGTGTGATCCAGTCACTGCCACGGTGGACGAAAAACAGATATCGTACTTCTCTTTCTCCGTGAGCAATCATCAGGCAAAAATGACCCGAGTATTTGAGCTCTTACCTTTCCCTGGCCCAAGTAACGTCTCAGCCCTGAACAGCAGCACAAAAATAATAGCAACTGGACCATGCAGCCAGATAACTGCGTTGCCAGGCCGACTTTGCATAGTTGTCTGCTACAGAAAAAAAAAAAAATTTGTCTAGCAAATTCCTGCGGTCCCTGAAAGAGTTATAAGTTGACCCAGATGCAACTCTCCCAATGCAAAACCCTATGCTTGGATGATGCGCCACTGATGTAACCAAATACAAGGTGGCAATATACAGTATAAGGTATGAAAAGCACTATGGTCTGCTTAGAGTAAAATGTGTTAAATGTGTAAATGCAGAATAACTAAGAAAAAAAAAATCTCACTCCTGACAATTTTTCAGGGGAAATTCAGTTAACTACTGCATTTATGAGATTTCTTGAATGTAAAGTCAGTGGTAAATAATCAACAGCAAAATATAATGATGAGGAATATCTATATTTGAATTTGAACTTGGTTTCCTAAATTAGGTGACAATTTTAGCTGAGACAAGGACTTTCCGAAAATGTTTTATTCCGTGCCGTTTCAAAAAAGTGTGAACATGTTTGAAATCATTGCACATCAAATTATGAAGAACGACAAAAAAAAAAAAAGAGCTAAATGAACCATAAAGATCAACGGCATCCGAGCTATTACGCGACTCAGAAAACAATACAATGTGTTTAAGACGAAGAACTGGTTCAAATGCAACATGATGCTAGCAGATTGTTTGCATTTGTTCATTATCCCATGGATCATTATCACACTGAGTATCAATGCACTGCAAATGCCCACAGGCGTTTGCTGCTGAGAGAAGAGCCTGTGAGTTCCGGGGTTGTGAGCTGATACGATCTAGCTATTGAAGTATTGATAGCATCATGCTTAGAAGAGAAACAGGCCACGCTCATTTCATGCACGCGGTTCTTCATCAGTCTGCTCAAAAATTTCATTGTACAACAGAAACAGCTCATTTAAACAAAGCTAAATATCATTTTATTTTGTAGCAGAAAACAAAAAAAAGGGGGGAAAAAAAGAAAAAACATGAAACCATCCCTCCTCTCATCCTGTCAGGCTATTTCTTTAACTTAAAGCTGCATCGGAGTTGTTGTATTAACTGTACTGTTTTAGCATATCTTAGCAAATCATTTGGGTTTTTTTGGCCACAAAC
The DNA here is from genome assembly GCA_016859345.1 of Istiophorus platypterus. Classification (NCBI taxonomy): domain Eukaryota; kingdom Metazoa; phylum Chordata; class Actinopteri; order Istiophoriformes; family Istiophoridae; genus Istiophorus; species Istiophorus platypterus. The sequence continues at coordinate 17,957,255 of CM029133.1, read as the reverse complement.
TGTCACATTTACACATCGGTTTTGATTAAAAGATATAGCCCGTGAATTAGTGAGCTTTAAAGGTGCTGGCAGCTGGATGTTGTCAAATCTGGACGCAGTCAAATGCCACTGAATGTTAATTTGTGTAAGTGGGCGTTGCCATTAACTTTATTCCGTCTTTAAAATGGATGAAATGAAGGTGAAACGTTGGCAAAATCTGTGTGTTTAACGTTGTAATGGTTTCAATTTGTGTCAGAAATTGTAAAATTTCATGAAACCAACCTATCTCAGCAATACTAACGCTTCTTCTAGTAACATGCTAAGTTAGTATTTTGTTTAGTGGAGAATTTTCCATGTGGTGTTAAACTAAAAATGAAAAAAAAAAAAAAAAGTTTTAAACGAACAACAACAAAAAGTTTTATAGTAACTTTAGAAAACAAAGGTTTGTTATAAGGTGAAAATGACCCTGGAAGCAATGCGCTGTTATGTCATTTTGACACTGTGAAAAATAATTAAGCTGCTAATTAAAGTCACCTCTATTACTTTAGGATGGAGACAGAACTATCTGGATGGCAGATGAATACATAGAGTTCTGTTATTTGGGTGAACCGACCCTTTAATGGATCAACGCTATGTCCAGCCTTGTCCTCAAGAGGGCACCAGTGTTTCTTTTTTGTTGCATCTTTTCTGAGTGAAATCAAATGAAGAAGTACTTGGCGGAAGGAGGCACAACAGTCGTCCTACAACTGAGAGCATGAATTAAAGACACTGACCTACAGTGAGTAAAAAGCAGCCACTACTGAAGAGAAATTATGGGGGAATTTACTTACTGGCGTGGTTTAGCGTTTATCTCTGATTTGACCATCCGCTCCTGCAGTGATCTTTGTGTCCCAGGATCTCAGTTTTGTGTATAAATGGAGAACAAAAACATTACCTCTAGGACAACCGGTCCAAAACGACAACCACACCGAAGCTTCATCGATTAACCTGACATTTTCCCCATAACGTTACTGAGTCTAGATTACTGTAAACGCCATTTCCAGACTCCCCTCTAAAATCTTGCAGTTTAGTGTTAACATATTTATCCCACACCCAGTGATATCTGATTTATATACTGTAATATATCTCCTAAATCGTTTAGGATTTTCAGTCAGTTCGGCATAAAATTACTGATGAACTTTAACTTAAATTCTCACTTTTAAGCTCAACTACCGGGGGTCACTAACGAGTCTACACCGTGTGTCTTAACTGCAAACGCTGCAGACGATCTTCGTTGTAAACCAAATTACTGCAAAAATTTGCAGAATCAGAATTGTACTAAGTCTGGTGTATCCCGATTAACGGAGGTGACCCCTACGATTAAAAAAATGTCTTTACATAGACGTGTATGGTGTGGCAATTGACAGATTAGTCAAGCAATCTTTAATTAGTAATTTTTTGAATGGAGGCTGGTATGGCGAGTTTACTAAGGAAAATGGCAAAGTATGCCAAAAGTAAAACTGTCTGTTGATGTATTGCAGTTGTGCTTCTTAGTTTCAAACCAGAGGCTCCTAAGGATGTACACATTAAGTTTACATCCATTGATGTAAATAGAATAAGCTGGAAATACATGATTAACTATGACCTATTCTTCAGGTGAGCTGCTTCATACCATCACATCTGGAAGATAATTTTCCCCACTCTTTTTACTTAGGATATGTCTGCAGGTTGCATGAGGTGGGTGCTGAACCATGCAGTGAGAACTGTGTGTGGTGCCAGTCCTGGCTACCGGACCCCAGCATCAAGGTTTCTCAAATGCAGCGAAAGATCACATGTCGTTGCCGCCTCTTGGAGCTGGTCTCCATTCTCCACAGCAGTAGATGACACCGAACAGACTCCTGCACCCAAGAAAAAAAAGCAGGATCCCAGAGCTCATGCCACAATCAGCAGCGTGGGCCGTAAGATCCCGCAGCGACAGATACAGGTGATAAGTGAGACGGGGGAGAACCTGGGCACCATGCACCGAGCGGATGTGATCCGAATCATGGACGAGCAGGGCCTGAAACTGGTACTGCTCAGCGAGCACAAAGACCCTCCTGTCTACCGGCTGATGAGCGGCAAACAGATCCACCAGGAGCAGCTGAAACTGCGGGAGAAGCAGAAAGCAAAACCAGGTGTGTGGTGTCCTGGCATCACGACCTAGCACTACTCAGCCTGTTGAGACATTTTCACAACGTCTTGTGAGGCTATGGACACAGTAACCAAGTAAAAATGTGCTGAGGCTGTTGGTGAATTGAGAGTCGCATTATGGGAAATGTAGATTCCTGTGTTTTTGAAGCTCAATCAATGCTCAAGACTGAAAGTCAGGATTTCTCTGCTTCTGCTGCTTTGATTTGAACTTTCCTTTCTTATCACAAGAGGGGCTGCAACTAAAAGTTGTTTGCATTAACAATGGATCTGCTGATTATTTTCAAGAATTAACAGATTAGATGTTCGGTCTATAAAACTTCAGAAGAGTCTCCCAATAGCCCAAGTTGACATCCTCAAATGTCAAATTCAAATGTATTAGAGAGGTTAACGTTTCATTTTGGGTTGACTGATTGTTTCAGCTCTACTCACAAGTCCCACAACTTTAAGGAAGTGTAATGCTAAATTTCTGGACTGCCCCTTTAATTTTTTCCACCTGTTAATGAATACTAACCTTGTAGGATCTTGCTTGCAGTTTGCAGACCAAATCTTTTCTGCAGCACTAGAATTATACCAAGGTTAGTGCCAGGGAATACCTGTTTCTGGCCCAGAGCTGTTAGAACTATTAACTGATGCATCCCTGAACGGAATCGTCAAGAGGTTTCTTAAACATCGCACATGTAGTATGTGTAATGCGTAACATGTCATCTAGAACGGGACCGACTGTCCTTTTTCTCCACAGCTCCTGTGCAGGTGAAGGAGCTCACCTTTTCATGCGACATCGCATTCCACGACCGCATCACCAAGCTGAAACAGGTGGAGAGCTGGCTGGAGAAGAAGCAACACGTTAGGATTACTCTGCGATCGGGGCGTGAGGTACCCACAGTCGACCTGGTGAGGAAGAACGCCTTTTTTGGGGGGGGGTAGCAGAGACGTTAAGGGGAAAGAACGATATGAATGACATGTAGCAAGGGTTCCCAAACTGACTTTGAACCAGGTTTTTTGCTGTTTGTTGTCAGGGTGCTTTTACCGCAAGGCTTCCAGATGGTCCCATCACAAAATTATGAAGTATGAACAGCAAATGATGTGTTTCAGCTCGGTGTATGTGTGAATTGCAGGAAAAACATACCTTGAAATGCTGGACGCATGGATACAAGGATTCTTTTTCATATCAGTTCTCGATCTTCATACACAGCGTTGAAAGAAGAATCATCTTTAAAGTAACAACATACAAAAACAGCTCAAATATATTTAGACACTCTAAAGTGAAACATGAATCCTGTTTCAAATCCTTTGCATGATTACAGATGTATGACCATTTTTTTGATTTTTGCATTTTTTTAATAGTAAATTTGTACCCTATTTATATGACAGATAATATGCTCTTCTCTTTGTAAACTTCCTTTTCTTATGAAACAAGTTTAAAAGAGTTTGTATTTTGTTTGTTCTCGTCACAATCTAAATGACATCTGCGTTGGTTAGAACCAAACTGAAAACATCTCCTGAAACGACATCCAGTAATTTTGGCTGATTTTCAGTATATCATAGATTTAACTTTACTGGCATTTTTCATCTGTAAAATGTTCCAGTCATTCCATTTCTCAGTAACAAATTTAGGATTTAAAAGATCTTTATCCAAAATACTCTCAAAACAAATAACAGCAGATATGTCCTTTTTTTCTTAACTTTCAAAAAACCAATATCTTGTTTCCACAGGACACGGCTTTGGAGGAGATGGTGCAACAAATGGAGGTAATGGTGGGATTCGTCTCCAAGCCCAAAGTCATACGTGACGGCCGAGCGGCCATGTGCGTCCTCCGTCCACCTTCGGCAAAGGAGATCTCACAGATGAAAAAGAGCAACACTGCGACGACGGATCCGAGCAGCACATCACCTGTCGGTGCCACGGACACGACAGAAGGGTCTATACAGCAGTGATCTGATGGGAATAAAACATTTTTCACAAAAAACGAGTAGAAGTCTTTGCGTAAATATTAGTTTGGTGTGGATCCCTCAATAAAATTCTACCTGTTGCTTGTTGTGTAGATTTTTAACAAAGCTCGGTGTGTAATAATGATGCATCCAGCAGAGGGGACCAGACCATGGTCATCTGGAAGTTTCATGTGTAGGGCCATGCTCTTTGACAGTGGGGCCGAGATACACCGGTACCAAGACGTTCTTGATGTAGATACTGAATGGAGACCTTTTTAAATGAATGAATGAGCCACTCGGGGTTGTTCTAAAACATCTGTTACAGCCAATCGACTAAATAACTAGTCAACTAGTTGCTGTGGGCTCTGACTTTACTGTCACAGAACATAGTGGCCTAAAGACTGAACTTTATTCAATAAACACAGGTCATGAATCATATTTCATTCTTAAAAACACACACCCACACTGGGTGCCTCTGTATCTTAGGGATTGAGACACAGGGAAACCGTCCTTCTTTTCCTGTCATCTCTCCACTGTTTCTGTAATAAAGGCACGTTGGACCATCGCCAACTTCCAGAACAGCTTCCGTGCTCGTTGTCATGTCTTAGTCTCTGGACTTCTACTGGGGGGATGAACAACGGTCTTCCAGATGATATTACCTCATTTGGTGTTATGATGATGATGGTAGTGGTGGAGGAGCTGGTGCTGTGAAGTTCGTTACATACTGTATACTGAATTACCCTTTATGGCTTGTGGATTGGGAAATTGTCATCCAGCTCTGTCAAGATATAAATGTACCATCCTATAGGACAAACTCCCTCAGATCTTTTCCTACTTTTCCTTATCAGCCTTTTTTCATGTCGCACACTATAATCGGATGTTTAATTATATCATGCCGTACAATTGCACGGAAGTGCATACGTTCCTCAGGCCCATTTATTCAAGTTTTTTCCTTCAGTTTTTTCATCCATCTGTAAACCTAACCAGCTGTTTGCGGCTCGATGGGAGGCAATTCATCAGCCGTGACAATGTGAACAGATTGCTGTCCCTGGCAATGCGATGAGGACACGGCCCAGACGCACACACGCCGCCGCCGACCCTGGCGGTCTGCTATGAACAGGTTGACGGCACAGGAGGTGTGGGTTTGGTTGTGTGAAGCAAGTGAAGATAATAAATAGCTTGATGTTTTGTTTTTTTTTCACAGAAATTCTTGTTAAAAATGCCCCATTTGAAAAGAATTGAGGAACACATCAAACCAACACTGGTTTGTATCTTCTTTATTTGAGATTCAATATTTTATGTTTTTCTGGTAAAAAATAAAAATAAAAGCAAATTTTTTTTCATACAGATACATTCACTTGTCACAGATAAATGTGTTGGCTTGACTGAAGCGTCAGATACACACTTTATCAACGCCTTTCTCTAATAGTAGAGATACTGTCCTGGAACTTTTATTTACTTTATTTTTCTTTTAAAACTAGAGTCAGACTTTTCCTATACATAAAAAAGAAACCGAGGAAAAGAGGGAACTTAAAAACATGAAACCACCTTAAGGTCCAAAAAAATAAAAATCTCATTCCTAGACCGTGTTAGAAAAAAATAATAATAAAACAACAAGAACAAAAGCAGCTTCACTAGCATGCATGAACAACATTTGTCAATAAGCCTCGAGTACTTTATAAGAGGAGAAGGGTTTAACAAAGTGATAGTCCAGGTTGCCACAGTGGGGGCACTGCTGGACGTTGCTGTACTCGGAAAAATACTGCATCCCGACTCGGACGTCCACCACCGGCTTCCCACAGTGCTTGCAGTTGAGACGGGCCTGAGGGGATGGACAATGGGGAGGGGGGCAGTTGACAGGATAGTGAATTCAAGGGGTACGAAGCTAATTTTAAGCGCAGAGGTTCACTCTCAACGTTGGGGTCGACGTGTGAAATAAAATAATCTCAATTCAAAAGGTCTACTTGGCTTTTGGCTGCATCCCAAAATGTTCCTCATCAAAATGCAAACAACTAAATAAATTATGATCTGTTATCATAGGTTAAGATATGATAATAAAAGACTTTAAAGTTAAAACTAGCCCCACGGTCACCCGCTGCAACATTAAAGTGACACATTAATGCATCAATAGCTATAATCATGTGATATATATGCATTATTCTGCATAATTAGTTCTTTGGATGCTAATACTTTTGCGCTTTTATTCAAGTAAAGCTCTGAATGCACAACTCTCACTTGTAACTGTATTTCTACACTGCGGTACTGGTACTTTGTCTCAAGGCACCGACCCGGACGGGGTCACCGTCAGCGATCAGGGGCCGGCGGAGAGTCAGACAAAGATTGAGGGGGACATCCACATGAGAGCTGAAATTATTAAGTGATGTATAGAAGTCTATATAATAGTTTCAGTCATTTGTCAAGGACAAATACCAAAGATTTACTAAATCCAGTTTCTAAAATGTGAAAATCTGCTACTTTTCTTTGTCATAAACGACAGCAACCGAATATCTTTGGGTTCTGGACTATGGGGTCAAATATAAAACAAGTGATTTGGAAGCATCACCTTTAATTGGAAAAAATCATAGTGGGGCATTTATCACTATTTTCTGGGATTTTATAGAAAAGAAACATTGAACAGATTGAACAGCATCTTGATGCCAGTTTGCTGATGAAGACTGAGAGATGCAGTTGACACCTCGGAAAAAGCTAGTGAGTTGAGATTATATGTGTCACACAAGGCGAGATTTTTAAAACAACTGTATTATCTATATAATCAGTGTAACCTGCAACAGAAATCAGCACTGCAGCAGATCTACAGTATTTACTGATTAAAAAATGGGTCTGTAGACCAACAGGGGGCAGTGGAACAAGTTGTAAACTCAACACAGACATAATATCACCTCATAAGGTTGATATGGTGAACCTGTTAGCAAACACTTGCCTATTCACATATCCTGTAGACACAGAACAATGTTAGCATTAATCGGAATGAGAAGGATTGGAGATAAGCGCTAATCGGTTCACCGATCATCGACAGGGAGATAAGTCGTTCTTTGGTTTTAATAGAAGTCTGAATAAATACTGCTCTCCTGAATAACGCAAAACAAATATCACTGTCTTTTTCTCTCTTCTTCATGTGCTCCTACCTGGCAACACGGGGAAGCGGCCAGGATGTCGTAGGTGTACATGGTGCCGAGTTGGTGCCAGCTGCCATCCCAGCGTGACTTGCACTTGATGCAGACGATCTTGTGGACGCCCTCTAGACAGTCCACACAGATGGCGTACAGGTGCATTAGCCTGCCTGTTGGGAATAAGGAAACGCAATCGGTTAGTAACAAGTCAGTTGCTTTTTCTTCAAGCTAGAAACTTTATGTACAACTTATTTGAATAATTGTCAGTGTTCCAAAAAAGCCACACATGGAAAATGGTTGCACGTCTTTTTTTTCCTTTTTTTTTTTAATCTATACTACCCAGCTGTAAACTGGGATGCATTCAGAGCCACACTCTTAAAACTGTTAATTACAGAGTCATGACTTTGTAGTTCCGGTGTATTTTCAGTGTGTAAACTTACTTAGTAAAACTGCAAATGCATTTTCCATTTATTCCAAACTTTCAAGTCTCAGCTGCAACATAAAACCTCACTGCAACAAACCGACCTTGGCCAACATTTATATTCAGCCTGACACATAAGCATGAATAAAGCTGAATTGACCTGCTGGTGTGCTGGACATTCAGAGCGTGACGACAGTATTGCCCCCTGTGTTGTTGTTGCTCTGTGCAGTAGTGTGCAGTAACACTATCATGGTCCTGAGACCTCAGCGCATTGCAACTTGCTGTGCAAAACACATGTGAATAGACAAAACGAAAAGGCAGAAGTAGAGAAAAATCTTCACCAATTTGACAACACAGATGCAGCATTCAGGAAAAAAAAATTAATACATAATGTGCAACACGTGACATCCGCCGCCCCGCTCTCCTCGCAGGAAATAACATCTTACTCATTTGCGCAGTATCCAGCGGTTGTGAAAGTGCACAGCTGCGTCACCTGGCATCTGACCAAGACATGCACGGTGGTGTGAGGGGCCGGATTGACGCTGCTTGCGACTTTAATTATTATTTATTTTTGTGGTTTCATCTTTTGTTTTTGTTGGAAATGTTATCCCATTTAATTTTTTTAAGTATTTTTTTATTGGACAAATAAAGAATTTTTGGTTTTATCTGCCTCACTGCCGTCTTGAAATGTTGGTTCATCTACATAAAGCACTTTGTAACTCTGTTCTGAAAAGTGATATATAAATAAATGTTATCATTACTATTATTGTTATTATTTTTGTTGTTGATGTTGTTGTTGTTATTATTATTATTGTGTAGTAGTAGTAGTAGTAGTAGTGGTATCATTAAGAAAACTGCATCTTAGTGCATTGGTTTTCAACCTGTGGTCAGTACCTCTTCAAAGGTAAAAACATAAATATGTGTAATATAATTCTGCAAATACAAATGTGCATATTGGTCCTGGGTATGTATGTTTTTAATTGTAAAATATCATAGTTTCAGTAATATGTGACCTAAATTATGAGCATAAGTGACATAATCTCAGGTCTCACGCAACGATCTTGGTACCAGGTCTGACCTTGTAGGTGACAGGGGACGTCATACTCAATCTCGTCGTGGCGCGAGGGGCTAAGAAACAGGGTCCCGTCCACCAGAGGAAACTGTTCAAACACGGGCAGCGCCCGGTGGCACAGCGCACAGTTGACCACGTTCCTCTGGCTCGCACTGAGGGCTGACAGGATAAACCTGCGGGACGACATAGATGGTGGACTTTAAATATGGACAAAATAATGACAAGACGTAAAGATATGGCGTTTAATCCAATATTCCAATATTCCAATAGTCCAATATTCACTCTCCGTTTCGCACCGTTTTAGCTCTGTACCAGCTTCTGAGGGATATATCTGCCTCATAGCTGCTGAATGCTCCACTGTGTTCCCCAGCTAATCATTAACTTCCTCTGTGTGTCGTTTGGCGCTGAGCTGACAGTGTACGTTGGGGTTTTTAGAGCTTTTTCTCTAAACAACTGCCTGCTGCACCAAAAAACAACACTATTAAGAGCAGTGAGAGTGAACCAAAACATTAAAACTGCAGGCCAGACAGCTGAGTTAAACGACATTAAAAATAAAATATAGTTAATAAAAACGATAATGGTCCCAATGACTGCATCATCTTTTGACAACAATTCTATGAAAAAATTAAAATGCAGGTTTGTTGTTAAATCCTGTAATTTCTCATTGGGATCTGGTTCCTCAATTTAGTAGCAATAGAGCTCAAATGAGAAATTAACCACATGTGACTATATAGTAATGATTGCCAAGCAGAATAACAAATAAAGTTTTTCTTTTGTACATTTTTGAATTTTATTAATCTATAATGATGGAAGCTACTGTAATGCTGTTTGTACAGGTATCTCTAAAAGGCCAGGGTCCTCACTAAGACCAGGAAAGTGGATCCCTCCGCTAGGCTGGTTACCTGTGTGTCCAGGCACTGATTTTTAAAAAAGGCTACCTTTGGTTTTTTTTAAGTTGCCCAGTCGTTTAGGGATAAAACTCTGATGTAATTTCTGATCTGCTGCTCCGTTTACCAACTGTCCGGACCTCGCAGAGCATCTGGGACACATCGTCCCCGGAGATTCCAGAGCTGGACACGCAGAAGCACAGGCCAGTTTTTATGCATCACGTAACCTGGAACAAACTCCCGGAAATTTCAGTTCTGCTCCAACTCTCAGTTCTTTTAAATCGCGGCTTTAAACTTTTCTCTGTGCCACTGCCTTTTATTAGAGTATATTAGTGTGGAAGGCATATTAACTGTTGATCTGTTGTTTTATTTTCTTTTAGCTCATGTTCTTATGTTTATCTTTTAGTTTATATTCACTCCCTTGCAATCCCATCTATATGTGATTATTTTGCCTTTTTACATCTTAAAAGGAATTTCTTTGTTTATGATATGTGTGGTACAAATACACCTACTCTGTGTTTTTGATTTAGCCATCTTAGCAGTAGATGAACAATGATTTCAATTCATAAAAACTCTAACGTGGCTTTTCTGGTGGTTGTTCTTCCAACCTATCCGAGCTAGCTGAGGTTCATTTGATCAGATATGACTAAGCAAATCAGGGCTGACAACCAGGAAAATCTGGTTCATAATAACAAAGGAACTATGAGCTACATTAGAGCTATTTTAAAAATTTGGACTATCCGTTTCATATTAAATAAGATTTGTTCACCAAGTAACAGAAAACAAAGCTCTACCTGCGCAGCTCTTCCCCCTGGCCGGCCTGGGCATCGTCCTCCATGCGGACGTGGTAGGTGTTGAGTTTATGTCGGGGGATGTGGGTGAGGAGCTCCGAGAGGTCCAGCCTCCTCAGGAACTGCACCGGGTGAGGGTGGGTGCCGTCGCCCACGCTGCCGGAGGCGAAGCGGTGGTGGAGGGGGAGGGCGAGGGACAGCGGCAGCGGGAGAACAGACCCAGGGTCGAGGTGAGGGCCGCCGCCGGAGGCTCCCATCGGGCAGCCGCCGCCCCTGCCGAGGGCTCCCCCGACCAGGAGGTGTTTCCTCTGCGGGTCCATGTGGACAGCTGATTTGAGGAACTCCCCCAGCTGACGGGAACCGCGAAGGCCCACTCCGCCGCCTCCCGACCCGAGGGCGCCGGTGGGGGAGAAGGGGAAGCCTGTAGGCGGAGATTGTCCTGGGGAGTCACATGGGGATTTCTGAGGAGGCCCCAGGGGAAAAGGTCCTCCTGCAACATGTCCTCCTCCTGCTGCTGTTAACGCTGCTGCTCCTCCTCGCTCTGTGGAGTTCTGTCGGTCCACTGATTGTCTTCGAGGCAACTCCTGACTGGAGGCTCTGTGGGATAGTTTACCGCCTCCCCCTGCCCCTCCAGGCGGTTTACTTTTTTTAGCCTCGTCAAAAAGCCCGTCCCCGGACCCTCCACTGGCCCCAGTCCTGCCCCCGCTCCTCTCGGACGGCTTCTTCTTGCGTTCGTCCTGCATGCGTTTCACCTGATACCAGTCAGTGTCTTTCTTCAGGTGGCCCTGGCCGCAGCGGCAGGAGCAGAACCTGAAGGCCAGGTCGTAGCCCTTCTTTGTCCACATGTTCTGCCGGCACTGCTTCTCGTTCCAGGACCGCGCACGGCCGATGCAGTTGAACTGGACGAGGATGGAGCTCTCCCACTCGTAGAAGCACTGCAGGTGCATCCAGTTGCCGTGGGGGCAGAGCTCGTTGTTGCAGAGCACCCGCTGGTAGTCGTCCTTCTCCAGGTCGATGGCCCGGCTGAGGCTGCAGCCGAGAGGGGATGCGCACTGGACCTCTGAGTGAATAAAGACAGGAAGGGGGAGGAAGATGGAGGATTTTATTGTGTCTTTCCATCAAAGTCTGCCTCCCCCCAAAAAAAAGCCTAATTTATTCACTGCCCTCATGTGTAATGTTACTGATTCTAGGTCTGTAACTACTGATTATTTTTTGATCAATTTATTAATAATGTGGGCTACAAAATGAAAGAATATAGTGGAAAAACCCAAGTCACACCTTCAACTTGTGTTTCCATCATTTTGAACATGTAGCTTTGGGCTCAAGGAAATTGTGAGTGTAATTCTTTTTCCCCTTTTGACATTTTGTGGACCAAACAATTCATCGGTTAATTGAATAGTGAGCAGTTGAAAAAGCAATAAAAGAATAGTTAGCTGCAGTAATCGAATTATGGATAAATATCTTCAGGAATAACAAATTCAAAGACCTTTTGGGTCACATTACATCTCTAACCAGCACTGATTTAATGCATTAACATTATCATTACAGCAGTGGCTCTCCATTACAATTGACATTGGCAAGATCCCCCTCGTCATGTAACAACATCACAGTTTGAGGTGAAAATGTTAAAGGAGCGATTTCAGTGTCCTCTTCTGCCTCGTCGGCGTCGATTTATGAAATTGAACTGGGCCATCGGAGCCTGTGAGCGAGCTCTATTCAGGCACTGCCAATTGTCAAGCCTGGATGTGAGTCAAGCGAATGTGGGCACATGGTCTACACAAGGAGCAGCTTATGATATTACACTGTGGGCGCGTGTGGGGAGGATAGTTTCCTCCTTCCTTTTCCGGCCCCCCCCCTCCTTTTTTTTTTAATCTTTCTATGTCACTATGCAATGAAGAAGAAAAAAAACCCACTTACTCTTGCATTTTTAGCACCATGCATCAAATTTCACAGGGTAAAACCGATGAAGCGCTACACTGGGTTCAGACTTCACCATGAATGAATCTTTTAGTGAATCTTGTCTAGACACAGGAACCCAGGAGTAAACAACGGCTTCATGGAGATATTCTCCGACAGCTGATTTAACAGTTCACTTTACTCATTTTTCTTTCCTGAAAAGTAAATATGCGTACATTTTACTCATTTTACTGCAACAATTTTATCATCGGCTTGCTATTTTCTTAATTAACTTATCGATTGTTGTCCAGTACAACAATAGAAAACAGTGAAAATGCCCAACGCAATATCCCAAGCTGCAGCCATCAATCGATAAATGACAATTGATTAATCGATTATCAAAATAGCCACCTATTGGTTTTCTCGTAATCAGGCAACCAACTGATTGACTCTCTTCGGCACTGCTTAGTAGGGATATTACCTGCTGCATGTTGAATAAATATACACTTTAGAGCACTAAAAAATATAGATACACTTAATTAGGTTAATTGTTGATCAGTTTAATTACTACCTACCTAA